>JAXCHB010000244.1:2135000-2467500 GCA_036926305.1 Uropetala carovei | reverse complement strand
AGGAAGGAAATTCAAATGGGGTGACAGGTGGGTAAAGGTAGAGAGAGAGAGAAGCGATAAGAAGTTCTCGGAGAGAGTGAAATATGAGCGAGTTGGCTTAGAATGGAAATGTGTTCGTCGGGAAAAGGAGACGGGGAGAGAGTGAGATAGAAGAAAGGGAATTGGATGGAGTAGATGAAAGCGAAATAAAAATATGTAAGAAAGAGGATGGGAAAAGGTTGAGAGGAAAGGGACTTTTTTTTGTTAAAGGGAATCGGTGAGGATGACGGCATGATCCAGGTTAGGGACGAGAAACAAATGCTACGCGGATTCAGCAATGATAAGATCCGTTATAGGGAGACATTTATCGTGGTCGCTCATTTACACTCTTCTTGGTTCAAGGCGCGAAAGAAATACGTCACCACGGAGAATAATGCGTGAATCTGGTTTAGAGATTTCTCTCCGCTGTGTGTAATTTTGAAATTGAAAATATATTAATTTCATTTTACTGATTATTATTTAAGGCTGAGAAATTTATGAAATGACTTAGTAAATATTTTAAATATTAAATCATCTACCTTTTCCCGAGGGATCCAAATATAAGCTCACAAGAAGAAAATATTAATAATTCAAATAAAATGCTATTAAAATTTGATTAATAAAATATTATAAATTTTATTATCTAAAATCTTGAAAATATATCCCTAGATACTGGAATTTCGATATGTTGGTTTGCCCGGTTTTTTTCAAATCAGACTAAGAGAAATGATTTTCGAAACAACTCAAAGATATTTATGAAAGTTCCTCATTGAAATTCAGTCCGTATATCTATCCAAATTATGCATAATTAATTTAATAACCATTTTATTCACATAACACTTTGTCAATAAAGCGATAGGAAACACGAGCAAACGAATTACCAATATTTAAAAAAAAATGTAATAATCTGTTTGTCTATGCAGCTAATACATATAATTCATCCATTGATCAATAAATATAAAAATAGTATCCGAAGGATAGAAAAAAGTGAAGCGCACAAAGAACGCCACGACACGAAATAACATCCATTATATCTGAGATGAACGGCTGAAAAGGAAATTTCCAATCTATTTCCATCAATCACGTTCCCATAGAGGAAACTTTTTTCCGAGCGATTCCTCCCAAAACTTTCGATAATGGAGACGGCACCGTAGGATATAACCACGTGATATCCGCGGTAGGGGCGGTCGTCAAACGTTTTGTGCTTCTCGAAGGGTATCCCCAGAGGTGTCTCGATAAGGTTAGAGAAAGAATGTGTGTGTGAGAGAGAGAGAGGAGAGAAAGTATTGAGATGGATGGAATAGCGAGGAGAAAACTACTCTCTTATCCCAACGATACGCCGACGCCACGAAGATGCCAACTTTGAGAAACACTTATTATTTTCTTTTTCCCGCCCTTAATCCCATTTCGCACTTGTGCGGATAACACGCCCAGGCGGAGAGTTCTCCCACCGTCTCGTGGCGTTTTTCTTTTTAACCTTACTTTCCTCAATCAAAAAAAACTTCCTTTCCTATTATTTGAGGTGGAGAGAAGGTTTTTTTTCTTCGCTCACTCTGTTACAAATAGACCGTCATTCCGGGAAGATAAGGCTTTCGATGATCCGACGGTCACGGATACAAATGTAAAAATCATACCGTTACTTATTTTTTCTTCAGTTCTCATTTGAAAATATAATTGTTCCCGGCAATGTTATCGTCCTTACGTTTTCCAGGAGTGCGTTGTTTTTTTGTTAAAATAATAATATTAATAATAGAAGCCGATCTGCTTGGAAAATGTAGCGAGAAATTCAAGCGGTGGGGCATTGAATGAAGCTATACCTCAGGCCGTGTTCTTAGCGAAAAGAGGATAAAAATTCAGTAAACTCTTGTGTAACGTGGGTTTCCAAGACGCGAATTTGTTTAAATATGGTTTAATAAAAGTGACACGTACACAACTTGCATAAAACTTAATTATATGAGGTCTGAAATTACCGCATTTTACCTGAATTTTAATTTGACCTGAAAAAGATAGTGTCCTATACGAAGAAGTGATAATTTTCTCCAAAACGAATTCAATGTTCTCAACATGGTTTTTTCCTAGAATATAACCCTCGAGTTGCGTATGAGACTACTGTATTTTAAGTGAAAACGTTTCCGATTTAAAAGGAAATAGCTATTTGCTGTCGTAATTTTTATATCGATAAAGAAAATTATGAATACCAATGCCGTAATTGGTTCCATTCGCATATTTCAAAACACTAAAGTGGTTTTCTGCCGATTGAAATTTTCTCGAAAGTATCCTAGTAGAGACTTTCAGAAATAATAGTTAAACGTTTTAAGGTTGAACCTTCTGATGAATTACTTTATTCTTAATTTTTCTATGAACATTTGCAAATCAATTTTTTTATCAGAAATCTCGGTAATCACCAAAATTATTTTTGGAAATGTCATACGAAGCCATATATTAATTACATGTACGGATTCACATAATTTTAAATTTCCAGTATTATTTCTTTAAAATTAACCTTAATGTCGATAAAATTTATATTTCAAATTTTACTTATTAAAATGATGATTTTTTTCAATGTCCGTAGCATTGAAATTTCATTTTCTCGCGCATTATAAAATAACACGTTACTCTATGCCCATTCGGACGTGAACAGAACGATTGTCCAACTTTTTATCATTTTTTTATACACGTGACTACTATTTACTGTTGCGTAGGGCTAACTTTTCCTGTAAAATATCGGAAAATGAGAATTAAAATGGTTTTTTAAAAAATCTAGGTAAAAAAATTAAATAATCTTCGAAACTTACCTAATTTAGATAGTCATCTCGCCCCGAGCGAGTAAGACTGAAAACATGCAGCGTGCGAGCCCCTTAATTTATACCTCTCAGAAGTCAATGCGTGTACCACATCGTGCATAACTTCACGGCGCACAACAAACACGTCAGGAGAGCGTTTTATCTTAATGTGCTCCGTGTTGCACATACTGCCCCTGGGAAGAGACGTCAAAAGTTGCTGTAATTAGGATCTACAGAGCAGCAGTCTACCACAGCCGCTAAAAACTTTTATAAAATGACGGCGTGGCCTTAAATCGTTGCGAGAAGCTTAGAGTTATAACAGAAGCTTTGTTATCAGGTGGAACAAAATGCTTCTGCTGTGAGGAAATTTCGCAAACCAATTAAAATTTTAATGTTATCATTATAAAAGGCGTAACATTCTATCTGCCTGTGAGATTTGCTATTATGATACTCTATTTTTAATTCTGAATTACTCTCGGAGAATTACGTATATTATTTCATAAAGTCATAAATAGTTAAATGCATAAATGTTTTTCTGTATAAACGTCAATGTTTAATATAAATTTATGTATGCATATAACCGTAGGATTATATACTTATGTTTGTAAAATTTAGTAGATTTAGAGTGGATTCATAGGCATTTTTGCATAGTATTGTCGCAAAATATTCTTAATAGCCATGAAATACATTCCCTTGGATTAAAAGGACTTTTTATGGTATGGCTCTTTTCCTGATAATAACTCTTTATTTATTTGAAAAACATTTATCAAGATAAACGTCTGACAGATATTCTATGAGGCGCGTGAGCACTCAATAATATACTATGCAACGGAAAGTCAAAGGAAATCAGCAGTCTGTTAGAACTTAGGGCGAGACTATGGACAACTGAAGAAATTTATCTCTCATGTAAATAAAAAATAGTACATTTCGGTACGTTGCGAGCAAACACACGAAGCATCTCAACAATAAAAAAATAAAATAAGAAACGGGGAAACTGGCGTGATAAATCAATAATATAAATATTTGAGAAAGAATTCTATTCAGGAGAAGAGTTTTCCCAATATTCACGGTGAAAGGGAAATGTTTACTCGGGCAAGTTTGTGAGAGTGTGAGAAAGAATTTTGGGAATTATAAGAATTGTCTGCCCCTAGATAAATATTTTGTATTGTCAAAGAACTAAGGGAAATCGAATTACTAGCGATAGGATTAAATAAAATTTCTATTAATTCATTGGGCACACAAATGATGAATAGAAATTTGTGGATATTGGCAAAAGCTAATATGCTGCGCGTATCTTTTATAAAATTATTCCCACCCCTATTTCGTAGTTCCACAGGGTATCGGTTCCATTCATGGAAATTCAATTTAAATGCAAATTAATTCCATAATATCAGTTGTTTACAAATATTAAAAAACGATGCTGAGAAACGTAAACTCTAATCCTTCTGCTTAAAATATTTTATTATAACAAATTCAGTAAACGTGTTTATTATCTATGAATCTTCGAATATTCATGCTCAAAGTTAAGATAGAAAGTATTATTAATATAGAGTTTTCAAAGCATGACTATAAAGGAAATAATTAGTTTACACGTGGAAATCACAGAAACAGTGTTTATGCTTTGTTTTTGCGAGCTAAAATTATGTAAGTAAATCCAGTGTCATAGTATAAAATATTTAAAAACTGTATGGTAATTGTATTTACTTCATACGCTCATGTTAAGACAGATTCGTTATATTTTACCGCAAGCTGCTAAAAGTTATTTACCTACTAAAATAAAACGTATGCTAAATCAAAACCTTAGATGCAAGAGACTAAATTTTCCAGGATGTCTTCATTCCTCGTTTATTTTTAGCCGTAATACTCCCGCATCAATGCCAACCACGACTCACCGAAAGAATTAAAACGCATTCCGTGTGAACATAAGAAAAAAATAAGACATAAAACGCGAAGAGGTGCATAAATAGAAGCGTATAGCTAGAAGAAACTTTCCTATAGCTAAACCTCGTCTAGGCGTCAGTTTAATTTCGACGGATTACTCCCTCGACTGCAAACGCCCGCGGTGAAATGAGAAAAGACCCATTTCGCTCGTCATAGTGGGTGCGTTTCCTGCACGAACGTTATAAACTACCAGGAGAGCGAAAAACCCCGATTAACTGCGTCGTGTCCCTTCACAACTTCGCGAAGTCGGTTGAGTGTGCAACGGTGTTCCACGGCTATCAAACCAACCCGTATTTTCCTCCCTACCACTATTTCCCTCCCTATTTCTCTCTCTCTCCTCCTCACCCTCTCTCCCAACACACACACACACACGGGCTTGAAAACACCCCCTCTCGCGAGCAGCCAATGTTATTTCCCACGGGAACACGAGGTAGAAGCTGGAAGGGAGACTGGAAAGGAACAACCACTGGGTGTTTCGTGGGGGAGTTCAGGAGTAGGGGAGAGGGTAGAAATGGCGAGAGGAGGGTTTGGAAAAGTGGATGAGAGAGAGGGAGACAGGCGCTGAAGAGACCATGTTAGATGGCGCATTGGGGTTTCGGGTTTCATTTCCGTCTTCTTCGCTGCTACAAAGTTCGTTCGCTTCCCTAAAAAAATCTTACTTTTTTCCGCCGAAAAATGTTCCAGACCGAGCTTGGGAAAAGAGAGGGATGAACACACGCGGGGACAAAAAAGAATAGAGGAAAAGAGTAGGAGACCGCTCGGAGTTCAATGGGGAACGATGACCGCGGTTGAATGGGGCAACGGAATGAATGGCGAACCCTTAAAGTCGAGGAGATTGGAGACCAAGTCTCGGTGAAGAGGACGTTCATATGTAAGACGGGCTAGGGAAACGATCCGCTGGAGAGTATGCCGGAGAAATGCCCTTCTGCGGGTTAGTGCAGGACTTTGCAGTGGAGACGTAGGAAATAAAGGCGTCCGACCAAGGGTTCAAGTTCCTCAGACCCGAAAAGAGAAAAAAAACTGCGTCCGTTCTTTTGAAGATTCTCGTTTCGAGTTTCATGTAATGGCTTCCAGGGTTGGAGGACGGCTTCGCAGGGTTAATGGTTTATATCTATTGTAAAATAGCTTCCGTGCACCGGGGATGAATTAAACCCGTAGGTATAATTAATTCCTGTCTGCGGCAGCACATGCTCAAAAAGTTAGTGAATTAAAACTGAAAAATGGTGTGACAAAATTAAATATACAACTTTCAATACCGAAGTAACCACAATAGAAATTTTTTATTATTGCGCAAATATATTAAGATTTCTATTACTTAAAAAATCTGTAAATAACCGTTAACCTTTAATATCAGAAACGGGCACGTGTATATTTTTTCTGGTTATAAAATGTTATTTGGATGCAAGTAAAGACAGAAAACCAAGAAAACAGTGTATTATGACGAAGTTATGGAAGTATAAAAAACGAGTATAAACAGCATTTTCCCAAATCCAATTATATTTTAAAACAACTCTCCATTTAATTTGGTTTAAGTGAAAGCATCCGAGAAAATTTTCAAACCTTGTTTAGTCACAAAAATTGAAATTGCACCACATTTGTAGAATATTAATTAATTGAAATCTCTGAGGATTGCTACATAAAAACTGGAAATAATTTACATCGTACAACGTCCTCTTATTCATTAGTAATAAATTAACATTCTTATATAAATCCTACAATTTTTCATCTTTAAAATATAAGCTAACTCTAATAAAAACATCATCAACAAAATAAGTAAAATCATTTACTATTATTTTATAAAAATGAAATCGTTCTCGAACAAAAAACATTTTAATAAAATCGCCATTTAAATTTATTTAACGGTTAATATTTACATGCTTGCGCGACATGCCGGAAATTCATTTTTCTGTCCCAAATTTCATTTCGTCCAAGTCCTCTTTTCAAAAGGGAGATTCACTCACTTAATAAAGCAAAATATGCGAATATACCGTCTCCCCGCTTTCAATTTTCCAACTCTCATCCAGCATATATTTTCCAAGATTCGCATTTTTCATCTTAGCTTCCTCTCCTTCCTAACATTCATCTATTTTCTATCACATCCTTCAACAGAAGAACGCCTGCCACTTTGCTATTCCAAATTCGATAAATTTTCGCGGTAACATTTCTCTTAAAATAATAAGTCACTCATAGCAGACTCTTTTTTCTTAAACTAATGCAGAATTATCCTCGGTTATCGAAATACAAGAACTACAAAATTTTTATAGTTGATAATATTTCTCAAGTCGATGAGATAAATATAAAATATAAATCGCCGTTAGTTTCAGAAGAGTAATGTTTTCTAAAAAAAAGTCGTTATTGTAGCACAGATTAGTATGCGTCTGCGTGACTTTCTCTATCCACAGCTATTTTGATCGCAAAGTATGTATATAACAGACGTTATTTTAAAAAATTTTAATGTTTTATTATTCTAAAAAAGTGCTTTTCCATCTTATTTTAAGTTATGATTAATTAATTCGTTTAATAGTTTACGGTTATTCATTTTTAAAGCATATCTTTCAAACCGGAATGTAAGAATAGTTTGGTTTTCCCAACCATCCCTCGGTATGGATCATATCCAGCGAAATGTATAAATAAATGATCGATCTAGAGGAAAACATTATACAATATTAATTAATATAATCACGTACAGCAACATATTGGTCATTATTCCTAGGACATCCTCAGTTAAGAATAAATCGCCTCGTACAGCTTGCATCGCAATTCCTTCCTCATTTATTTTAACAAGGTTTCTCCTAATATTTCAAGCGTGGATTGTCAGGTTTCAGAATTGAGGCGAAATACGTTTTTTGCCTATAAACACTTAGCACCACAATTATATTCGTTTAAAACTTTAGATTTACGTTCGAGAGTTAATTAAACCTCTAAAACGTGACTTTCGTCGGATGCTGGACTGGGTTTATAAATGAATTGGCAAATTAAATAATCCCGCAAATTGTTTCGTCCGCATCATGCGCCAAGTTTTTCTTCGCTTAGCACCAGGACGTCTGCTCTCATTCTAATCACGGACACCTTTTATTACCTCGTTTTAATTGGCCATTCGGATTCGTGAACGCGTGAAATGCACGTAGCGGCCATCAATCCCATCTTCGCACGGGAAACTTTTTATCAACCAGCTACAGAGGCCAAATGTTCGAACTCTCTCTCTCCCTCTCTCTCGTTTTGGCCCTATACTACCCTCAGCTCCCCCCTCCCTCTCTCTCCCTCTCCCTCCCCTTCGCTAGTAGGGGAGGGAGGTCGTAAGAGAGAGAGAGAGAGGAGAAAGAGAGGGTGAGAGGGGAAAGTTATAGCGTTGTACATGCAACCCGCGGCAAATGACGTCACGGCTGACCTTCCTTCTCCTCCTCCTCCCTCCCCCTCCCCCTCAGTACCCTCCACTCCCTTTCAAACCTTATCTCCCCTTAAACTCTCCAATCCCCTTGCTTTCGCTCATTCTCCGGCAGCACTTCCCTTTCCCTTCCTTCCCTACCTTCTCTTTTTCCCCCTTTCCTCTTTTCCCCTTCCTTACTCAATTTCCATATCCTTATCTTCCCTATTCCATCCGCTTCTCTCCTCTCTCTTAAATCTCAACTTCCGAATTTTTCCTCTCTCCCTTCTCCTTTTCCCTCTCTGCCTCTTTTATTATTTCGTTTCTTTTTTACCTCTATAACTTTCTCTCTCTCTCTCTCTCTTACTCTCCCCCTTTCTCATTCCCTTTCTCTCTCTTTTACTAGGATAACCAAGTCAGGTCTTTCCTAGGTTTTTACCCCAATTACTCTGTCTTTTTACAAAAATTTTCCTAATTTGTAATTTGGAGAATTGCTTGTATGTTTTTCAATTTGTTTATTTATTTTTTCTGGTTCTTTTTTGTGAAATTATAATTGCAATTTTATTCTCATTTGTAATTGTTGACGCAGGGTTAAATGTAGTAAGAAGGGACTATATAGACTCAATTTCGCCCTAATAAAGTCGTTTGTCTGTCTGTCCGTCTGTCTCCCTTACTCTCTCATTCTACTTCCCTCTTTCTCAATTCTTTCCCCCCTCTCCCTTTCTCTCTCATTCCCTTTTGTTTCTCTCCCCTGCTCTGCCTCTCCTCCTCCCCTCTCAATCCTTCCCTCTATCCTTTCCTACCATTCTCTTTATTTCCCCTTTCTATCTCCGTCCCTCAGTTCGTCTATTCCCCTTTCAGTCCCTCTCTCCCACCGTCCTTCTCCCTTCTCTCCACGGCTTCATTCATCTCTCACTCACTACCAATTTTCTTCCCTACATCTCTACCCCTCTTTCTCCCTCCTTTCCTCTTTCTCCCTCCTCTCCTCTCTCTCTCTCATTCTCTTCCTCTCCCTCCCTCCTGTATCCCTCTCTATCCCACCTTACCTTTCTTCCTCCTCCTTCAGTATTTTTCTGTCCTTCTCTCTCTTTCTCTTCCCTCTCTGTCTCTCTCTGTCTCTCACTCCCTAAATCGCTCTTTCCTTCCTCAATCTCTCTCTCTCTCTCCCACAATCCAACCCACATTCTCTCTTCCTATCTTTATGACTTCATTCATCCTCATGTCTCCTCTCCCTCTCAGTTTTTCTTCCCTCCACCTCTCCCTCCCTCTCTCTCTCCCCTTTCTCTCCCCTCTATCTCTACTTAACATCCAGCTCCAACATCGCATCGGAAAACCGGTCGATTCCGTGGCGTATGGCTCCTGGATTCCAAAAGAGTGGAAATACCAAAGGTTGACGCAGCGGCAGCAGCTAGGGATTTTTCGACAAGGGGAGCGACGGCGGTTTTAGCGTGTAAAGGTGTGTGTTTGACCCCGAGTATCGTGGGGAATTTTTTTCACCTCCACCGCAATACAGATCCACCTGTCTTTGCACACGTGGAGAAAAGGACTAAGAAACATATATATATATTGTTGATAAAATGGAGTATAGCTCTGTATGTGGCAAAAACATGGACATTAAGGAAAAATGATATACGTAAAATGCCTGCAAAGAAATACAGAACCACATGTCTTTGCACACGTGGAAAAAAGGACTAAGAAACAGATATATATGTATGTATGTATGTATGTATATCAAAATTCGCTTAGAAGGAAACTCTTACTAGCACGAAATATATCCGCAAGAATTTGGTAAAATGGAGTAGTATAGCTTTGTATATGGCAAAAACATGGACATTAAGGAAAAATGATATAGGTAAAATGCTTGCAAAGCTTATAAATGTTGACATGTAGAAGAATGCTGAAGATAAGATTGACAGACAGGGTGAAGAACTAGGAAGTACTTAGAAGAACTGGGTAGAAGCGAATGATAATACAGATCATTAGAAAGAGTAAGGCGAACTCGATCGGCCTGATAAAAGGGAGCATAATTAAAAAAATAATTTGAAGTATAACCGGAAGTCGAAAGAGAAAGGGGACGGAAACGATATAAGATCCCAGCTGACTTTGAAGAACAAAATGAGTAAATATGAGACGAAGAATATGACAGAAAACAGGAGTATGCTTATAACCAGTTTCGGTCATTAATAATGACGAACCTGTCTAACGGGCAGAGAAGAGACGGAGGAAAACTAGCAGAAGGTAGCCATAATTTTTTTTGAAACTTTTCCTTTCTCTGTGATAAGTTGAGGGGAAGGGATCCCCGTTGAGTCTTTTTTTTTGTACCATCCTTTTCGTCCGATATAAAAAAAGGGGATTTCTTTTAGACTCGCCGGGTTCGGAAGGCAGGTAGTTTATCCACGTCTAGGAGTATAAAATAAACTCGCGGAGAGAAATTCGTAATTTTTATTCCCCGCGGTCCGCAGAGCTATGAAAGGTTTATTCTTGTCGTATTGTTAAAAGTCAAGAAGTGAAGTTATCCTTCTAAAGTCTTGAACAGATGATCGCTTCAACAGCAAGATGCTGGATCTAGATGCTTTCACCGAGAACGATATTTCTGACATTTCCGAGCGTTTTTTTTTTACGGTTCATGTAGTTCCGTACGAATGCTTGGTAATCCTCTTCGAAAGATATATGGCCCGTGTTTATGCGGTGAATTGTTAGGATACTAGCCTCTCTTGTAGAATGGTCGCAGTCCAATTTAATATTGCCGCCACGATACGATGCAGATCCCAATGACGGATACAGGGGAAAGGGGTAATTATCCTCCCCACCCAGAAGGGAGAATTATAACAATAATAGTAAGAGGTTTTAATATGTACTCTTACTAAGTAGTCATTTAGGAATTTACGTCATATTATATCTAGTCTATAATATACACTGTGTGTTTATTACAACGAGGCATTGTTATATCTCCACCACTATATTTTAGTAAGTCTGTCTGTTCCTTTATGCACGCCCAAAATCAACCGATTCCAACCACATTTGGCACGATAGTAAGAGGTACCAAGGGGAAGGTTATTATGTGGTTTTAGTGTCCGTATGTCCGTTCGTTTCAAAATGGCGGCCCATTTTCTGTTTGCTCCTTTATGCACGTCCACAATCAACTGATTCCTACCAAATTTGGCACTATTGTAGGGGGCACTAAGGGGAAGATCAACGCGGCGTTTTAGTGCCCGTCTGTCCACTTGATTCAAAATGGCAGCTGATTTAATTATTAAACTACGCGTATTTTTCCGAGCCCTACTATTGATTTGAATCAAATTTGGTACGATTTTGGAGGGCTTCCAGGAATAATTCATATGTAGTTTTTGTTTCTGAAATGCCATGTATCATCTAGAATTCCGATCGGATTTGAACCAAATTTCCCCGGCAACGCCGGGTATTTCTGCTAGTTACTTACGCAGTTGAATTAATTTGTATAAATTAATTTTTTCACCAATTAATAAACATTGTACTTTAAGAGGCGATTTTCAGCTCTTAGCATATTTTATACTGGTTGGTTCAATCAAGCTCTATGAAAAGATAGCAAGTCATGAATGACTCTCATTTGAGCATTCAATTACTCAGTTGTTGGAAGAGGGTATTTTATTGCCGGCCGTAACCTTCTCTTGCAAAGGGAATCATGTATGACCTTACTTTCTGACCCTTGTACTCCACCTGGGGCCAAAAGGGACGCCAGATGCATTACGTGTTATAGTTCAGTTTAATAATAATGAAAATAATTGTCGATCGGTCTAATAGTTATTTTATTGCACACAAACGAGTTTTATATGTTGCAGGGTATTAAATAAATCGTAGTGACATAGAAAGAAGACTTTCATGTCACGGCAGTCACTCTTATAGGTATATAAAATCTACAGATCTTTCTGTAACTTCTGATAAATGTATATAAGTTTCAAATTATGCAGATTTAAAAATATAAGTATACGTCTAATAAAGGTTTCATCAAAACGCTGGCCACACAATATTTTCTTTGTTGCACGATATATTGTCTTCTTCTTATTTCGAGTTCTGTCAATTATTCAGTTAGTGCGATATGGAACTTTGACTCTCATTCAGGAATAAAACTCGATAAGCTAAAATACATGACATATTATCAAGTTGGAGGGTTTATAGACTGGTCAGCCTAATTTTATTAAAAATTATTTTGTTATTATTTTTAAAAATAAACAGAAAACAGTGTGACAAAGTAGAGTTAAATATCAAGGAAAGCCTGAAGCGATGTACATGTACTATAAATGTATATATCGCTGTAATAACGTAAATATATAGAGAATAAGAAAGAAACCGATCCCAGATATAGTACGATAGTCAACATAGTATATTAGGGGTGCACATACTTTTCACAACCGCGGCCTGCGTTTGATGGTTTATACTTATCTGAGGGCCGCACTTAATTAAAAGCTGAATAATGTAAATTATATAATAATAAAATTTTAGATAAAAACTTAAAGCATTTTTACGTATCAACAATCAACCGCAAATTTATCACAAGTATACAATGCAGTGCGAGTTTGAGGTGTACAACTCTTTTGAAAGAAGCAATAAATGTGTAAAAATTTTCAGGAGTACACATTTGCTAAAAGCAGTGCGTTTGATTAACCTTAGCATATTGCACACTCTCGTAATTTTCACTTTATGATTTACCAAATTAACCTAACCAAAACATTGTTCAATATTAACCTTATGATGAAAAATATTCCGCGGGCCGCACAAACATCAAGGAAAGGCCGCATGCGACCCGCGGGCCACACTTTGTGCACCCCTGTTGTAGATAGTCAATGCTTGGATTCCTCAATTCCACTTTATCGCCTCATGTGAATGTAGTTTCGCCAATGCGGGTTTCAATGCTACGTGGAAACAAATTGCTTTCATTTTTTTAAACGAGGCAAAATTAAACAGCGTGAACTCTTCCGTTAGAATATAGCAAATGCGAAATCATAAGTTAAGCCCTATTAGAAATACCGACCTTTACAGAGGCCTCTATCAATTTATAATCATTAATGGCATTCTTGTGTAGACAAAGTTAATTGGCTTAAGCTTAATTTTCTTTCTTACCGAAGAAATTAACGTCAAGTCAAACGACACGCCGTAAAGCTCACGTCTAAAAAATTGTAAAAAGATTTGATTAAAAAATAATTTTAATCTCTTTTTCGCCTTAAAGAACATTCTCCCCTCTCGCTGTCTCGTGTCATCCCCTAAAACCGCCATTCTTCCCCTCCCCCAAAAATTTCCGACACCTAATGGCAATTTTGATTAACACGGGCGCGCCGTCGAACTAATGGACGGACAATTGACTGACGCTGATCTCATTTCTGTCGGTATAAACCGTCATCTCTGGCTGCACCGCCGGCCTCTTTCCCTTCGCTGTCCAATTAGCGAGCGCGTGGAACATCCGATACGTTCTGGGTTGTGAGGGAGCCCCTTCTCAATGGTTTTTTTTCCTTCTCTCCCCTCTCTATCTCTCACCTCTCTCTCTCTTCCTGACTTACCGCGGCGCCTCCTAACCGGCAGGAACATTGACTAAAACCCCATCGCTACAAAAACCCTTCTTCTTCTGCCGCAGTCACTTAAGGAAAATTAATACGGGAGCAAGTGGTTTCTCGACGCCAATCCGTTTAATGCCTCAACATTATGAAATTCTCGTCGGGTTGACGGAAGGGGCTGTTATTTTTTTCTTCTTCTTCTTCTCTGGTTTCACACGGGGGAAGATGGATTTCGTTAATATCATAGCGGGTGCGAAGAAATAATATGGGGAGAGTGGTGGTAATTGGTTTACACTTTTGTGATTAAGCGGGGAGTCGATTCGATTTTATGCGTCTACTTAAATAGACAATGGAACCTCTGTAGTCCGAAAAGAATAAAAATAACTCGAATCAGCGGACGTTCGAGTTGTAGAACTTCGAGTCAACGTAATATTTAAACTGTCTCCACCGAACAATCGAGAATACCAGGTATAGAAGTTCAGATGTATTGATTATCATATGTTTAGTCCCAATTCGCTGTGTACGTATATACCATTCTTGGGAAACATATATTTTCTGACTCACAAAGATAAAAAATATTTTTGAGACATTGAAATAATCAGGAAAACATTATTAAAGCGAACATATGGCGAGGGTGTTTTAAAAAAAGTCAACAACCTGCTACAATCACGATAGGATAATTAGCTGTATGGTATACTAGGAAGAAAGGATTTTTAAATAAACATATACCAATTGGCTGGTTTGAAGCATCCGCTCTGGACCGACCCGAGGTCCCAGGATCCAGAACCGACAAATAAAAAACGATCCGGGCGGAGATAACAGATCAGCCTTTTCGGTATTTTTAAAAACTTTACGTGGTTTAATTACAGTTTTACTTGGTTTAATTACAGTTTTCGTCACGAAACTTCGATCGGGGCGGAGATACCAGACCAGATTTTTAGGTATTTTTTAAATCTTTACGTGATTATTGTGCCCCAGGATCTGGTTTAATTACAGTTTTCGTTTTGAAGATGTCGTCACGAAACTTCGCATAGGTACACCGCTATACGTCGGAGATGCGTTCCTGAAAAATGCGACTTATAACGAAACAGCGTGTAGCGAAACAAATATTACCATAAGGACTATGATAAAAGTTAGGGGTTACGTTCTTGGCGGATATTTTGTGGCACATTTGTTTCACAAATAATACATATCAAAACAGTACATTGGACATACTGTGTTACCACTATGTGTTTACCACTCATTGCTACTGGGGTTTAATATACATTTAATCGTAACAACGAGTAACCAATTGCAATAATAAATTCAGAAATCAACGAAAATAATTGTCTATAGTGTGATGAAGCGCAAAAATTGTTTCTTTACTTACACGTGCACTGATACGCACTTTAGAGTTATTTTCAAGCAGATTTCGCAATCCAAAGTATATCCAATATCTCATGATATATCAACGCAAACGTAAACACACAAAATGTTAGACACAACCGTTCTCTGTTATAGCTGAATGTCGCTCATAAATAGGTTTTTACACATCGTCATTAAAATTGGGATAGTCCCATCGTGATCTCTCAAACACATGGTCAGCAAATGTTTATTCTGAGTATGATTTTACACGAACTGATAAACATGAAATTAAATTAATTCATATCAATAATAATAAACATGAATTTAAAAGCCGAATAGAGGGTTTTTATTGTTATAGTTATAATTTATGCACCGCAATTGTAATTTCTGAAATTTTGCTTTTAGTATTTCACAAACGACGTATATGCGAAACGACAGGACCTATAACGAAACATGTTTCTTAATTGATTGGCAACGTATATGCGAAATAACGTAGTTTTACTGTATTGCCTTTCGCATATCAACAAACATTCAACTTTTAAAACGAACATTATCAGCGAACTTATATTCTGATGGAACACAAATCTGTCGTTTAACGGAAATTGCGCTTGAGTTCTAAATATTAACAGCGGAATATGTTTTACCTCCGTTTCTTTGCTGGTACGCACGGAAGATGACCGACCGGTTTTCCGAAATAAATAAACGCACGAATTATTCCTATAATACACATGCTGAAATACTGCTAATCCTCATTCCCGCTATAAGTATTTCATTATACACCCTATTCCCAAACCAAAACCAACAGAGAAGATCGAAGTGGAAATCCTTGTATAATGCCAGTGTTGTTACATAGGCGGCGCTGATGACGCGGGCTCTTATACGAGTGAAATGCGCAAGAGGAGGGTTTGTGTTTCCCGCGAGGCCTTCTGCTATCTAATACATATTCGGGCGCCCTTAAGGAGTGCCTCGTCTGAGATCCCAAATCAGAAAGTGATATGTATGGATGATGGTGTTTCTTGGTGTTAAGGTCGTATCTGCACCCACTCTATATCCCTCTATCAACTTGAATATATGTATATTCACTTTTGTTCATATAATGATACGATATATTTCCTTAGCAGGTTTTCTGCGACCCTGTTCTTGTGATTGTTACTACAAGTGGGTTCTTACTGAATATGGTAAGCTTTTTTTTTACACTTTAGCTCTTTCAAATTCTACGTATTTGTTTACATTAAAAAAATCCTCTTTCACAGTTTCGTGTAATCTGTAAGACAATATTTTTAAATATTTTTATATGGAAAAATGTAGTGTACTTGTACAATTGGCTTCAGGTGTAAGAGGGAACTAAGAAGCCTCAAATTCGCTAAAAATAAATAAATGCATTTATCTGAGTGTCTATCCGCGCACCCTCATGGGATATTCAGTCGCATTGGGTGGCGTGCTAAGAGGGAGACGTGGTAGCGTTGGTGAAACCATGCCCCACTTCTAAAGTTCCACACAAATTCAATGCAAAGTTGTTTAAATCCTCTGTTTAAATTTGCATTCTTATGTAAAGCTCTATCATAATATAAAAGCGCTTATTTTTTTGTAAACGGCGGGATCGCGGAAACCGAAAAATAGATTTAGACCAGTTAGGCGGGCAACCCTGATCTATGTGGCAAGCCGCATTGGGGATTAAGAATTCTTCGGCGGGCCGCATTGCAAGTTGTCAATATTTCGGTGGGCCGGATTAGACTAAGTAGGACGTTAACTAGAGATTAGGAGGTAACATATCAGTGAAAAATTAAGTCCAAATTAGGTTTTAGGGGTTAAAAATTTCTATCTCAAGTTTTTACTTTGGTAATTTGAATGTGTACGCATCTCTTTTCGGCACGAATCCTTAAATGGACAGCAAACCGTGCTTATGTGGCCACTCTGCCAATCCGTCCGTGGACAATAAACTTTTTTGTTTTAAAAGATATTTGGAAAATTCTCTCTGGATGAGATAGTTCTTATTGGTATATTAATTTTCTACCAGTTTCATTTTTTTAGTATTTCATAATTTCCCGCTAGGTGGATTCAAAGTCGGAAAATTCGAAATTTTTTAAACGATATTGCAACCGAACTACTAGAGGCATTAGTAAAATTCTTCCTGAATAAGATAGCTCTAACCAATCTACGCTCTTTTCTTTTGCTTGATTTCCATGGTAGTCCATGCATTTCCTTCAAGGAATCCTTTCATAGCAGCAATTTTTGCCTTATTTATCGAAATGCTCTCGGATGAGATGAATTTCTTTACGGAGAATCTTCAGAGTGAACAATTTCTTTAAACACAAAAACCATAATATCTTTTTCTATAAAATAATGTAAATATTTACCTCTTGGTTCTTGGAGCAACCGATGTTATTGCATTCTTTGCCCTTTCAATGCTGAAAATTCAGCTAAAAGCATACTATTAGCAAGTGAGAGAAGAATTGCAAAACAAATTACAAAAGGCGCCTTTTTTCACCGACTGCTTATCTTCCCAACGGATTGAAGAGTCGCAAATGCGATTTAATGCTGGTTGCCTACATACGTATGTAGATGAATGCTATTTTTAAGCGATTTTTTTGCGAATAGTCCCTAGCAGCTAACTCTAGACCTACCAAATGTATACCATATGTATTTCTAATGTAGAACTATCTATTCCGGAATTTTTGAGCTTGTAACATGTAATTTTTGTATTATTTTTTACACGGACAGACAGGAAGACGGATGAACCGAATTCATACTACATTAGCGATTTTTTTTAAAGTGCTGAAAATGTTCTTAGCAATAATTCCAGTCACGACTGTGGAAATTTGAAACTTTCAAAATTAACGTGCATTTCTCTATTTAAACTTGTCACGACTCGAAGAGCGTACTCTCGTTTTTTTTTATTTTCCCGAGGAAAAATAATTCTTCTGGCTTTTAGTCCTATTACGACACGCTTCCAGAATTCAACGAGCGAATAGATAAGACGTCTTCTGTCCTCGGTGAGGTGCTCTACAGAGCGAAATTTTCTCGTCGCCTCTGACAAACTCGAGTGTTCACGTGCACCCAAAAACCCCTTTCACGTCCGGAATTTCGAATGTACGTACACGACCTCCTCTTTTTATTTATCTTGATGCTGCATCCTTTTCTCTCTCTCCATTTTTTTCTTTTACTATCCCTTTGAACATTCCACCTGGAAGTCTAAGCCGGAAACTTTAATCTGTTAATTGGTTACTACGCGTATATCCGTCAAAGCTGATTTTTTTCGTGGTTAATATATTCTCCGTAGTATTTTTCTCACTGTAATCTGTTTGGTTTTATATCGTACGCGGTTCATTCATTTATTTAAAAAGTTATATTGTTTCCCATTCCACAGCAGCTTCTTTATTTATATAATAGCTATAATAATGAAAATTTGTAATATTTCATATAGGTAATAATAAATTATATGGTGTACTGTATATCATGTAAACTTATCCATTAGGATCGAACTTAGTTTCCTAAAATTATCCAGTTAAGAGGTTGATTCCAATTGTCTCCGTGTTTAAGACTACGTGAGTTTGATGCTCAAATTTAGAGCTGGTTTACGTAATTTAACGGTTCTTTTATTCATCTGCCATTTTGTCTTCCTTGTCTCCTAGTGATCACTTAATTACTTTCACACTACCGTATCGGTCCAATGATAAAGCGTTGTTTTTTTACATTAAACATACCATTACAGTCCCGAGTGGGCGGAACAGGAGCCGGAAAAGGCAGGTAACAATGTTGCTACGGATGTCTCTCTTTTGCCAAAGCGTTCAACCCTTTGCATGCGATCCGCTTCTCTGGGTCGTTGCTATGGAAACCGAAATCAGTCGAGGCCCTGCCATTGGCTCGAGTCTCGCCCCCTGCTGAAGCGCTCTCCCCCCCCCCCCCCCCACCCTCCCTCCGAAAAAGAAGAGATATTTTCTTTCGGCGAAGTCATCGCAGTAACGCGGGTTATCTTCACGCAACCGCGTTTCGAGATGCGAGTTGCATCGTAATTCTCACGGCGTCATGCTTATTCGCGAGTATTCTTCCTTATCTGGTGTTCTTGAGAGGTCGCGGAGTTTCCTAACTCTTGCCTTCATCGTGGATAATTCCTCTGATGTAATCAGCGTCGGATGTTTAATTGTCGGCAAGCAAAGATGAAGGAAAACTAACTTCATCGTTAGCAATGGATATGCACAAAATTAAGGACAATGTAGATAGTTTCATTGTCGAAAGTTTTGTAAACTAACGTCGTATTTTGTAGATGAAATTTTCAGCCATGTGATAATGAGGAACAAGAGAATGCCACCTTCAAAAGCAGCCACCCTGCCCAATTCAATTAACAGGCTCGCGTTTTGATCTTTAATACCGGTAAAATCAGCTAAAGTGATAATTATTTCATTAAAACGATTTAATCAGCGGTTTAAAGACAATTACCGGGGTAACTTTGACGTTGAAACCATTTTAACATGATGAATAATTAAGTGCGTAATCATATTAATTGGAAACGGCGTTATTAGGACTAAATGGCGTCGTAGGATACCGAACTTCCTTGTAAGATTCGCGGAATTTATGCTGTCTTTTTTTCTTTAGATAAAAATAAATTTTAGCCGAATATAACTCAGAATTACTTCCATGTGCGTCATCTCTGTGTTTCAGCAAAGTTTTTTCTTTCTTCCTTAGGTGAAATTTACAATGAAAAAAGAAAAAATATTAAATTGTTAGAAAGTTATAACAATTCCATAAGTGTTAGTGTTATAATATATAATATAATGTATATAATACTGTATAATATAATATATATAATACTGTATAATTTAGGTGAAATCGTCATTCAAAGTTTTTCTCGTG
The DNA here is from genome assembly GCA_036926305.1 of Uropetala carovei. NCBI lineage: Eukaryota > Metazoa > Arthropoda > Insecta > Odonata > Petaluridae > Uropetala > Uropetala carovei. The sequence goes on along the minus strand of JAXCHB010000244.1, from coordinate 2,447,674 downwards.
AATTAAGTTAGTACATATCTGACGGAATTGGACCATGAAAAATGGTTTACGTGGATGTTAGAACTTAGGAGAGGTCGACGGGAAATATTTTTGGGAAACTGGAAAAAAGGTTACATACGTTGCTAACAACCACTGGCAGTGTACGATTAAAATTTGTACCTATTAAAGAGTCTTTTTCGAACGTTTTTCTTTCGTCAGTGCGAAAAGGATTCTAGTCAGCTTGCGCCGACGCACCAACTGCAGTGTGGATATAGATTCAAAGTCCCTTTGTGCTCCGGTCGTCGAACATATACGCCGGAAGGACCAAGCCACAGACACGCTCGCGTCAGCACGCTGCGTGTATATATTTGACTGCATCCTCCGCACACAAAAGGGAAGGAGCAGTAGGCGGTGCCATGGTTACACAAACACAAACCCTCACCCTTCTCCTTCCTTGGATCCACTAATCAACCAACCATTCCTTTCCTACTGACTCGTTTTCCAATTCCACGTTCTATCTTTCCGCCTCCCATCGCCGCATCAATCTTTTCAGCGTTTTTTTTTAATCAGCTAATTTAATCGTTTTGTCCGTCAGTCCGTCCGTCTGTCACGCTTCCGTGTCCGGTGAACTATTTCTACTCCGTTCAAGTTAGAGCAACCAAAACTCGGATACACGAGGGTCAGCCTAAGGGGCGTAGTTTTTAATTAAAAAAGCACCATCCCTTAATATCTGGTTCGTCAATTATTTCCTTACTTGTTTCTTCTTTCTTTTTAAGCATTCCCATCCTTCACCGCCCTCAATTCCTCTATACTTACTCCTTCATTACTTTGGCGCAATCGAGCGTAACATTTTCCTTTATTTAATAAAAGGTTTCTGAGAGAATTTCACGTCACTTCTATTACTGAGAGCAATTTCCTTTAAAAGATACGAATAAGACCATTCACGTCTAAAATAAATCAATTATTTCTCATGCCTTCGATGTTTTTAATGTAATATATTTGTTTTGTGTGTTTTGTATGTTTTGTATGTTATCCATATCGATTTGAACTTTTAATTGTAACGTTTTATATTACGATGCCTATTTTATTTCGCCTCCACATTGCAAATAAACTAGTTTTGAGAGATAAAATTGCGTACCATATACTTTCAAAAGGAAGTGAGCGTAATAATTGTCAAATGTTGCGGGGGCGCAAAAATGTCTCATCCCCGCACTGGTCGGAGGTGTCCTTTATTCAGTGTCAATATGGAGAATTTTCACTGCCTTTAAATGGGAAATCAACAAAGTGCGTTGTAAAATAAACTTACGCTCTCACGCGCACCCTTGGTGGCAGTGACGTAACTATAGTAGAATATGGCGAAGGTGGCATTTGCCATAGGGCCTTCTAAAAGCGCCAAACGTTCCCTCAGAACACGCCAAAAGTGTATTTTCTGACAAATAAGTAATAATGTAATAGAATGCTTCTATTCACTTTTAAAACGCAGTAAAAATGATATTCCACGTAACTAAGCTGTTTCCTAAAATTTAGTCATAGGCCCTATATCTTCCAGGTACGTACTTACGTTTCAGCTTGGTGATCCTACTTTTAATATTATTCCTCATACAAACCATTCCTCAAAACAAAAAAAAAATAATATCGTTTTACATTATAAACCTCCGTAAATTCAGAAAATCTCTCTATTTTACTCTGGGCTTTTTTCCCTCTTCACGTCCTTTCCGGACGGTTTATTTTTTTACCCAAATCTCTCCTAATCTCATTTCCTTTACCTACAAAAACCGCATTTCCATATCCTTATATTACATCACGGCCCCCGATTTTACCCTTATTCTCTCTCTCTCTCTCTCTCTTCCTTTCTCTCGAACTTTCTCCATCCATCATCCCACGGAAATTTCTCCACTCTGACGTCAATCCACGTTCCTCTTCTCTCGTTCGTCTTCTCCGTAATATTTTCCGTTTCCTTCTTTTATTAAGAATTCTTCCTGTGCTCTCCCTCTTTCCTTTCTTTTGTTTTCTTGTGTCGACGTTTTCCGTTCGTTCCCTCAGTGCTTCTTCCTTTTCCGCGCTCGTCGTCCAACCGTCTTGGTTTACCTTTTTTCTTTCCGAATTTTCTTCACGTTTCGCCTCCGTCTCCTTTTCTTTCCTGTCCTCGAACGTTAAGCTGACGTCGTTTGTTTTTCATGCTCGAGTTTTAGCGCAAACGCTTTCGTTCTTTTTCACTTTAACGTATGGTGTTTTAGTTATGCCTGATGGAAATGGAGTTAAAAATATATATATATATATATATATTTATTCCTTTTACTTCTTTTGCCGTGGTTTGTTGCTGCGTAATTTCCCTCTCGTTGACGGCTGACCTCTTAATTTATTTATGTTGATTTAAGTGAATTTCTTTTATACTCGAGCGTTTGAGTTTTATTAAAAATTCGCTAAAAATCCTTTCCTTGTTACATTCTTTTCTTACTATTTATACCTTCTTTATTACCCTCTCTATTTTCCACATCCGCTACTTGTTCCGTTTTTCCTTATCTATTTTATTTTCTGCGCCCCTTATTTGAAATTTTCTCTCCGTTCTTTTCTCTCTTCTTAAATTTCTTTGTTTTCCTTTCACCCAAACATCTCTCCTTCCCTTCTCTTCCTTTATTCTTCATTTTCTTCTCCTTCGTTCCGCCTCTTTCTGTATGTATCCCTCTGGCTTTTCTTTCCTATCCACTCGTATTTTCCCTCTCAGCTACACATTTTCTTCTTATCTTCTGTATTTCTCATTTATTCCCCGCCTTCCTCTCTCCAATGCTTCATTTCAGTTCATTTCACTTGATCTTTATTTTATGTTATTGTATCTTGCGCAAGGAATGTTAGGTCTAGTCTTAGTACGACCACGAGGAAAGCTGTTAGATATCCTTTATCGGTGAAAGGAAGCTCTTTATGTAATTTGCTCCGCAACTTTTCCCTCACTTGTTCCTCTTCCACCCGTATTTTCTACATCCTTTCCTCTCTTGCCCCTAAACATCTACTAGTTCGTCCGACACACACACCACATCCTCTTCCACCAACCCTACACCAATCCACCTTCATCCAGCACCCGCCCATCGTTAACAACCTTCTCCCCAACCAACTTACCCCTTAATAGACCCCTTGGCCATGCTAAGTGGTGAGTCAGTACTTGGGTTTCTCCCTCTTCTTCCCCCCCCACCCCCCTTTACCACCATCCTATACCATGTCGTGCACGCCCAGAGGCCTCCACCCATCCGTTTCTTTCCCAAAACCCTCCTCCACACCCCCCTTCCTTCCCACTAACCACCCTCCGTGTTATGTGCCTTGTGCCGGAGTTCTGCCATCCCTCCTAACGTAGCCTACATTCACCCTCTTCCACCCCTCTTCCTGCCGCCTCACCTTCCTTCCTTCCCTCTTTCTCTCTCTCTCTCCCTCTCCCCAGTTCCCCTTTCTCACCCTCCTCCCTCACGCACCATCCCCCTCCGCAGTCGTATAAAGAGGGAGGGGGAGAAGGGGCGTGGGTCTATGGGCAAAGGCCGCGTGCCGCTCTTTTGAAAAGGGGAAACGGGGGGAGGGGGGGAGGGTTAGTAGTGGAGGGGGGGGAGGGAGTCGGGTAGACGGAGAAGGAGGGGGTGAGAAGTTGGGGCTTGATAGCGGGGGCGAGTATGGTGCGTGATCAGCGTGAGCAATTAAGGTGGGTGCGTGATAGAGCCACTCTACTTTTCTCTCTCCTCCCCCCCCCCCCTTCCCAACCAGTCTCTTCCACTCCCCCTTCCCTCTGTTTCGTCCCATTTCTCCCCCACCCCATATTCCGCTCCTTTTGTTGCTCCGCTCTGTTACGGATGGGAGTTAACGTTAAGTAATGTGACCGACAAATCTCTCTCAGAATCCCAAATGGAGAGAGGGATGACAAGGGGATTGCCTTTGAGGGGGGCGTAACCTTCTTCCTCTCTCTTTCTCTTTCATTCGTTCGTTCGCTCTCTCTCTCTCTCTCATTGGTGAAATGATTCTATTCTACATTAGTGTTCATAGCAATTCACACGGAAAGGATGTCTGGGTTCCTAACGGATCGGATTGCGTCCGGAATACGCGACAGTGCCTCGTCAACCGACATCTCGTTATCGAGTAGATTCCGCCCGTCGTTTCTGTATAATTTTTAAAACTCCCATAGCGGTAAAACGTTTAATTAAATTATATACGAGCATTTCAGCAACCTTCCAAAGCAGTTGAACATCGGCGAGGAAGGTTATTTTACGGTTGAAATGGTTTTACTCGGCGTATATAAGCCATGTGAGTTACCTTTATCATTCAGTCCTTTGTTGTCGAAGGTGACGTACTTTTTCGTGTTCGGAGTGAGTGCGAGTGCTGTCGCAGTCTGTAAAATAATTTTGAAAAATGAAATGCGTTAATCTATTTTCTTTTGATTAAAAATAGGCGATGTTGTTAATGGATTATAATTAAACGCGGCTCTTGCTTAAAATTTTAAATAGCCATCATCGAATTAGTAATCTGGAATAATCCGGAACTAGACATTTTCGTTGTCCCGCGTTAAAATGTTTGAACTAAATTCTGCAAGTTCTCCTGTTTTATCAATCATTCTTCATTTTTTGTTTAATCGTTATGGAGTCTTTCAGCAATTTGACCCCTTCTGCGCATGGTTTCTTTCAAGTCGTCCTTCAGTGACATCTTACACCGTGGAGTCCTATCTCTCGTGTCCTTTTTAATCCTTTCACGCCCTTACTTTATCTGTTAATTTTATTTTCAGCATTGCTCTTAGAAGTAAATAATAATAAGTTAATAAACTAGAGAAATTTTTTGAGGCTTCAAACGCAGATGGAAAAACTCAGATAGCAAACCCTGACATTCTGAAATTAAAAATACCTCCGAACGAGAAAGCAAAAAATGAAAGACAAATGTAACAGTATCTCTTTTTATTTTGAGTAATAATTTTCCTCCATCCTCCGAAAAACCGTATTATAAAAATAAAAACTTTATAACGGGCGAATTCTAAAATTTCTCCAAATCGAAAGGTGCCAGAGCAAATCATCGCAGCGAAAAAAAAAAGATTTGACGAATGAGTCACGCGCACCAATCTTCCGATGTCCAAAAAAAAAAAAAAGAAAACGAAAATCGAATCACGCGATAGATTTGCGCGTTAAGGCGCTCTCGTTAAGTTCCAAATCGGAAGCTATACTATACTAACGATAAAAACCTATGGTGAACGCGTCGAAGGATTTCCATTGGTGCAAGAACGATTGAATCAAGAGGAAATAGAGAGAGAGAGAATGAGGGAGATGAAGAAAAACTTTTTTCCCACTGATTCAGTCCAATTCCTCCTCCTAACCCTCACTCCGACCCTTTTACACTCCAAGAAAAATCCCTTTTATTCGAGTGTGGGTTAAGGATTCTAGCCACGTAGAAATTCCGAAACTTCTTCTTTTTTTTTTAAAAGAAAAAAGAAACCAACCTCTCTTCCCAATCTCCCTTTCCCTCTCTTTCTTTCTCTTTTCCCCATCTCCGCCTCGCTCTGCTTTATATTTTCTTTTGCATCTTTTATTTTCGTTTCCACTTTCTGCGCTTTGCCTCACGATAGGCCCTTCTCCTCATTTTCCTCATTCCCTTTTTCTCTCATCCAATTATCTTCCACCTGATTCTCTTGTTTTCATTATTTATTCATTGCGCTCTCGTTCTTTTTTATCTCCGTCTCTCGTTTCCGCATTCTCCTTCCGATCCATTTTGTTTGTGTCGTTCGCGAATTTTATCGTCACTTCTTTGCGTCTTTGCCCTCATTTCTTATTTATCTCCTGATTTTCTTCTTTAACAAATCCTATATATTTATTGTCTCTGTTTTGGTTTTTTCCTCAAGTCTAATTACTGTCATAGTCTTAATGCCCTACCCCTACGTTCTTAATTTCAAATGGGGTTTTACCTAATAATAGAGATCTGTATGCATATATGCGGGAAATTTTCCAATAAACAGCTTCGTTAAGTTTGTGTAGTTAACGGGTAGTTTTGGGGGTAATTACGAAACCGAATTTGCTAGGCTTCCTCCGTTATTACGACATTCCCTAACGCGGAATTTAAAAAATATTTGCGCTTGTTTTTAGTTAATTATTAACGTTTGCAATGTGTCATGTATAAAATTTAACATAATTACGACGGAAACGAAAAATAATGCACTTCGTATTTGCCTTCTCACACCAGAATTAATTGAAATCATCCATTTAGGCTATCATTCTATTTACTTTATAATTAAAATCGTAGAAAATTTATCTTCCGATATTTTATTTTAATACATCATTTCATTATATTACGTTGTATTTGCTTGTTCGCGACTTAATGTTCGCAGCTGTAGACTTAAATTCCCCAAATGAAGAAATATAATGAAATAGTTGCCCATCTTCTGTCTTTCTGTCTTTATTCTTTCCTACTTACATTACTTTTCTTTTTAAATTTTCCTTCAATTCGTTTCCTTTATGCTTTTAGTCCTTATTTTTTAAATCCTCGTTCTCAATCCTAACCCTCCTTTATTCCAATACTTTCGATCCCTTCCATCAATCTCTCTTACTACAATTCTTTTAATCTCTCTCTCTCATTATTTCTTACGTCTCTTTCCTCTTATTCTCCGCTCCACTCGCCAACTTGATCGTCTCCTTACACTTCCTTAATTGCATGGAGACGTACCAAGACGCCGGTGAGGCAACGAAACACGACTACTAATTTCCGTGGGGGAAGTGGTCGGTGGCCTAATTTATCTCTCTCTCTCGCCTTTCTTTAACATTACGAGCACCCTCTAAACTCTCTTTTTCTCTCTTTATCTTTCTTTCTCTCTCTCGCAGTTACATCCTTATCCTCTTACGCGAAACAGCGTTAGTTCAGAAGAATTCCCAAAGGAAAGTACCCATCGGACGCTTGGCACGCAGTTGCTGCGTTTCTGAGTTTAGTCCGCAAAGTAAGAGGATTATTCTGTTTGTAAAAAAAGAGGAGGCAATGCCTAGAGTACTTCTTTTTCTTGCGGCGGATTAAAAGCATTATCTCGTGCTTAAATTTTTTTGAGTTGAGACTACGGTGAGAAAGCGATAATATATGCTACGTTATCACACGAAGATTGTTTTTAAAAAAAATAAGCTGCTCATTTCCTAAATTTCAGCTTGAAAACACATATTTCGTAGCTGGGTTTAGTTGCGTAAATATCGAAAATAGTGAATTTTAACAGCCCGTCAAAAATTTAATTAGGTGTACGGCATTTGTTTTAAAAAAGCATTATTACAGGAAATTATTGATAGAAAATATGTGACAAGCACAAGTTTATGTGTATGAGTACATTATATATATAGGACAACTAGGTGTTGAAGGAAACCCAGTGAACACTTACCGGAAGGAGAGCCGCTGGGGTGTTGGAGAGAGTTGTGTCTCTCTTGTGCTGACGAAGGGGTCATCCCGAAAGCTCCAATATCCTCTACAAATGTGTCTCTCCAACACCCCAGCGGCTCTCCTTCCGGTAAGTGTTCACTGGGTTTCCTTCAACACCTAGTTGTCCTAAATATCCTCATTTACCTTTCCTCTTCCGTAGTATTTATATATATATATAATTAGAATATATTTTGTTCTAACTTGAATAAAAAAAATTAAGATGAGCAAGGAATAACAATACGATCGACATGTTCTGGTATAATCAGTATTTTTTATTAAGCAGAGAGTTATAGAATTAGTAGATGATGAAAAAACTTCAAGAACAAGTACTTAAAATATACTTGTCTGAGGTATCTCCAATAGCAACAACAAGATTAGGAGAAACCAGATGCGCAAAGCGGCCACAGAGCAGCCGTCTTCATTGCTAATTCACCCTAAATATATTCTTAATTTTAGTTTTTTTTTAACTTTTCCTAACCTTGTTGCGGCTATTGCAGATAGCTGAGACAAGTTTTAAGAAGTTCCTGAAGTTTTTCATATGAAAATATCGATCAAGTCCGTAACATTTCCTATAGCCCTGAACGTGCCAAAAATTTTTCACTGCGGACTCTTATGATTTTTCTCGTTTTTCGTTGGACCGAACGAATCCTTCCCGAGACGACTTGCACGTTAACTTCAACTCCGCCGCGTATTCAAAACGACGTCACCTTCGATTTTTCTTTTATTCTTTCGAACGTCTTTCCACATCCGCCACGAGTGGCGGAGTAATAAGAGCAAAAAAAAAAAGGCCGGGAGACGCTCCGTTCTATAATCCGCGAGAGGAGAATGCCAACGGGGGTATAATTTCATCGCCCGTATCTTTCACTCAAAAGAACGAGCCAGCAGTTCTTCCTGCTTACGATCGCATGGATCCGCGTCGATCCCATGAGGAGCGCGAAAGTTATTAGGAGGTAAAGGCGAGACGCTTCTTTCTCTCTCTCACGCCCTTTATCGCATCTTTCTCCCTATCGTTAAATCCTTCCAGATAATAATTTCAACGGGGAGAACGGAGCGAGACCCCTCCCGGGGAGGGGGGGTATATTAAAACCAAGGAAACAGGATGCATGAATGGAAAAACCATCCCTAACCCTCCTCATTCTCACGAGGGGCGCGCAGCTACAATGCAGCCTTTTGTTACCTTCATTGATTCAGGGTAATACGAAAAAAAAACACATTTATAACAATAAGGTGATAAGGCACGCCCGGCGACCATCTGCGGGGAAAAGAAGAGGTCGCCGTTGCCATGGTTTCTCCCGCCAGGAGGCGCCATAAAACCTCCCCCAACGGGAAGTGAGGGAGGAGGATGATAAAAAAAAATAAAGTTCCGGCAGCGTGTTAGCGGGATGTGTTTTTCCGCTTCCTCTCTCCGGAGTGTTTAAGAGAGTTCGTCGGACGGTAAGGGCGTGGAGGTGACCGAATATAAACTTAAAGAGAGTCTCCTTCGGGAAGATTGGGAGTGTCACGTGATTCTCGGCACGTATAGATTCTGATTTTCTCCGGAGACGCTGGTAGACTAATCCTCCAAGAATAAATTTAATTAAAACTCGCCACAGAGGAATTTGTGTCAGGGGTTGAAGAAATTTACGTCCTTAACGAGAATGGCGATAAAGTAAGAAGGATATGGTTTCTCTTATTCATCACCAAAACTCACACGCAAAATGGAGAAACTTTTTTTTTTGTAGTTCACCGGCCAAAAATAAAATCCAATTGTCACTTTCACACGCTCTAATTTCTTTTTTTTTAAATCTCCGAGTCGTACAATGTCGGTTTTATTTAAACTATTGACGGATATTTACGGTCCCACATTCATGTTAATATGGGCAACTCCTTAAGCGTAAAAACACCAAACCAAAAGACACCATACCGCTTTTACAGAAATCAGGGATATGCAAAATATCTGGCGGAAAATGTCACAAAGTATACATAGAACGGAGAAAACGAAAATTAGAAAAACGTTTCAAGAACGTCACCCTAACGACCAAGGATATGAAAAGTTTCGCTTTCTATCGCATTACGCTCAAAGGAAGACTTTTTCTCTATGGAACTGTGGTCTCCGTTGTCTTCGTGGGATTCAGCCCTTTCTGTAGTGATCGAGTAGGGCGATTTCGGAAAGCGATAGAGCACGCGTTCTCCCAGGCGATCGACAAGAGATTGGGAGAGTTAGAAAACGGAGGGAAGAAAATGGGGTCAGAAGGAGCAGGAAGGAATTAAGGAAGCGTTCCTGAAGGGAGATCTCGAAGATAAAGGTAGAGAAGGTAGGGAAGAAGAAGAATTGAGTGGAAAGGTAGGGGAAGAAGGAGATGAGATGCAAACCGAGATAATGCCAAGAATGTGAGTAATCTTGTAACCTATGCGATCACGTGATTTTTTCCATTAAGATATTACATTTTTGCATCGTAGCTTTTTTTAGTGCGCTATTTCCGAGATGTATAACCCCCGTGTTCCGCGGAAGACAATTTTAACTGAAAATTATACCGATTTTAAAAAAAAAGCAATCGTTTGATTTTATGCCTCCGAAGCAGTGGCGGATTTAAGGGGGTCGCGCTTGACGCGCGCCAAGGGCCCCTTGAAGCAAAGGTCCCTGAAAAAATGTTTTTTAAGTATAACCTCAGAAATATTAAATGTCTCATTTTGAAATCCAAGAAGGAAAATTTATTTTTCGCACCGCGATACTTAATTTATGAAAACGGGAAGTCAAATAAAGGGTTAGCCGTTAGGTGAGGTTTCTATATGTATTTAGATTGCAGGGTCCCCAATTCTTTAGCCCCAGGAGTCCCAATAGTTTTGCTCCAGGGGCCTCAGAATGTCTAAATCTGCCACCGCTCCAAAGAAAGTTTTAATTAAACCATGCCATTTTTATTTCTATTTGTATACATTCAAAACATGTCTGCCATTTTTTTGCTGTAGTCTAGTGGGCAGAGTCGCGGCAAGGATTTATATAAGTAATAAAATATATTGCATTTTACTTCCACATTGTAAATAAACTACTGTTTTGAAAGGTAAAATTGTGTACTGCATACTTTCCTTAGGAGGGGAGGGGGGAAGGGGTAATTTTCATATCTTGCCTAGAGCGAAAAAATACCTAGTCCCGGTTTTGCTATTGGGGCCTTACAGGAATTCTTGATCTTACCTTAACCTTGAACCTTCCAAAAACTATTTCAGTGTTTAAATGTTTATTTTTTATAAAACTCGCTGAGCATTATTTTTTTATGTCTGAGACTTCTATAACAGAGTTTCTCAACCAGTGATACGCGAAATACATTCGGGAAGTATTTCAGTGCTTATTTGAAAATAATATTATGCCTTATAATTACATATTTGATTGAAAACCTCATAAAATTCTATATACATTAATAGACCTGAATAATAGCGTACGCTTCTTTAATTTACTCTAGCAAATACTCCTTTTCTGTATATATACCTAAATATACAATTAAAAGAAAAGTATATATTGGGTTTGGATACTTATTCAAAGAAAATGTTTATAAACGCTGCTCTATATGATATAGGATAAGCTCTATGCCGAAAATTACATTAAAACTTCTCCATTTTTTTTATCGACAAATATTTCTTGAGTGCCGAAGGAGTAAGGCTAAAAGTTTGTTTAAAAATTTTATCAGACTTTTAAAAACATTTCAATCATTATAAGGTTTCTTGTATTTAAACATTCATTTTTTGTGGATTTATTAATCAAGCTCTATTATTACATGTCGGAGTATTGAATAAGATCCCTAAGTTCGTTTCCAATGGAAAACAAACAACCCGACAAGACTTTCACCGTCCATTGATACCTCGAATCAGCGACCCATCATTCATCATCGATTGTCCCGAATTTTATCGATAACCGAAAAATGTGCGACGTCAACAAATTAATGGATAAATTGCGTGCGAGGTGGAAATAGTTCCAAGGATGAATGAAAAAAAAGAAGCAAGGAATGGATGTCTGTAAAGGTTAGAGGTGTTCCAGCGTGATAAAGATTGAGAGGCGAAGCGTCCGGAGAGGACATCGGATGAGAGAGGAAACGGAGACAGGAGAGAATGAGATTGAGGGTGGAAAAGGATGGGGGAGAGATTGGAGTAGGGGTGGGGGGGGGAGGAAGCAAGACGGAAGAGAGGCGATCAATCAATCAGTAGGGAACAGCGGTGGACATGAAAAAAAGGAAGGAGGAGGGGGAGGGAGGGGGAAGTAGAAGCAATTGGGTGGAAGGGGAATAAAGGCGTTAGTAAGAAAGAGAGAGAGAGTGAGAGAAAAGCGGAAAGGGTGATAAAGAAGGGAATAAGAGGAGAGATGAAGAAGAAGAGAAAATGAATGTATACTGCTAATCTATTTAGTTGCAGTTTATATGTGTGTGATACCTACATGGGCAAATAGAAGTTAGATGGGGAAATGGAGACTAGAAAGTCCTATATATTATACGAAAACTTTCGTTGTGCATTACAAATTGAACGCTAACATTTTAAAATTTGCATTATATGAGATTTATAAAATACAGGTTATTAGTAGACCATTTTGTAATTGATATATTACAGCGCGAAGGGAATTCCAAAAGTTATAAAATGATTTAAGAATTTTTGTTGAAATTACCCATCAGACAGACAGACAAATATCGTTATTCGTCCAAATTAAGACTAAGCAGTCCTTTCTTATATACATCCTTCATTATGGAATATAGGTATTATTTTAAGAAACAGTTCAGTTGTTAAAGGTTTGAATATTAAAATAATGAAGATGTTTTATATAAGATGAAGATAAGAAAATATAATACAATCTAAAAGTCAGGATTTTGAACATTTACGTATTATTGAGCATGTGAAGTACAAATTATCTATAATATTGCGTCATTGATCTGAATTTTGTGCGGCTGAAAGCTGTAAGTAATAAGCCTTTACGCATCGCAGAAAAAAATCTCACTTCAGGGAAACGCCCAGGAAGGGAAAGGTGCGAACAGAAAGCTAAATGTCCTTGTAAAAGTCAGGAGGAGAAAGGTAAAAAAAACAGATAAATTTCATTAGAGATAAAGAAAGGGAAAATAGAGAAGAGGAAAGGATCGAAAAGGAATCGTAGGTTAAGGTAGACGAAGTGAGATTAAAAGAAGGATCGAAACAGGTTCTTGAGAGTGGCAAAAGAAAAGAAAAAAAAGGAAACCGATAAGGGAGTAATTTGGAAGCTTTGACAAGGAATGCAGAAAGAGAGGAAGGTATTTAAGAGGAACAGGTGATGGGTAGAAAGCAATTATAAGATGTGGCTCCTGAAAAAGTTATTGGGAATTATTGAAAGAGATGGGAATTAGCCCTATGTGGCCTCAATTGGTTTTTTTAAAAATAAAGCTAGGGATACCTACGATGTTAAAAATCGTTTTATTCAAATTATTTTTGTCTGTAACATAGTCTCCTAAAAGTTATAGTAGATGACAAAAATTAACCATTGAAAAATTTAATGAGTAACTGATGCGTTCAATACGAACTTTATATTACTCGTAAAGGGATGAGAAGTGAGGAAAATTTTAGATTGTGCTGAACAGATAAGAAGGAAGAGAAATTTATGCAAAGGGTACGGAGAAATAGAGTGCACTCGAAAAAAAAAGAGGAATTGAAATGAAGAGCTTGAGAAATGGAACGTGAGGGATGTGCAGGAACTTTATGTATTAAAATATACAGGACGTGGTGCATTTTTTACCGATAAAACAATGCCGAAGAAAAAAACATTTTACCCTACACAAAAACGAACTTAGAGGAGAGGTAATTATATTTCAAAGGCCTAAAACAATGTACGTCCGCGATTAAGATATGAATATAAAAAAATAATGCGAACGATTAGAAAAACAGAGAAAGGTAGGTGTTTCGCAAATTGAAAACGGCGTACACTTGGAAAAAGGAAAACATATTTTTTGTTTAGTCAACCTGTGCAAATGTTTTCACGAGTAGGAGAAAACTATATTTGAATAACTAAACATGCAAGAGAGGTATTTACGTTGCAAAAACAGAAAAAAAATGTTATTTGTGTAAATGACATAATTGTGTGAAATTGATATGAATATTATTTCCTCCAATGCGGTCATTAACGTTACCTACAGAGATTTATGATGCATGTTACTTCTATAGCAATAAAACGGGCGACTGGTTAAAATGTGCTTGTTGCTGCAAATTATTCATCTTTATTGTTATTTATTTTAATATTGTTATTTATTTTAATATTGTCTTTTATTTGAATAAGGATAGCGTATTTCAAATTGAAATTATTGATGCAGTTTAACCAATTGTTTTTCTGCTATAATGAATTGCGCACGCAACTTATTTGATAAAAATCTGAGGTCAATGATTAACTTCTACCTCTTGATAGTGAAAATAGATTAATTAATAAAATAGAAACGAGAAATTACATTTTAATTTATATAGTCAAAAGTTTTACTTTGACCTTTGACATTTACCCTTGCTACGAATGCCAATCGTAAGATGCCTGGTAAGGAAATATAAAAACAATTCATCATCCGATGTTAATCATACAAATCAAGGCAAATTGCTGATTTAGAAAGAAAATAACTCAACCGTGACTTTGTTATTCGACGGATTTTTTATATGAATTACGTGGATGAACAACACACGTCTTTTCAGCTCCGCTTTGCTGTGACATTTTCTTAGAAGCAAAATAAAAGAAGATTCTGAATGTCCTGAATGCTCCTTTGACAGAGGAAGTCCACGAGACATTGAGGCTGGTACACTCTCTCAATATTTTTAATCAAAGAGAGCAAAAGGGAATACAAGCTTTATTAGGGAGTACCTACATCAACGCTCTGAGTGCATCGAATAGAATAAATATCAGACTACGAAAGAGAGAGAGAGAGGAAATTATGAGTGGAGAAGAGTGAGACAAATGGGAGTAAATGATGGAAAAATAGAGAGAGAGGGAGAGAGAAAGCAGGTATGCTTTTATTGACGGAAGATGGAGGGAGAAGGAGAGAGAGAGAGAGAGAAGGCAGTGATAAGACAAAAAAAGATAAATAAGCAGAAATCGCGAGCAAACAGAGAAGCAAAGTGTTTTAAAAAAGTAATTTTCGCAGAAAGGAAAGGAAAAGAGACAAAAATGAGAAAAAATTTATAAAAAGAGAAAAAAGATTTAGAAAGGATAAAAAAGTCGGGAAGATATAAAACTGACAGGGTAAGGCAGAGAGATAGATAGATAGATAACTAGAAAGAAAACGGTGAACAAAGAATAAATTAATATATAATGAAATAGAATCGATAAAAGAATGAAAGTTACATGGAAAGGAAACGTAGTACATGAGAAGACATAGAAAAAGAGATAAATATAAATAATATATATAGAGATAGAGTGACGGTCTTTGTTTAGTTGGGGATTACCTTTCACTTTAGGTTTTTCTCTTTGACTCCAACTCCACCCCTTCACTTGTTTTTAAATCTTTACTTCACCTAGGCTCCTCGTTCCAAAGTCTTTCGTGGGAACTTCTTCCAAAGAAGGAAACCGTAAACTCAAAAAGTTCTGTGTGCGCACTAGTGTAATTATCGCCGGTGAAAGGTTTGTGTCAAAGTATTTTCACCACTCTTACCCTTTTCCGTCAACCTGTCTTTATCCCTTCCTCTCTCTCTCTCTCTCTCTCCTCTATGGCCACGAAGTCGCTCTTAATTAGCACGGGAACGAGCAATTCTTTGAAAATGTTCCTAGGTGAAGCGAGGTTAGAAAATACCGAGTTTAAAAAAGTTAGTTTTGCAGACGAAGGGCCTACTCTACGTAACGGGAATAACTTATGCGAAGGTAGAAAAGGGGTCTCCTATATAGCGCTCGAAATTGATTAACAATTCTTCTCGAGTTTCTCATCTCAAATTACCTCCTGAGAATGGGAGCAGGCGCTTGAAAACAATTTACTTCGGCGAATTTCACCGAAACTCTCGAATATTTAAACGTACGTGGTGGTAGATGTTGCATTCATAGCAAGTGTTTCGTTTCCCTCAACTAATACAACTTGATCTCTTGTCTTAAATTGTTATGAAACTTTATGGAAATCGGGCGTTTCATGGAATCGAGTCATCCTCGAAATTGAATATGTATAATGACGGGCAGTCTCGCTTAAATGCTTCTACGTGAAAGAGTTGTTCTTTTTCAAAGAAATCTGTGCAAAGGGTTATTGTTTTTTGTATATATTTTATCATATGAGAACTGATTTTTATGAGAAGAAATGTTGAACGACATTTTAATGTTCTATCTAGAGTTCTACTACTTCCAAAAGTAGCATTATTATTTAAATAAACTTTGATATGTAGCTTCTTTAGATTTAATTAATTAATAATTATCGGGGTTGCTTGTGGAGAGGTTATCATGAAAGACAGGAAAGATAAAATTTTCAAATTTAGTGTATTTTTATCCTAGTTCAAAGAAAACGAGATTTGACTTATGCAGTTAATTCTATGGGGAAGTTATCATTACCTATTGTTAGCGTAAGAATAATTATAGATTTTTTGTCGCATTATCTAAAGATAGATTCAATCCTGAAAATTTTAACGGTTAAAAATTTGTAATCTTATAATGTTGCTGCCTTCAAGATTCTATCAAACAATAATTATCGCGAAAAGATTGTTGAAGTCTCAACCACGCGAGGACCATATTTTACAGATTTATAACACGACATACTGACAGACGCGAACTGGAAAAGTGATAGGAAGTTACACGTAGAAAAAAATCCACCTATAGGCTTAATTCGAGATCTCCTGTTTCAAACAATCCATTTATAGTGATCCAGGAGATCTCAAAGACCAAAACGTTTAATCCAATTGCGAGACTTTGAAGAGATTTGTGACGCAATACCTCGATATTTCCTTCCGTTCCTCTCTCTCTCTCCCTCCGAAATGGTCGTCTTACAAGATCTCGTTTCAGAGAAGGCTCTCTCTCTCTCGCTATCTCTTTCTCTCTTAAGGGTTATACCGCAATCCCAAGAGCGTGAAAGAGATGGATGGACAAGGGTTTTGGAGGCGAGGGTTACATCGGGAGATGGAACGGATGGAGGGTTGTAAGGGTGATGGGGATAGATTGGGGAGGGGGGAGAGAAAGAGGGAGGGAGTGTTAGATAAGGAATGCGATGAGGGTGACGGGTTCCAGAATTAGTTAATCCGTCGGTCCAACATGGAGGAGGTGTCCCAGGAGAGATTTTTCTCCCTCTACCTCCCCTCCTTTCCATCCACCTCGGTCCATTCCTCTTTTATTTTCCCCTCTCCCCTATCTGTTCCACGAAATATCCGGGGGAGTTTTAGTTTATTTTTCCATTCTCTCGTTGGCGTCGCAGGAGAAGTTTTGACCAACTGCCGCGAGGTAGTGTTGTGAGAGAACAAAATATATATATGAAGAAGTAAAAAAAAATTAGTTTCTCTCTCTCTATCTCTCGTGGCTTAATGACTTTGTGATGGACTTTTTTTCAGGCTCGAAAAAAGTGTTTCAAATAATAGCTTCATAATGAGTTTACGATGAAGGGGGTTAATGAGGAATGGTGGATGAACTTTTGCTGGAATGAACATTTGGAGGGTTTTTCTCGCGAACAAATTATTTCGAGAGTTACAAATTTTTTGAAAACATTTCCTCCGAAGAACAATTATAATTAGGTAATTTTCTTCAATGTCACTATTTAATTTTAGCCGATACGGAGAAAATTTATGTTGGTTTAATTTTGCAATAATTCCAAAAACTTCGGTGAGACCGTTGGGAATTACATAAATGCCTCTGTACTTTCTTATTAATACCTTACACTTGGCGCAACGAAATATATTTAATGAAACCATAAATCCTCGTAACGTATTTATAATTGAAGTAATTTTTAATTTCACGGATTCTCATTTCTACAAAAATTTACATCGTAAGATTTTTTTGTTATGCCTTTTAGCAGGATTCATACACATTATAAAATTGAAAAGCTTTTTTCATATGATTGTTTTGTTTGTTGATTTAAACGATAATTCCGTTTCTGCCACACTTTCTCTCATTACCATTAGATTTATGCATTCACTCCTCATTAACTACAAGTTTATGCATTCAGGTCGACTGATGCCTTGTGTTCCTTTCACTTTTGACTCCCTTTTGTCAACCTTTACTTTCTATTCGATTCTTCTCTTACTATCTTTTCGTCCATCGTGACAACTCACGGAAAAAACAATGGCATTATCCTCTTCAGGACTTCGAATCATTTAACAGGTTTGAGCGTATATTTTTTTATCCAATACTAAATGGCTGAAATTGAATCTACACAATAGGTGCTTAAAAATCGAAATGACAAAATAATAACTCCGGTATATCACCGACGACGGCTTTCTGGTAGCTGAAATGTGCATATGGTTTCTCATAACCTTTTTATTTTTATAGCGGGATTAGTATTTATTTTGTTAATTCGTAGATACTAACTTCACATCTTACTTACAAAACCATTATTATTTCTTTAGACATGAACGGTTACGTAGCTGTGTAATTTTTCTACGCTTGCACAAATTTGGGTGTATACACGGTCGAGAACTTGAACAACTCGAACAGACAGACAGAAAAAGTTCGACTTATAGAAACTTCGAGTTATACATCTTTATTTTAACCTATATGAGCGAAGGAGAAAAAAACGTCCATTCGATTCATCGAAATTTCGGGTTATAGACGTCCGAATGAATGAATGTACCTACGAACTAAGAGAAACTCACTTATATCTTGCTCTCTAATTGTATGATCTTAATAAGTTTCTGAGTCTTAAAACACCCCATTCGCGGTTGTTGTTTTTTTTTAGTTTTTCTTTATCTGCATTTAGTTAATTATCCTTGGTTTTCCTCCTCGAGGATTTGGCACCTTGACGAAGGCTTTTAGCCGGGTGAAGAGGCTTGCGCGTCTTGTTAACCCTGAGAGCTATGCCGGCGGGAGCGTTCGTTCCTGGCAGGGTCACCCATGCTGGAAAGGTCAAAGGGTAGGGACCGGACAAAGACCAAATCCACTGCTTCTCCAAGTTATTTGTAGATGCGATGTACGAGGGCGAAGTACCACCTGAAAAAGGTTGCTATAGCGTCACAATCAGTATGAATTATTAAACCCGAAACCAACGTAGAATGAAGTGATGGGCAATAAGAAAAGACACGTACGTACATTATAAAATGAATGCCGATAAAAATTGAGAAAATTTCTTAATAATTTCAAAAATAAAATATCGATTTCATAAAAATTACCGTAACTAAAAATAAATTCAAAGTAGAAAATTTTTTAGCATTTTATTGGTTTTTAAAGAACGTGTTCATAATCGCACTTCGAGAAAGGAGTTTGTCAAAAGAATGGAATATGTCATATATCTCATCTATAGACAAACACAACCTTCAAGTGGATCACCAGAATTGTCAGTCATTGTAATATGTATATATACTGTAGCATAGTTGTTCAATAACTTTATCAAAATGAAGTAAAATATGAGATATATGTATTTTTTGTGCAACTATAAGGTTTTACATTTTCATACAAAAGTTGACAGGACTGGCGAGATGGAAGAAATCGATTCAGCTTTTCGATAATAATATTTTTGTTTCGGTGTAGTTTTTTTACCATAACAGAAAATCAAGGGAAAAGATTTATTGTTCACGGGATTTCAAAAGGCGTTTGATATTATCTTTATGGTAATGATGTTATTCTCTTTCCTAATCTCTTTTTTTTGCTTCTCTTTTCCTCATATCTGACACGCCTCTCTTACTCATTTCTCTCTTTCATTTTCCGCAGCGATTTAAAAGTCACGCCGGACGCCAAAACGACGACCTTTGAATTATAATCTTCGAATAAATCTCTTTTCACCTCTCAACACATCGCATGTGTATCTTTGACCAGCCTTCAATCTTTTCACCTCCCCTACCTCAAAAGAGGCTGATAAATCTACGGAGTTCATCGTTGACTCACGAACGAAATGTTATTCGAACTTGAAGGGTGTAATATTAAAACGGAATATAGTTTAAATCGAAACTATCGGTCAAAATCATTACGTATTTTAGGATAGTTTATCTCACGTCGAAGATGAGGTTTGAATTGAATTAATTATCAATTTGAATCTGTCAGTTAATGAATTTGAGAGTCGATCACTTATACGTTTAAAAAATCTATTTTCTTTCCACTCTGTTATCATTTTTCGAGCCCTGTTTTCGAATTGAGTGGCAGAAAACCTTTCTTAAAATTATGAGTTCCATCATCTCTTTCACAATCTCCATTATGAATCCTTGATCGATCATCCAAACGTATCTCTTCATTAGTCCTTAATATTTTTCCTCTCTGATCTTTCTCGATAAAAAAAACTGTGTGAAGGGAAGAATCCATATCGTCAGAAGATAAACAGTAATTTGTCCAAGCTTATATAAACAAGTTAGGAAAGCGTACAACGTATCACAAATGAGGCGCGTTTCGTGCAATGGAGTATTAGAAAGCAATTATATACCTGTACGTAAGGGAAATAGCGTTTTAAGGTCCTTTTCTTCATCATAAATAATCCATTTTCTTCCTATTTAATAGTATTACATGCACACGTAAGGAAATTAAACGTTTGTTTGGGAGATTGTTTATGTTAGCAACAATGAAGTAACCATGCAAGAAATTTTCTAAGTTCAACTCCATATAAGATATTCTTGTTTGATTTTCTCGATAACGGCTACTCCTACGATGAAAATATATAGAAAAGGAAATACTCTACTTTACCAGTTCTACAACTTTTATTTGAAAAATATTTTGATATGAACAATAGTTTACGAGATATGACGAAAATTTAATTTTTTGTCTCTAGTAAAGTGGTACCCCTGATTGGCGTACGTGATTCACTTTTGCGATTTTCTTATTATATTTGATTGAAAGTCCTTAATATCAAATTTCATTAAAATCCGTTCGGTAGAAGCCGAGAACGAACATGCGGACGGACGGACGGACGGACGGACGGACGGACAGACGGACGGACGGACGGACCGACCGACGATAATAGGCGCTCACGCTGTAAGCGAAACGCGCCTAAAAAACGAGTCGTCGTTAAGTCTTCGCCAGTTCCGATAACATTTTACTTGCTTTATACTCATCGTTTTTTGCTCTTCTCTAATTCGTTTTTGCGCATAAAATCTTAATATTTCTCTCCCCTTTCCACCAAAAATCCACGTTGAAAACTTCGTTCTCGTTTTTCGCCTTTATTTACAAAAACAAAATTTCTCTTGACTTTTTACCTGAGGAATAAACCGTACACCCATTTTTTAAAAATTTTATTTGAAAAAATCTTTTTGTCTAAGTCTTTGTATAAAACATTCATCTTCTTATTGCGGTGTATTTTTATGAGGTTTCGTGCATGTACTGAATAAAAAGACTAGATATTTCTACGATATTCGTGCATTTTTAAAATGTAGGATAGAGATATTGAAGAAAATTGGAAAGGATGGCTCGTTAAGACATGTTTTTGTTTGCACAGGAAGAGTTTTAGCGTCATGTTTTGCCAGAAATGGCCTGGGACTGATCGTGTTCATTTTTTTGCTTTTTCGGAAAATGTTTTGTCGCCTAGGGGTAAATGAATTCGATGTTCGTTCAATTTTAAAAGCATACGCTTTTCAGAGAAAAGAAGGAAAGACTTGTTCGTTATAAATGGCATTGATGTACATCAAGTGTAAAATTATTTTCGAGCATAAAATTTAACAGGATTTAATGATACTGACTCACGTCAAAGGAATTACTGACAGGCAAAAGTTAGGCCGACATTAATTTTACCTGCGAAATTTTGCTGTTCGAATTTCTAAAACTCGAAAATTTAATTTTCCGGTAAAATGCTAATAAATTTGACGCATAAAACGGTGATTTACTACTTAGGTTCATACCACGATATTGAAATGGCTTTATTACCTGGACAAAAACTTTGTCAGAATATATTCTTTTGCCGCTCCAAAAACTTTAATAATTTATCAATTCATTTAATTAAGAAGTAAGCGTATGAGTACGTTTTATAATTTTTTCCTTTCAGCCGAACATTTTAAAATACTTCATTCTCCTTCAATATGCCTTGACTATCCGTCTCAAAGAGCTTATTAAAATCGGACGCTTAGGCAGAAACGTCTGTCATTCGAATATTCAAAGGTGGTAAATTTCCGTTCTGTCCGTTCCATTTCTCTGCCTCTCTTCAAAATCATTCCACCGATTCATATAAATATACGAATCCTCCTCCGAGGAAAAATTTTCAGCACGAATTAATTCTGCTAGAGATTTATAGTCGAGCGATGGAAATTGAGGGAGTGATTCTTTTATTTTTCTCAAGCGCCAATTTTCTCCCATTCCTTAAAGTTGTATTGTTTGATTGAAGACGCCAAGCGCAGACGCCTCCTTTTCTGTCTCCCAAACCCAAACGAATTTATTTTCGCCTCCCATTTTCACATCGCTTCCATCCCACCCTCTCTGCGTTCCTCTCTCCTTATCCCAGGTTTTTATCTGCTCCTTCCTCTCTAGCGTCCTTCCGGACGACCTACTATCACGTAGTCTTCCATTTCCCCCCGAAATTCCCGTCAATCTCGGAAATTTTTTTTTTGCGAACCTGGAAGAGCCGTCCTTTTATGCTAAACCTGTCGATATCTCATCCGATCTTGCTCGTTTCCGTAAAAAAAATTACTTAAAAAAATATATCGCGGAAGATTTTTTTTTTAATCGAATGTATTCCTACCGAATCCTAAATGTTTCTTGCGGCAGTTTTCACAAGGTTCGGATAATCCTTTCACAAATCATTTATACGATTTTGAGGGGTTGATGTAATTCAACGACACCGTATCTTTTAATAAAGACGGGTATGCCTCGCCGTCTTATTTTTTTTTCTTCCGTAAGACAGTTTGTGATTAGAGGAATCAAGATACAATTCTTCGAATTCATAGCGAAATAGACGACACTACGTAAATTTTTACATTGACGCGACAAATTTTTTTATCAAGTATGGGTGGTTTTTTTTCCAGCTTACGCGTTACAATCTATATATCTGTAAAATAGTTTATTAATTCGACAAATGTACCTAGGTTAGATTCTAATCGAACATTTTCTCTGATTCAATTTATTTATCAGGGTCGTTATTGAAAACAACGTTCGAAAATTACAGAAATCCAAATATTTCCTCAAAACTGGGGAAAATGTCCGTGAAACAAAATTACTTTATATTTCACGTTTAATATTATTTAATTCTTAGGTACTCTAAATGTTCCTGTCCTGGATTAGAGTGTGATATTTGATTTCCTACGTATGTCTTATCGTTTTAATAATTATGGATTCTATTTTGTAATGTATTTGACTAGGGATGTTTTACGGATATTGAAAAAGCGTTATTCGAACAATTACTTCTAAGTTAATCTTTAATTAATCTGACCGAAGAAAATATTTCAAAGTGGTATTAACATATATTATGATTGCTATGATGATTAAAAAACAAAATATTAAAATAATTACAATACACTTTTATATCAAAAGACATGCATACGCTAGAATGTTGGGGAATTTTGAAACAGGTCATAGCAGATTTTTTTCTTCCGTTTCAAAATTTCCCTTAAATATTTTTGTTTAAACGCCAGGAAAATGGTATAATTCTGCATTATAATACAATATCTTACTAATCGATAGGCAGTAAATACAATAAATTTTCTAATGCCTTCTGAACAGAAACGAAATTAATATTTAACATTCATCCGGAATTTTATATCGCAAAATATAAGATCTGCCCTTTTAAAATTTTTATTTTTATTTTAGAACCATATGTACGTCTGTGTAGGCGTGGTGCGAATGACCTCAAGCCTGGCCTATGAGCAAAGCCAGTCATTCCATTCAGAAACGTTTCCTCCTTATCGATTATTGTGTCAAAACAATTTCCTTTCATCCAAAAAATAAAACGACAGAACGAGCTCATATCGCATGAAAAAATTCAAATTAGTGACAGGTTCTAAGATAATTCCCTCCAATCTTTGCCAAAATTCGCCATTGACGTAGTAAAATAAGTCGGTGGTTCCTTAAAATTCTTCTCCTTAACCTTTTATCTCTTATTTTGAAAACGTAAAGTAAGAAATAAAATATTTTTCGTCTACGCAAAAAAAAACCTCTTCCTTGAATAATTCACGAGAAGATCGATCTTGACATTCGTGCCTTCATGGGGTTGATTTATCACCATTTATCATGTGAAGGGAAGGGATTAAAAAATGCTCACGAAAATATTCGTGCAGACGGCTTCCAAAGTTCAACCAATGGCAAAAGGTTAAAAATATCTAAGAAAGCCATCGAATGACCGCTGGGGTCGTTGATTTAAATCGCGTCCCTACAGTTTACCTACTGCGTCGAATTCTTTCTACGTAACAAGCTGATAACGGTTCGCAAATAAATTATCGTGCGAGTCTATTTGAGCACTTCCTAGTACCATTGCATTATAGAGCTTTCAAGACTGATTAGTATGTATTTTTCTATAACTGTGCGCTGTGCGGAGTTGTTTATTGAGTAATTTATTTATTTTTAATAAGACTAAACGTAATAATCTAAGCTGACTTAAATTTTGTTAATCGCCTCTTTAGAGATGTAATATATAAAATAGCTATTGTTGAACGTTTCTGTGATGTATTTTAAAAGTACAATTATCAAACAAATGAAACTGTTGAGGTTTTATATATTCGAACTTTCATATCCTGTTCTTAGTTTGGGAACGGTTTATATGTGGGAAAACTTTCATCGAGTAAATATTTTCTTTTTAAAAGTTTTATCGAAAAATAAGTGATCGATACACCCTGACTGATATACTAGATCCAAATAACATAGTTCTCCAATCAAAAACTCATTACGTAAACGATTTCCGTTAAAACATTCTCGGATTTTTTATCGCCTATATCGCGCCATATAGAATCGTCGGTATCGATCCACGTCCACTTCACGAACAGATAAAACGAAACATATTTTTCGAAGATCCCCGAAAGATATGACCCCTTTGAACAGACGATACGGACGAATAAAAAAAAAGAAACCGCTCATCTGCGCGATGTATGTGTACGCCGTTAAAAAGAACTCCCATCTCTCGACAGAAGTTATTTCTCACACGAATCGCGCTATAGGACGTCACATATCCGATAAATTCGAAGGAAAAGGACATTAGCGGGGGACGTCCTTCTTACAGGTAGACAACCTACCCTTCGATATCTCCTAATCTCCCCTCCACCTCCCCTCTCCCACTCCTCTCTCCCTCCTCTCTCACCCCTCTCTCTCCCCTCTCTTCCCCCGCCTCTCTCCCCTCTCTTCCCCTATCCCTCTCCCCCTCCCCTCTCCCTCCAGTCTACCCTCTCTCCTTATCTACCCTCCCTCCTTCATCTTACGAAGAGAGACGCGCGTTACCTACCTTTCCCTCCCTCCTCTATCTCCGTCTTCCACCCCCAAGAAGTCGTCACGCTATGCTCTGTACCCTTTAAAAAAAAAAGATCCTCCCCCCTCCCCCGCATCAACCTTCCCTCCCTTACTCTCGCCCTCCCCCCCCCTGTGGAAAAAACCTCCCTATCCCTCTTCCAACCCCTTGTTCCCTCGGGGTTACTCCTGATGGAAACGAGGATAGACGGGTATGAAGAGATATCTCGGAAAGGGGAGAGAGAGAGAGAGGTGAAGGGAGGGATGGATCGGGGAGCGGAGGAGAAAGAGAATCGCCCATGAATAATTCATAATTCGTCCGAAGAAATACACAGAGAGGTAGAGATGGGAAATAGGGAGGAAGGAGAGAGATAGTAATGGGAAAGTGTTGTAGATGTGCGTATGCATAGATGTGTGTGTTGGTGGAATAGCGTATAGTAAGGTAAAGGAAATAAGGCGGCAAATGCGGGTGTATGGAGAGGAAAAGGGAGACAGATAGAGAAGTAGATAATAAAGGGAGGGAGGAAGATAAAAAAATGAAGATAGGTTCGTGTTTAGAAGAGGTGAGAGAAGAGAGATGATGGCTATAATGAAAAGGTTGGGAAGGTAGTTGATGGAGAGAGACAGACAGACAGACAGAGGGGGGTTAGGGGAGAGAGGCAGAGAAAATTGGAGAGAATTGCACTGAGAGAAAAACCTTGAGAGATAAAGATAAACATAGAAGAAAATGAAGAGTGAGAGAAAGGAAACGTAATTGAAAGAAGACGGGGTTAAGGTAAAGAAAGCGGAAGATATTCTAAGAAAGACTGACGTGTACAAACAGGGAGATGGTGAGAGAAAGAGAGACCGAGGGAGAAGCAAAGAGAGAGAGAGAGAGGGTAATGTAGAAAAGAGAGAAATACTGACATGGAGTGAGCAGCACAAACAGAGAAACAATTTGAAATTCAAGGAAAGGAAAGTTCTGAGAGGAAGAGAGAGAAAGAAACAGGGAAAGACAAATGGGGTGGAAGAAAACGAGGAAGGAAGAGTACAGAAGGGAAATGGATATTTAGAGAGAGAGAGACATAAACGGACAATGAGATAAAGACAAAATTAGATAGAGATGGAAGTAGGGCGAGATAGAAGCGGAGAGGCGGAGATAATAAGAGGGACCTATTGATACACCAAGAGGCGTAAAGAGAGAGATGAACGTAAAAAAAAGAAAGAAACAATTCACAATATAAAAACGGAAGATTTATTAATAATTTTTAATAGATAATTCCTATAGTGACAGTTATTTATTTTGCATTGCTATTTATAGTAGAGGGTACTTTTGCTGTATCTATATTGTATTTCGGGAAAACGACCAACTCTTTCAGGGAGAAATTTCTGTACCTGTGCGTGCGCAGTTTGAAATTTGAATCGTAAAACCGACGAGAATACAAGTCTCAGATGACTATGGTAAAAAGAAGCTATAAATGCGCACTGGAGAATGTAAAAGAGAGAATAGACTGAGGATGAAAGATAGAGAGAAGGAAAGGAGGGAAAATTAGATTGATAAGAAGAGAAAAAGGGATGAAGCGAGGAGAAAGGAAGCGAAAGTGTGAAAGACGCTAAAAGGGAAAGAGAGGAAAAGAGAGAGGGATAGGGTGAGAGAAAGGGAGGCGAGAGAGAGAGAAGAAGGAGAGACGGAGTGAGGGAGACAGTTAGGGGGGAGAGACTATTGAAAGAAAGGTCAACTGAAGGGATTGAATAAGCAAAAGGGGAAAGCCCCGCTGGAAGGGAGAAAATTCGGAGAAGGGGCGTGAAGAGAGGGAACGGGAACAGTCCGTATTATTCGAAGAAAAGATGAATGGAGGAAGATAACCGCCAGATGGATGGATGGGTGGGCTTGGGACTTTACTGTTATAAACGAGGAATAAGAGCACGGAGATTTTGAAGTCGTAGGAATATTTAACTTTCTAAGCGGGGAAAAAATGTAGAGGAACAATAAGACGATGAAATATGTACATAATTCATTTATTTTAAGCGTAGTATTTGCGTTAAAAGTTTTAAAGCGGAAAATGATGAAGGTTTAACACGATTAAATACGTGGAATGGCAAACAATTAAGTTAAAAAAAACGGTCGTAAATATTTGTTTGATAGGAAATATGGATAATACGAATTAAGTGGGTATAATTCTCAAAATCATATACATCACATCACAGCTTCCGACACTCTTAATTCGTCGTTTTTTTTTAATCCAATGATTTCAATTGCTCGAAACTGATATTCATTCTGTCCTATGAGCCAAACTGGTATCCATTCTACCCTATGAGCCGGTGTCTCAATACTCATCCACATTTTCACATGTTACTCTTATTCATCCCATTTCAATCTCCCACCGCTTGCGAATGGGAAAGTAAACTGAATCTGAAAAAAAACACGTTTAAATCAACTAAAAGTTTTGTGATAGTAAAATAATCAACTCTTACTTATCATCACTAAAATCCATTCAGCGTACGCAAATTGAGTTAATTTATCATTGATGAATGTCTAGCCAAAACATTCGCAATTACGTAATTGAAATGTTATGTAAAATTTTAGCTGTTAATTGGGTGCCTTAATCAAATTTAGGATGTTGAATTTTAATCTAGCTTCCAGAGGCGGATTTACCAAAATCCTCGGTTTCTGAGGCAACGTTTTTAACTCGATTTTTAACTTTTTTTTTTACGACAAAAGCTTTAAAACTATATCGTGAAAGAAAATTTTGTTTAAATGTTGCTAATAATTTTAAGAGCCTCAGTTTAGGCTTTTACCTTGAATTGAAAGTTAATTTGTAAAATAATAAGAAAATTAAGGTTATTTAAGCAAAAAATGAGAACATTGGCAAAATTCCAATGCGTATTAACATAGCCATATCAATAATTTGCTCGGGAAAGAAAATTAACGTAACACGGTGACATAACTAAAACAGCGTAGGCTCCTGTAGAAGAATTAATGATGGGCCGCACGATTATAAAAAAGACGCAGTTTTCATAAGGAAACAAGTAGTACTATTGTTTTTCATAACATAAGCAAATGTGAAATGTAATTTTATATATTTATACCCAAGTAAAAATAAAAATTGATTAATTTTTTAAAAATTCTTAGTGAGCCCTCTCTAGGCCACTGCACACCGCGTAATCTGCATAGGCATAGCTACGCCACTTACATTACATTCCTATTTATAATTATGTTGATTTAATTTCCTCAATCATTTAAAAATCTTGGCTCATATGACTGACTTAATAAACCCCTTGGATCTGTGAACTGATTGACAATTTTGAGCTTTTTATCTAATTAATCAGATGATAGAAGGCGATTTCTATGGTTCTTCTTTGAACCATAAAGTGAACAATTAAGCTATTATCTACCAATAATTATTTTAAAATCTCGGCTCATAGACATGAATCATATGATTGACATAATGAACCCCTTGGATCTGTGAATTTATTGACAATTTTGAGCTTTTTATCTAATTAATCAGATGATAGAAGGATATTTCTATGGTTCTTCTTTGAACCATAAAGTGAACAATTATTATCTACGAATAAGCCGCCTTCGCTTTTCTTCGGTTCGTGCTAGGATTTTATCTCGATAATCAGCAGGAGAAACTTGAAAGATTAATGAGGAATGGAGTTAAGAGGGATAATGTTGACAAATCATTTCTGAGAAATACGAATGCATTTGTTTTTTTTATCTTTAGAATCTCCCTGGAAATCTTTTTTTTCCTCTTCATTTTTATCCCTCTTAAATGCCGGTGGTCCGTTCCTTGCACTCTGCCTCTCACTTCTATCGATTCAGTTTATCAGGACTCGGATCGAGGCGTCCGGTGATGAATGAGTTATTATTTATAGCGTCCAACTCTCTCATTGCCGTGCGCAATGAGAAGGATGGAACCCGCGACGTCACTTGGCAGAGAGGCAACAGTCACGACACCGTCACGCGAGGCCATTAAATATGCGACGGTTTACGAAACTTAAAAGGAACGAAAAAATAAATCATTCTCTAAAATTGCTCTTTCCCAAATAACGAGCTAATCAACTTTTGACCATGTTTACGCTTTTAATTAATTACAAATTCAGTTACATTATGGGTAGTATCGAGTGGTATCTCATACAAAGTTATTGTGTTTAAAATTTAACACGCAATTCGTCTAATTTCTAAAATAATTTTTCAAAAATGCAGCGCAGATCTGTTTATTATTCCCCTCTAAATTCTTTCGGCATTTTAAACTAAAAAAATGAAATAGTATTTTTATTGTGGTTATTTTTTCTGCACAGTTTATTTCAGAGAGTTCGCAATATCATAAAATATATCCTGTAATGAATAAAATGTACTAAATAAAATTGCATTAGTCAATTAAAACGTATTCTGTTTTCTAATGTGCAGTGAGCAGGAATTTTTGAAGTACAATTTTTTTCATTTTCACATATTTAAGCGATGGATCATTAGCGTAAAAAGTATTTTAAATAAATAGAATTCATTTCTATATCGGAATCGCGATTTAACTAATAGTTGAAATTATATTATTTTACGTTACTTACATATTTAGTTTTCTGAAGCTTCCTTATATAACACGACTGGGCAAAGAGGTATTTATAGTTTACGTTTACTTCTATATTAAATCAGGTAATAGCCTTTTGATGATGAAACGCGGTTTCAATCCTAAGAAAAAAACAATAAAGGCTTAAGGTATTAAACTTCAAAACTCGTTCCCTCGGCGAAGGACGTTAATATTCGAAAAGGTATTCTTAAGCCGCGACGTTAATGCGAAACAAAAAAGGTATATACTAATTCCGAATCCAGGATCTCGAGTCGGGTGTTATCTCCTCCGGATTAATTTCGAAATAATTCATACGTAATGCCGGAAATTAGATTATCGCGGAATATTTTTTCTCCGCGTACGAATTGAACGAAATTGCGTATTTTTTCCAAAAAAATCTTCTACTCTCGAAAAAAAAGGGCGCGTGATCGCATAAAGCGACGAAAATGGTTTGGGATCACTTACCCGAAAGCCAGTTTCCTGAATAGCCTATTTTCCCGAAAGCCATTTTCCCGAATCCAATTTTTTTTTAGTTGCCCATTTTCCCGAAATCGTTTCCAAATTTCCATGTTTTCAGTTTGGGTGGTTGGATTTGAAAATTGAAAGTGAAGGATCATGATTTTTATTCATTGAAATAAACTTGTATGCAATATGAAAACATCGCTCTATTATTTTCATTTTCAAATAAATGTTATGAAATATTAATACTTGGTATTCTGTTAAGGAAGCATCATAGTTTCATTTTCTGGAAAGGGTCTGGATAGATCATTTTCTTGAAAGAGAGCATTCGGGAAAGTGGCATTCGGGAAACTGGGCCCATTCGGGAAAGTGACCTTATCCCACGAAAATTACTTCGTCGGATGAAATTTGAATTTTCGTGAAGTTTCTAAAGTAGTCTTACGTGTTTGGAGACATCTAAACCCGCCTCTGCATTGCAAATTTTTTTAATTAAAGAAACATTTTTGATTAAAAAATAAAACATTTTGCTCGAAAAAAAAACATGGCAGCTTCCTCAGAAGGAAAACACGTATTTCATATTCATGCATCGACTTCTTTCGCCTTTAAATAAAATGAAAATGACGGAATAGATGAAAGAGATTTGTCATTACGACGAGAAAATTGCGAGGCGAGAATAATCGGCGTGAGGTTTTTTTTTCCCGAGCGCTCGTTCGCCAAAATTGGAAAATGAAAAGTAGAACGATTTGAAGATCGTCGTCTGTTTCGGTCACATCGTCGCACGCATTCGAGACACCTCCGTGACGGCGAGAGAATTAACCGAGAGCATCGCAGGCGTTTCTTTTTTAAAATTTTTTTCTCATCACGCGAAAGAGAGAATGGCGTCTGCTATTGGCGGGATACTAATGGACTTTGACAGTCCCGTACGAACCGTACCTCTACTAAAGTTAATGACTTCGTCCCATTAGGAACCCATTCCGATAGGTTCATTCTATAGATGGAAGGGAAAAGATAGATATTTATACCTTTCTCTATCCTTCTCCATTCACCTCTTTGACTAATAAAAACTTCACGGCTCCATTCATTCCATCCAGGCTATTTATCCAAACCAGCGAGACTTCTCCCCTTTGTATCCCTCGAGTCAAAAAGCGAACCTATAAAAATTCCGACTTTCTTCCTCTCTTTTTTCCTCTTCTATTTTTTATCGACTTCTCTCAACTCCGTCTCTCTCTCTCTCTCTCTCTCTCTCTATTTCTAACAAAGTCCCGTCGTTCTCTTTTGAGATACTCGACCGTCTACGCGCTCGCGACGTCCTATTTTCCCCCCGGTCTATTCTGCATCCTTCGCGATCGCATTCCTTTTCAAATCTTTTGAATGGGGTTCGCTCAATGTGATTTATTTTTGCCTCCCACGCTCTACCTCTTGTGCTACCTGTCTTCCTTTCTTCCTTTCCCTCCTCCTCGCTTCTACGCACTTCTGCCTCTCAATCCATTGCATTTATCCCTCTGTCCTCTCTCTATACTCTCTTTCTACCTCCCTCTCTGCTTCTCTCTCTGTCTCCCTCTCTGCTTCTCTCTCTACCTCCCTCTCCACCTCCCTCTCTACCTCCCTTTCTACTTTCCTCTCTACCTTCATCTCTACCTCCCTCTCTGCTTCTCTCTCTACCTCCTCTACCTTCCTCTCTATCTCATTCTCTACCTTCATCTATACCTCCCTATCTGCCTCCCTTTCTGCCTCCTCTACGTTCCCCTCTTCCTCCATCTCTACCTCCTTCTCTACCTTCCTCTCTTCCTCCATTTCTACCTCCTTCTCTACCTCCTTCTCTACCTCCCTCTCTACCTCCTTCTCTACCTTCATCTCTTCCTCCTTCTCTGCCTCCTTCTCTACCTTCTTCTCTACCTTCATCTCTTCCTCCCTATCTGCCTTATTCTCTACCTTCATCTCTACCTCCATCTCTACCTACCTCTCTGCCTCCCTCTCTGCCTTATTCTCTACCTCCCTCTCTGTCTCCCTCTCTTCCCCCACTTCCTTTCTTTCTGTCAGACTCACGATCTTTCGCCTATGTCTCTACATCCCGCCTACCCCCTCTCTTCTTCTCCCTTTCTCTCTCTCTCTTCTTCTCCCCCTCTCTCTCCCCTCCCTTTTCCTCTCCCTCCCTCTATCCCTGACTTTCTACTTCCCCTTTCCCTCCACTGTCCCCATTTCTCTCCGTTGTTGTCGGCTGCTGTGTTATGCATTTGATTCGAATTCCTAAACTCAATATCCCTGGAATAATCCATCATCCTTTATGCTCTTCCTTTTCCTCCCTATCTGTCTTACTAATCATTTTTATTCCGCCTCTCTATCTCTCCCAAATTTGCGTCTTCTGTAACTTTCCTTAACACTAGAACGTCGGACGGGACAATTTTGTCCCATTCTGATGTTACGTCCCCTACAGTTTCTGTGATTCCGGTTTAATTTAGTCGAGATTTCGTGACTTTTAATCATTTGAGGGTTGCTTTCCACTCTGCACTTTTGAACATCCCCCCCTCAATATTAAGGATTATAAAACCATTTTACCCTAGAACGGCGGATGGGACAATTTTGTCCCAAAATGAGTTACTACTTTGTTTCACATTCTCTGTGATATTATTCTTATGCAGGCAGCTTTGTAGCATTGTTGTAGACTATGGCATGCCCTTCCCCTCCTCCCCTCTCATCTTTCGCCAGTCCAACTTCTAGCCCCACCCTTCCCCCCTCCCACCTTCTCCTTGCTCCCGCAGTGTGATGCAGGTTAGAACGTGTTCCTGCAGCACTGTTTGCGGGCTAATTTACTAGAGCGTTTCAGTTGAGTACGGTGCAACGCTACATTCTACAGCATGCTAAAGTATGCAATTAGTAATGTAGAGACTACAACGTTCATAAAAATTGAACCTTGTACTGCGACTGTACGACTTTGTCGTATAGGACATTTTTGTCCCGTACGCCGTTCTAGGGGATACGCCATGTTCAGACGTTCTTGTGTTAAATTATCTCCAATCCATCCTTCCACTCCCTTTTCGTTAATTCCTCGCTATTCCCTCTTTTGTTTCTTCTTTCCTACCGTATCATTTTCTCTCCATCTACATATCTTTTTACGTTCCTTTGCAGTTTTCATCTCGAAAAGCATTATATATTATATATATATATATATATTTCTTACCGTCAGACTTAAATATTTTGAAGATAAATTGACGTGATTCCTTGTTGGCCTACACTTCGAATATCATATTTCTGAAAGCCTCTTGCTATATATACTCTCCAGAATTACCTCGATCCCTCCAATACGACAACCAGTGAACACATTAAGTACAATTGTTGCACATTGGAACTACTCCTTTTAATGATTTTGCTCAAACCCATCCTCGTCATCTTTGGCACTACATCCCGAAGTTGGGCCTTGGCCTCCCCTAACGGGGTTCCTAGGAATCTTGTGTTTTACGCGGATAGGTGGTAGCCATTTGATTACATTGCCATGGCATTAGCCTACTCCAGTGGTTCCCAAAATGGTTGGCGCAGGTGATTTTTAGCAGTGCCGCGAAAAACGTTGTTAAATTCATAAATGTTTTTAAAATACTGATAAGTCTCTTGGGGAATATTTTTCTATCCAATAAACTGATGATGACGTAGTGTATACCAACAAATTGATGTGTCCAAATGTTGTGATATCCGAATGTACGTGTTGCTGACAACGTGAGGGTGACTCGAAATACCGTTTATATTTGAAAAGGTGCCGCACCTAAAAAATACTGGAAACCACTCCCCTACTCTTTTAAAAAGAACCTCGAGAGCAAACTGCATTTATTTTCCGAAGTACATAAGCCCAGGTTAAAAGAAAACCCATACCCTATAAGTGAAAGGCCACCCCGAACTAACATTGCAATATTCCTTCATTTTAAGTTTGATAAATTACAAATCGTTTATTTTAAATTATATTATCACCTGTGTCTCATAATGATTAGCAAAAGTTTCCTTTCATTTTGATCATTATCTACAAAGATTTTAATCACTATCCTCATCTGTTTGTATGTCAGGTCTTATTTTATTTTAGGCTACAATTTAAGATGATTGCATATTAAAATTTGTCAAAATTGATAAAATGTAGAAAGGAAACAAGCCCTACTCCGACAATGAATTGACCTAGAAGTTAATCACTAGTTTCAACTATTCTTTTCACTGATTTTTATCTTATAGTATTTAATCCCTTTAAATTTAGATTTATTACAAGTAATCCGTCCGCAATCATTTTCTCCGCTATTAGATTTGAGAAATAGCCGCACTTATCGAGATAGTTCTGAAAATACGGTTTTTTTAATAACAGACATGTGTTTTAACATTTATTTTTGCACGAGAATCTCATGTTTGTCATTTTGAATACAGAGAATAAAAAATATACGCAGTGGAAGCTTTTCGAACCAGAGATTTTAATAATGGCTTGATAGACATTGTACCAACCACTGAGAAAGGCAGAAATGTTTTTCTTTCATTTATTGCTCTTATATATCTAAAATATACCGTTTAAATACAACGTTTGCGGTATAACAGCTAAAATATATTGTAAAGAGACAGCCCATTGAGAAAGTACATAATTCCTCGTCTGTTTTCAACGGATAAAAAAAAAAACTCATGTCACTGCAACGTCCAAAAGATATATACGTAAATTTCGGCCGATTATTATGATATCTCAGAAACGCCTCCCGCCATTTACAAATAGCTCACAACGTCAGACGACATGAATTTGAGATGGGAGGTGGGAACATACACACACACAGCGTTTTTAATAATGTACTCGTTTCAGCAGTCGTTGCACATTCATTCAATTTCACTCGCTTCACTTTTCGCTACCAAGTCACGTTCACCGAGTTAATTCATAAGCCGCATTTTTATCTCGAGTTCGGATGTTTTATTCATTTCGTTTTCTTTTTTTTTTTTTGCTCGCAGCTAAATTTAATCCCGGTTCAATTTCATATTTTCCGTTCAGACTTTCACTTTCACTCTCGCACTTTGCTGCGTATCTCCCTTATTTGTTTTTTGAAACAACATTTTTCATCGCACCGCTGTTTTCGTCTTTCTCCTCCGCATATTATTTCTACCTAGATGCGTTTATGTTTAAATTATTAGAAAATTATACTTGTTCAATAATCTGTAAAAATCGGAAAAATATTTATCCTACGATATTTAGAGAATATATACCAAATGCATTTTTGTATTTGAAAACTGTTTTTTAGGAAAGGCCCTTGTTGTTTGGATCAGATCCATGGAAAGTCTGGATGAGCATACATGAACTCACAGCTTTAACTCATTCAAACTTGTAGATCGTTAGCCGATTAAGAAGGCTACCTTCATTTAAACACTAAAAAAATTAAACACATTTTGATAGTTTTTCAAATTTAAGAAATCTCTTAAAATAAGCATGAAACTTTTCAGCTTCCTTATTGACTTTAATCAGTTCATTCCTTTCATTCCAAAGTTGTGCAATTTTCAAAAGATTTTGTAGCCAGTTGCGAACTTTCCATTCTCGGCGTAGATATTATTTTGTCATGATATATAGGATCGACTGGAAGCTTCTAATATTACGGATTGATAACTTAATCTAGTTTTTAAAACCTTCATAATATCTCTGCCTGCAAAAATTGTACGAGTAAAAGTAAAATATTAAATGATAAATAAGCCCTGAACGCTGGATAAAATATCTTAATGAGGATCAAAATACTCCGGTAATAATTTCTATAGTGAGTAAAGGTGATCGATATTACACAATATCATCGAACATTCATAATAAAACGAAAAGAAACCTTTTTATGTTACATCTCCAGGGGTATTGCGCAAACATTTCTGTAGTGGAGAGACTTGCTAATATATATATATATATAAGTATATACTGCCAGAAAGTGGAGACTCGCAAAGCAGTTTTTCATATTTCATGACGATAAAACGTAAAATATTAATGAGGTTAAGTGGACATTCTTTACTGCTTAAATATTAGATGTTCGTACCTAGCTTAGGGTACGGAAGTTTTAATTTTTCCTTTTATTCGCCCGTTTCTCGCTAATCTCCCTAGTCCCACATCCTTCCTTCCGTATTTCAATTATTCATCGCTCACTCTTCTCCACCCACGTGCGCATATCGTACTTCACATCTAATCCTCACATCGCTTACCGCCTCTCTTGTTCCGGGCTTATTTACGCCTCTTCTCCATAATGAACACACTTTCCTTTATCCCTTGTCTCCGTTTCCCTACAAAGGGAGGTATTTTATATCCGTGACGAATAGCAACCTACATTGTTTATAATCTACATTTTTTGCGGTCATTTTCGAGTAATTTCCTCGCTTTTAATTTTATAAGTTTAATCACGCGCGTCGCGATTATTAAGATGGAAAGAAGACCTCAAATAAATGCAGTTTCGGGTTAAATTATATTCAAACATTGACAAAAACCGCCGTTTCATTTATTGTAATCCTCGTTTTTTATTTTCCCAGCAGATGCACTCACTAAAGTAGTCGATGCTTAAATCGCTAGATGGCAGCACTCTGAGCTCAGTGCAGCTTTCTTTCTAGGAGAAGGCGGCCGAGATCGAAAAGCTCAAGAGCACATAAAAAGTTAAGTCCACGCGTTTTGTAATAACTTTCCTCTTCCCCCGTGTTTCTTTTATCGCCCCTCGTTTTATCATCATTTCTTTTTTTAATCTCTCCTTCCATCCTCCATCTCTTTCCTTCTTATTCTTCTCGGCCACGTCTACGTCATATCTTAGCGTTCCAACTCATTCTAAGTTTCCGCTCTCCCGTTTTTATATGGTTTCTTCGCAATCCTTCTAATCTCTCCCTCATCCATCTTCATTTTCTGTTTTCAACCTCTTCCCTCTCTCTCTCTCTCTCCGCCCTCTTATTTTCTTCCCCTCAATTCCCTCGTCCTTATCTCGCCTTCCTTCCTTTCATCTTACATCTTTCCCAGTTCCTCCCTTGTGTCGAAGATTTTCCCCTCTTAAAAATTGTCTCGTTCTTCCTCCACAATTTTCTTTGCTTTCCTTGATTATCCCACAATTCTGCTTCTCTTTATTTAGACTACTAGTATAAGTGCCCGTCAGAAATGACGGGGTTGATCGATTATTCTGAAATAAAATTGAGGCAGTCTTCTTTGACCTGAAATCATACCTCCTGCTGAGAGGGTTGCCTTCGATCCGAGCGAAGGTTCGAAACCCTCGCTGCAAGTACCTATTGTGCTTCAAAATCTGGCCTTAGTCCCCTCTTGCCAGGTATATTTCGGTTTTTCAGAGCGTGACAGAGGGAGTGACAAAAGGACAAAGGGACAGAATAAGGCTTTTATATATTACCGATACATTAAAACGTTTTTTTTTATTATATCATAATGCTATCCTGAAATTTTCATCAAATTCGGTTCAGTCGTTAGCGAGATATTAAGCTTCAAAAAGCATTGCATGACAAAGGGACAACAGGACAACAGGACAAAGTGACACTGTCTTTTATATATGTTTTATGATTTTGCGTCATATCTCTACTCTCTTCCATGTGAAAATAAGATGTGAGCAGATTAGAGGCGTTTGAGATGCATTACATAGACAAGAGAAAATTAGTCTGACTGAGAGAAACGGAATAGTGGAAGTTTTTTTTTTAAATTCAATAGGAGAAGAAAGGATCTTAATTAAAACCTAACCTAAGAAAAATACGGAAGGAATAGGTGGGTCAAAATTTTGAAGGAAACGGTCCGTTGAATGAAATCATTTTTTAAAGGAAGAATTTTAGGAAAGAGGTAGTAAGAAAAACCATGTATTAGTTGCATTAAAAGAAGGAATTGTGTATGAAAACGTTAAGAGAAACGTTGAAAGTTGTGGACCAACTTCCACTTCTAATCTGCCCTCACACCCGTTAAGAGCTCTACCCAAAACCTACGCTTAATGTGGAAAGTGACACCAAATTCAACGAATGAATAAGTCGCGTGATTAAAATACACTTGTAAAATCTATCATAATTTTTTCCGTTTTCCTTTTTCTTGCACGCGTAGGAGGAAAAATTGGTTTTCGAACACGCCCCATGATTTTAACATTGCATTAATTGGAAAATCTCTCCCGATTTACGAACTTTCGGTTAACGAACTACTTTTCCGGAACGCATGGCGTTCGTAAATCTGGAGTGTACTGTATAATATATGCGACATCGCCAACTTAGTTTGTAGAGCAAACATTATCTATCTTAAAGCTTAGTTTTCAAATCGAACGATTAATTTATTTATAAGCATTATTGGAGGCACAGCTATAGTGCAGGAGCCACCTTTGTTCCGAAAAATGACTCTAACCCCAGGGATCGGTAACCTTTTTGACAAGAAGAGCCATTTTCTGAAAATTTGCATAGAATCTAACATAATATGAGCCTCAGAGCATGTATAATGAAAAAATACGTATTAAATACCGTCAAGCCATATTTAATGACATCTATTTATTTAAAAGCTGCACACACACACATCCATAAAATGATATTTTGGAGGTAATTCGTAAAAAAACTTGAGAAACAAGAGAATATTTTACATATTTTTTTATTCATTGAAAATATAAATAAACATTCAAATGAAGCAAATAGAGAGACACTTTCAGAAAATGAATCTAGGAGTACATATAGATGAAAATGGGAAAGTTGAAAATTAAATTTTTACTCAACAGCCCATACTGGATCCTGTTATTGAAAACGATTATATTATTATCAATGAGACTGTCATTCATTGTCGTCTGGTGCGCTTTAAGCGGAAGAGTGGAGCGTCGGGAGGCGCAGGTCATTCCTCAAAGAACCGCATGCGGCTCTCACGAGCCTCGGATTGCCGACCTCTGCTCTAACCTCTTCCTACAAACCCATCCCTTCCTTATTTTCTCTCTCTGTCTCTGCCATCCCCATTCATTTCAATCCAACTCTTCACCTTCTCTCTACCTTGATTTCTCTCTCTCTCTGTCTTTCTCTGCTTTTCTTTGCTTCCCTTCCTCTTCAATTCCCCCTCCTACCCCTTCCCCCTACTCGACTCCTCCCCGTCCGTAAACTTCCATTCCTCTTTCCTCTTTTATACCCTCCCTATTCCTCCTCCTACGCTTTCACTTCTTTTATTTTCCCAAGAGGATTCACCCCTCCCCTGCCTTCCCCCCCCTCCCTCCCCCCTCCCTTTACCGCCTCCTCTCTCTCTCTCTGTCCCTCCATTACGCCGACCATCACGTCCCTGTAGCCGTGCCCCCACTAAAATATTCATACGTATATATCCCCCCCTCCTTTGCTGCCCCTCTCTACATCCGTACGTTCCCCTCCTAGCAGTAACCCTGGATTTTCCACCCCCGCTGACGTTGGCTTGCCAACCAAGCCGTATGTACGTACCTCCCCCTTTCTCTGTCTCTCTCTTTAAAACGTGGACGTCGTCGCGAAGCTGCATGTCCCCGCGTGCATATATTTTTTAAACAGTCCGCCTTCCGCACGAGCGTTTACGGCGCTGTCATTCATGTTTGCCTGCGACGAACCTTTTTTATTTATTTCTATATTCCGCTGTTTATTACTCGGGGAACGACGGGATGACTGATAATAGAGTTACGAGCAGTGGTTGTGTACCAAATAAAAAGGAGGAGGGATTCGTTTCCAGGGAACTTCATTTTCTCTCGTTTATTTTTTTCTTAAAACGATTACGTGTTTTCTTTTCAGGAAAAATTTGCGAGAACGAGGTATCGAAAAATATATCGATTTTATAAAAGTTTTCAAGGAGGGGGACGACGTTTATGGGGACGAAACTACCCCATTTACTTGATATTTTTCAGGTGTTCGCTACATTTATTTTCCAGAAGTTTTATGATGTTCTACGCATTCTGGTGTCAAAATGTGAAAATAAAAAAAAGTTTTATGATTGACCTACATTTTGAAAATGATGTTACTATATGTATAATGTCAAAAGATTATTCATTTCCTTTACAATGCAGTTAGGCTCTAGACCTGGCGGCAAGGCCAGTGTAGCGATGGAAACTACATGACAGGTGAAACAAAGCTAAGACAAAGTAAATAAAATATGAAAAGGACAACTACACCATCAACCTTCGGAGATGCGTATTTCGTTACGATTTTCAGCTATCAAAGCGAACATATTTATGAGAGAATCGTTTGTTTGTAGGTTTTAACAGGTTAGTTTATAATTACATAGAAATTTAGAAATGCAATTTCCAGCCAATTGTATTGAAGGGTTCGTTAAATTTTGTTTCAGGAATTAAGGATTGTTAAAATAGTCCAAATGAAGTCTTTCTATATTTTTAACCCGGAAATTCGTGTCATAAATTTCATTAATTTACTATTAAATTTCAAGTTTTGGAAAGAAAAAGTATTCATGCATATAAATGATTCTTCCTTTTTATGGTCGATATTAAACTTCGGGGGAATTGTGGCGAAGTTTTAATGTGAAAAAATTCCTACGCTAGTTAACCCGTTTGACAAATTATTCATGACTTTTGTCTCGTTTTCCGTTTAATCCGATTTAATATACGCAAATTCGTGAAATCGGCAACAATGCGGTTTCCCTTGACGACCGAATATTTTTATCCCCAGACTAGGGGGAAAGCCCCCTGCTCGCTGACGCTCCCCCCCCCCCCCCTCCCCCTGCTTTGCTCGCTATTTCTTCGTTCCTACCATGTCCCTATTGGATTTAGATTAGCTTAACGGGAGTATATTTTGAATATGAGTTTAATGAATACATTTTATAAGGGATGTATATTTGGTTTTTAATAACAAATTAAGAAAATTAGTTGAATAACTCGATAATAAACTTATAGGGCTGAAATTCCCGGGGATTAAAAATGGCTGAGGTATAGAGGGTTAAAGAGATAGAGAACCAGAAATAGGATTTTAGTAATACAGATAAAAAAAATATAAATAACATGAATACTGTGTTCGATGTATTTGCATTAAATTCATATCTTCGGTCATTTCGAGCAAGTTTTAATCTTATTTTAGAATTTTAAGCCTTTATTTAAGTGCATATGCACTGAAATTACCGTGGACAAAAATAGCAGTAACCATGGAATCTTATTATTGAAATGCTAAAAAATTTATCAAAACTCGAGTATAAATTCAAAATATGAGCTAATTTGAATGAGATTGAGCATTCGACGGTAATAATAAGAATCCTCATTCATTTTGGCGTGTTTTAGCGAAAATTTCGTGTCTATAACTTAATTTTAAGATATTTTAAAGAGTAAAAGAATGAAAGCCTTCAAACCAAAAAGGTGATTTTTACGTGTTATCTTATGGAAAACGACATTCATCCTCTGGAGTCGAACCAGTGACCTTTTTCGTAATTCTTTTAGTCATAACGTAGAGATTCATTAACACTGAAATGCTGAGAAATTTCGGGCTTCTAATTTTATTTCTAATCGAGTTTTTCACAAAATTAGAGCGTTACGCATCATGATGACCATTAAGATTTTATAATATAGAGAGAAAACGTAAATATTTTGCGGCCAAAAGAAATTTTTTGACCGATTCGACGCTTACTTGAAAAATCGAAGGTGATAAAATACATTTCCGTCCCGAATTTGTGGGATAATACCGGTAATATTATAGTACAAATGAAAAATACGCGGCGCCTATTCCACTTATTATTCAAATGGAGGAATTGATCGCACCTCGGATAAATTTCGGGTCGCTAATGTTAATACGGTGATTATCCACAATTCTCATTAGGCCTTGAACCTAGGAGAAAAAGATCAAAATCTAATTAACCGTTCTCAAGTCATTTGCGTTCGTATTTAACGAAGAGACCAATAGACGTGCTTGGACTATCATTACATGGCGATTATACGTGAAGAAGTTAAAATTTAACCAGCGACCGCCTATAATTTTTTATTCACAAAGGAAATGATAAAGCATAGCCTTTATTCACGCGTTACTTAAGAGGACGCAGTAAGCGATTTTTTTATGCATCAATAAGTCCACGGGAATTTTTTTATGACTACCTCAAATTTGAACGTCCGGTCTTTCATTGCTCATGCATTCACCGGTGTAGACATTAAAAAAAAGAGGTCCGGAGACCTAAAAATGAATCTCTCTTGTAAATTCCTTAATATGCTAATATTCCTACTACATGCTATGAAGTTTTTGCACTATATATTTTATTCCTAGACCCATGAAACACATGTTTTATATTTTACGCGAACCGCGTTCTGGGCTATTATGGCCAGTTTCGGCTTTCATAAAAAAAAAAACAAGAAAGGAGTAGCATGAGGCTTAACGATTTTCCTATAAAAATGCATTCCTTCGTTTATTTTCGTATTTTGCTCGGCAAAAAGAACCCTTCGGAGAATTTTATTTTGCTCCCGAGATAAGCACGTGATATCGTGTTTGAAACATTAAGCCTAGAAAATATTTGTCCTTTTAAATAATCTAGACATTTTAAAGCGGCGTTCACATGCAGATTTTATCGAAGCTGTAAGAGGATAACAACACTGTTGCATTTATCGTAATTTCAATTTTACATATTTTGGTTCCCATTAATTGTACCGTAGAAATGATGGGAAAAAAATGAGAGCTTCATTTGCGGACGCAATATAAAAAAGCGCGTTTTTTCTGTTGAGGTGTACTTATTTAGAATTGCAAACTTAATAGCCTTTATAAACATAGTGATATAATTATATAATTAATTACAAAAGTATATATTCATATTCTTGTAATCTAACGACTATTGGCTTTTGATATGAACATGTTACGTTAATAAAAAGGCTCTCCCCGATTTTTCAAAGAAATATTATTCTGGCAGCGTAATAAATAGCTTCATAGGTTTCGGTTTTATGTCTCTTACCATTTAGTCGCTATTTTAATTTAATCGATTACACAGGCGGAAAAACAGAGCGAAAACACAAGCGCGTTTATTAAATAAAACGCGCTAAAACATAGATTAACTTTCAAATTTATTTACCTGTCATTATCGGTTTCCCGGCCAACCTTTATCTACGCTTTTAGTTACTAAGTTTTTCGACGTAACACGTTCTCGGGGTTATTCTAAGGCAAAATTAAAAAAAAACAAACGTATATTTCAAGCAAACTCATAAACCTCTCGGAAATATTTTTTTTTTCATAATTCCGAGAGCAATTTTGTTAAATATTTATGCGAGAGGAATATCCTCGCCTGTTACCCGTTCCGCGAAAAAGAAAAAAACTCGTCGCGAGGCGATGTCTGGGAGATCGAATCTTTCTTTTTTTTTCCCCTCCGAAATTAGGTGACGACGCCTTTAAAAAGGCATTTTCCGCGACACGTTTTTCCTCTCTCGCAACACCCTCGCACACAACACGTATA
This sequence comes from Uropetala carovei, assembly GCA_036926305.1. NCBI lineage: Eukaryota > Metazoa > Arthropoda > Insecta > Odonata > Petaluridae > Uropetala > Uropetala carovei. Next base: position 2,404,557 of record JAXCHB010000244.1, on the reverse strand, counting down.
CTTGTTATTTTTTTTTAAAGAAAAATAAAATTCGTGTGTGGAGGAGGAGGAAGAAGAAAATTAAACGCCCTCCGTTGAGGCAGCTCAAACGAGGGCAAAGGGGAGAGAAAAAAAGTAATAATATGCACCACGTTGGAGGAAAATTTTCCATCATCTCGCAAAAGACTTTTGTATTCAAACTGAGGGAGTCACGACATGCGCGGGGGAAAAAACAAGAGAAAAACGACGAAAAAATAAAATTAAAAAAAAGACGAAAATTGATTAGAAAATCTTTACTTCCCGCCAAGATTCACTTGACTCTCGGCGGCCACCTCGCATACTAAATACAACCTTCCCACGCCGCCCCCGCACCAACCCCCTTCCCACCCACCTCCCGCGGCTCACGCTATCTCGTTCAAACCCCATCTCCACTTTTTCGTAGGACTCGTCGCGTTTAAAAAAAAATGCAGTAAAATGTCTTCGTATGCGACCTGATTTTGACCTGAGTTAGGTCGAATTTTACCAGATGGCGGATAATATTAGAACCCTCGAGGAAAAATATAAAAATAATAAAGTAATTGCTTCGGAAGTATCTTAAATATCCGTTCACTACAGAACGCAGCCCAATTTTGGGCCCAACAATTTTTGAAAAAATAATCTTCACCCATAACCCATTTACGGTTATTGCTGTACTAAGCCAATGAAATGTTGTATTTACCTGAATTTAAGCGGTGTACATCCACATGCAAGGTACTGATAGAAGTTTAAGGCGGATCAGTCAATACTTAGGGCTTAAGAGGTTTGAGCATTTGCCATTCCACCGAAAAAATTATCCATCTACCAATAAATATAACTAAGTAACAACAATATTGTAGGGAAGGAGGCTAAATAAGAGTTTACAATTAGAAACCATTTAAGTAACATACGGATGGGCAGGTTACATGGGACTAGTGTTTATTTTGTAACTCCTATTTGTATCAGTTATTTCTTTGGAATTGAAACAGTTGGAATACGTTTTAAAAAAGCAACAGTTTAGCGCACTCCTTTATAACAGGAGTTATCTTTCTCTTTTTGAAGCCACGGAACCCTTATATCCAAATATTTTTTCTCGCTGAACCCTAACTAAGAGATTGTAAGCCAAATTGCAATAAAATTAACTCTGTAATCACTACAATTGTTATTTGCATAGTTTATGTTACATTATACATAGTTTATGTTACATTATACATGCTGAGGTTGTGTATGATTTCGGATTATCCCGCGTAGATTTTTGCTTAAAAAAGCCAACGTTTCTTTTCCCTTGCCGGAGACTTCTTCAGGGATAATCTAGCCTGGTGTATTCATATTGCCTCTACGGTAGCAGAAGTGGGGTGGGGAGTTTATAGGGAAATGGGGGGTTGGTGGGAGGAGAAGTTTTGTTTTGGCATTCGTCTTATCAAATTGTTTACTACTACTGGGATTGTGTTTTGTGTTCAACACTTCTACCGGCCCTACGGCTTTTTCGGGTAGAGAAAATGGATTCACGTGCGCTTTCGTCATCTAAAGTTAAATATTCAGTGAACCATGTTTTGCCGATGCCTAAAAATTCGTTTAACCGGAGTTGCCGGATAACCGGGACCGGGATTCGAATATGTTAAAGAAGGAGAGTAAAAGTCGTAAATTTTTATAAGCACGAAGCCACCCGGCTGAATGCAAGAGTCGATGGAAATCCATTGAAAAATTCTGTCTTGATTGGGAATCGAAACCGAGCCCTGTTAAGAGGAGGTTTACTGCGACGTTATCTAACTCCCTCAACCGCAAATATTCCATTCTGAAAAATAATAAGAGAATCGGTCTGCCTCGATATGCCAGTGGTAGAATATATGCCAGACAATTTCGTAGACCCATGTTCGATTCCCGGCCAAAACAAAAGTTTTCCCCTTCTTTCCATCGAATCAAGGATATAAGTTAAAAGATTTTGTTTTTTAAATGCCTCTTTCTCTCGAATCTGTCCCGCTTATTTTCCTCTTTCCATCATGGTCATCGTACAATAGCCATGTCGTGCTAACCGAGCCCGGACATCTCTCGGAGAATATGAAAAATTAAAAAGTGACCCAACGGCACTTCATATCCCTAAGGCGAGCACCTTTTTTTTTTTCTACCCTTCGCTTCTCGTTGCGAAACCACGCCAAACGCCTTCCAAGCTCTTTCTTCCAGCCTGCATACTACCTCCTAAGGTAACCCCTTTCATCCCCTGTTCCTGGTGTCTTGCATCGATTTTTCCGCTCTCTTCTCCCCCTCAACTCTCTCCAACACCTTTCCAACGTCTCTTCTTCCCTGCCTCCCACTCTGCCTCGCTATCTCTCTCTCTCTCTCTCTCGCCTCTGGGCCCCCTGAGGCTTTCAAGGTACACCCCCCTCAGCGTTTCGAGAGCAGTTCTCCACGTCCCCATTTTCGAAGTCCAAAGAATGTGGAGATATGCTCGAAAATTCTCTCGCTTTTTCTACTACTATTTTAGTAAAAGTCTCGTGGTGGACATTTGCGAAAATGTCACTCGGAGGGGATGTATGTATGTGTGTGTGTGTATCTATATATATATATGTATGTGTGTGTATGTGTGTGTATATATGTCTATATATATATATATGTGTATATATATATGTATGTATGTGTGTGTGTGTTTATAAACGTGGCATCGAGAGAATTTTTTGTAAAAAGCAGTAAAATGGGAAACGTGCGCGACAGCATTGACATATAGATGGAGACAATGGTAGAAGCTCATTCATATTTTCTTCTATCTTAAATTACATCGATATTTGCTTCGGTATGCGTGACGTAACTTTGTGGAGTTATTCATGTTAGTGAAATTCTTCTTCTACCTTACTATTAGTAACTTACTATTTTAGTAAAAGTCTCGTGGTGCACATTTGCGAAAATGTCACTCGGAGGGTGTGTGTGTGTGTGTGTGTGTTTATAAACGTGGCATCTAGAGAATTTTTAGTAAAAAGTAGTAAAATGGGAAACGTGCGCGACAGCATTGACATCTACATGGAGCCAATGGTTGAAGCTTTTTCATATTTTCTTCTATCTTAAATTACATCGATATTTGCTTCGGTATGCGTGACGTAACTTTGTGGAATTATTCAAGTTTGTGAAATACTTCTTCTACTTTAAATTATTTCGATATTTGCTACGGTACGTGTGACATTTTGATGGTTATTCTTTGATAAATATATATTTATAACAGCGAATTGAAATGGCATTCTTCTGAATAAATTAACAGCGTAGTATATGGAGCTTCCGTCCTCATTTGCATTCGCCCAGATGGGAAAACCGGCTGAGCTAAATTTCGTGAAGATATATCACAGGCTTGAAAGGTCATAAGGTCAATTATATAATTCCGTTATAGAGAGGGCGAAAAAATACCTAATAGGAATAAAACGTATCCTCTGAAATCAGTTAAAAAATATTTCCTGTCATAATCAAGATTATCGAAAGATACGGTAACATCAATTCTATGGATGGGTTACTTCAAAAATTTTTAATAGAATTCGTGATCTGGAATGGTTAGCAGCGAGATAATTAAAAATATCCGTGCATTATTATTTTTTAATATGAGCGGAGCATGGTTTTTATTAATATCTCAGACTAAAATTAAGACGAATTGGGGAAGAATGGTAATGCAGATGAAAAACTTTGACAAAAATATGCGGACATATCTTTAAAGTTTCAATTTGATCGAATTTATCAGTAAATAATATTTAACGCTCATACAGAAGGTGTAAGTCACAGTGATAGGTGAACTTCATTAATTACCATGGTGTTTAGGATGAAAATATTCCATTCAATAATTAAAAAATATAATGCATTGGCATTATTTTGCATTAACAGGCAGACTGAGGACACCTGAGCGATATTTATCGTCCTTTAAAAGATTATTGATACAGTTACCGCAAAAAATAGCACTACCATCATAATGGTAGCATTATAAAACCCTTTATAGGCGCGTTTCGCTTCCAGCATAAGCGCCTCTTAGCGTCGATCTGTCCGTCCGTCTGTCTGACCGTCCGTCTGTCCGTCCTTATGTTCATTCTCGGCTTCTACCGAACGGATTTTCATGAAATTTGATATTAAGGACTCACAGTAAAAGATAATAAGAAAATCGCAAAAATGAATTACGTAAGCCAATCAGGGGTGCCACTTTACTGGTGACAAAAAATGAACTTTCCGTTATATCTAGTAAAGTAATAGTCATATTAAAATACTGTTCAAATAAAACTTGTAGAACTAGTAAAGAAGAGTGTTTCTTTTCCTGTATATTTTTATCGTAGGAGTAGCCGTTATCAAGAAAATCAAACAGGAATGTCTTAATTCGAGTGGAACTTGGAAATTTTCTAGCATGGTTACTTCTTCATTGTTGGTAACATAAACAATCTCACAAACAAACGTTTAATTTACTTATGAGTATTATTAAATAGGAAGGAAATGGATTATTTATGAAGAAGAAAATAACTTAAAAACGCTGTTTCCCTTACGTACCCGTAGATATATAATTTCTTTCAGATACTCATTTACACGAAACTCGCCCATTTGTGATACGCTCTACATCTTCCTAACTTGTTTAATACAGGATAATAACGTGTTTCGTTCGTTATATTTCCGTTTGAAAAAAAAATCGTTATTCTCTCAATGAAAGCGCTCCTAATCTCGTTTTATTTTGTATCTCACCGCTCCAAGAAAAGAAATCAATTACGGGGATATTTTCGCAGGCTTTCAAATTTATCGGGAGCGTCTGGAAGCAATCGCATGTCGAGCTTCCATTTTCCGTACATTATAACTAGCTGGAGAGGTTCGCGTTTTTTTTTTAAACTTATCCCGGAAAAGGAAAAGGTCCTGGCTAAGGCAGCGTGGTTCGTTTTGAAATATGTCGTCCATTTCTTATAAATGGGTGTATAAAATGCATGCTAGACGAATGAAAGGGCACGAAAGAGGTTCCCATCTGTTTCCTCTTCGGATTTACCCACGCATTTTTTATACCATCGCCTACCTTCGTCATGTAATTTTTATTCTTTCGTGCCCCTCTTTTGCAGGAACTAGAACACTTTGTTCCGACGAAGTTAGAAAAATTTCCTGCTTAAATATATCTATCTTTTGTAAACTATGGCGTTCGAAAATATATGTAACTTTCAAGTCATGGTAACAGACGGTAGCTTAGTCTTGTGGCGCCTTCGTATTTTTTGGTAAAGGAACGGGTCAAAAGCATGTCCGGCAAAAGTGGGAATGCGGCGGATGTGAGGCAACTGGGCCCCCGAATAATGGGAGTCCCAGAAGTTCTCAATTATTCAAGTATCGAGTGTAAATTTTGCAAAACGTTTTACTAAAAATCACCTGCAGACTGATTTCTAATAAAGAAATACTCCGTAAAAGTTATAATATTTAACTGGAGCTCCATAAATCGTTGTTACTTTAAATATTAATATCGTGGGGCTCCCATTGATATTTGCATCCGGATCCCCTTCATGTCTTGGCCGACTCTGGTCACAAGGTTGTAACAGATCAAGAAAATCAAATTCGAAGAATGAATGGCTAATAAAAAGCAAATGTGCCTTCTTCGTCTCACCGAAATAATTATGCCGTTAGTTTTTTTCTAATTATTCCATGCCATTATGAAGAACATTTTCTTTTCAGTTTACATTTGGTCTACAATAAAAGAACTTAATTTCGTAAACGTCTAATACCGAAAATGACATACGAGATTAAATCACCAGAAATGACGCAAATCCTCTCAAGTGACCGAAAAATAATATCGAGAATTTATTTAAGGTCATCGAACTTGGGACAACTCACAAAATCGCGGTATAAAAGGTAGTACACCGAAAAGTCAACAAAAAAGAGATTTCCCAAATCGTAATTCGCTTATTTCTACCTAAATTACCCTTATCATCGACATGATACGCATCTAAATCTTTTCCTAGCGTTTTCGAAGTTCATCGATCCCGAAACTCACCAGTTTTTACTCTTTTTTGGCCCAGATATAGCGAATGGCAGTGTATAAAAGTTTTTTTAAAAAGATAGCTGAAACGATCGGTGGGAAAAATCGACTAATAAAAGATAACTGTATTTATTCCGCTATGGATAAGCATATTATGAGAGATAAGGGACCTCCCTCTCTCTTGGGATTTCAAAACCATTTAAATCTTACATAGGTGTATAAGAACACCCCTTTACGCAAAAGTATCTGAAAGTAGCGGACCTCCTCTCTCCTCTTCCATGCCTAGTTTGACCTCTGTGAAGGTTAAAGTACGAACTAATGTTCCGAACTGCTTCTGAGCGATTGAGCAAGCGCTGAGAGGGCGTTCGTGCGATAACGCAAGCCTATATGCATACCCTCCCTCCTTCTCACCTCTCTCTCCCCTATATATATATATATATATATATTTATTTATTTATTTATTTATCTCGCTCTTTTCATCTCTTCGAAGTTTTGCATATTTTCCGTCCATCCATCCATCCTAATCGACCTTTTAGTTTTCTGTTTTTCAGTTTTTTTTCTGTCTCTATATCTCGAGGGACGTTTTTTATCGTCGTTTAATCGTTTGGATTTATTTTAAAAATTATAGGAATTTTTCGGACCTCTATCGATCACTCGTTAGTCGTGAAAGGTCGTGCTAAAGTTATGCTCGGGTTTCAGCGGTGCGTGGTGGCGTTTATCTCCAACGGATTATAAAGCTAACGGGGGAAGGGTAGTGAAGACAGGAAATTGCTTTTGTTTCCGAAAGAACGATCCAAAATGACAGGGTTAAGAAAATGAGAAAAAACATATCGAATTATAGTTATCCGTTTTCTATTTCCGAAAGCTACATTCGTGCGTGTTAATCCGCGCTCGTTGAAGCGTAAAATTTTTAAAATCTACCTGAAAACTACAAAGGAGATATTATCCTAAAATGCTTATATGAATCCAGAGACGAATTTCCGTGATAAACCATTCTTAGGTAAAATTGCCTCTTTATTTCTTACAATTAGTTTGTAGTGGTTTAAGATATTTATGAGGATGAAGTTTTCTGTTGAACAGATAAAAACAGCGAAAATTATCATCGATCATAATATATCTATGAGTTGTTTTTGATATGATCGGCCGTGTTAAGAGATATATTTATGCAAATATGCCATATAAATATATTAATTATATTATACCTTACAAATTACTTCTCTATTTCCGGTATAAAAATATATTTGATTGGGTTATTAATTGTAAATAATTCTAAATAAAGTTTTTATCTATTCCATCAGTACTTTAAAGTTGACGGATATGTTCAAGTATATAATTAAGGAGTCTCGCCCAATTTTTTCTTTCATTTTCCTGTTGATTTTTCAAAATAATACAATCAACATATTTCTTACCATTGAATTCAAATACAACTTGTTCGTACGATAGCGATAAAGATGTATTTAATTCATTGGCAGAATCTATTCAATGAATAATAAAAAAATAAATAACGTGGAATTAAAGAATTTTTGTCTCGAAATCATATGAAAAAGCCGATTAAATTTAATAATGAATTCGTACATTATTTTCTCTCAGTAAAGCCACGCTAATACCCAATCTCAGATTTTCCTTCAATTCCTCCGGATTCTTTGATAGCATGAAAATAATCCGGAGCCAACATCAAAGAATTGGTTATCTCCCGAAAAGAAGGCGACGAAAATCCATTTGACTGTCGAGACGCGAGCGCCTTCACTCGGCAAATATTTAAATTTCCCTAATCCAGAAACGAAAGCCGTCCTGAATAATAAACCATTCCCGATCTCTGAAGCTGTCGTAGAAAGAAAAATTGAAGATTTCCGTAGAAGAATGGCTGGTCAGACCTCTTTTGGCAGTGCTCCGCAACTATTTAAATTTCACGACACACCTACGCGTGCTGTCAAACTTCGCGGCACACCAGACCAAATTTATCGAGACCGTGTGGAACATTTTTTCCACGCTATATCCAACGAAAAAGATAGAATCGTCTTTCCCACAATTATTGCTAACATATAAAAATTTCGAATTACGAAATATGTACTCATATGACGAAAACTCCAATTCACCAATTAAGGGGAATCATGGTTTCGGTTTCTATAGCGCAGACAGCATAAGAAATCGTACTATAAGAAATATTTTATGCGCTCTTAGCATTAGAAGAATAAAATAGCATCTTACCCTTGCCTATGATTTAATAATTTACCGCGGCACACCCTATACTTCACGAGAAATAAGTTGGCCTCCCAGATGTTTACGCCTACAAAGTAGAGGGGAAGCTACGTTGTCCGATTTACGCTTACAATCCATGCCCGCTACTGAATGAGAAAACGAAGCGACGCGACTAATGCACAGTATGGCAACGTCGCAAGGCTTTGATAGGCCCAAGCCTGAAAAGTACCCTTCAAATGCTCCCACCCTCCACTTCCTCAGAGGTCAACTTATTTCTCGTGAAGTATAGTACTTTGCGGCGGCGCAGTAGTGTGCCGCTGCACGCCGGTTGCGCAGCACTGCCTTAGGGAACCCCGAATTGTATGAAGGATCTCATCTTTTCGCGTGAGAAAGACGGATAATAATATGGGTGTAATCTCAACCGTTAAAAAGACCGAACGTAAACGGACACCGGGTTTTAAGGCAGCCCGCGGAAGAGGTCGGGTCCGGAAGCAGCCAGAGGTCGTTCTCGAAAGGGTGATGCAATAAGGTTTTTATTTCAAAGAGGTTAAGTGGGGAGGGGAAGGGTGAAAGGGGAGGGAAAGGGCGAGAAAGGGGATTGCAAATGGTTCAGCGGTGTCGCAGAAAAAGGGGAAGCGATTTATTGACTCATGAATGGGTAAACTCAGTGCTAATTGGGTGGGTGCTCTTTCAAAACACCCCTTCGCTTTGACTCCCCCTCCTTCCCCTATACGAATAGGAATCCAATTATCATCCTTTCCGCTAACGCCTCCCCCTCCCCCCCTTGTTCTCCTATTTAATCTTCTCCTTTCATTCTCTATAGCCTCCTTTACCCATTCTTCCATTTTTCCCTTATCTCCACATTCGCTAAGGTTCCTTAACTTTCTTTCCCTGTCTACGCCTTTCACGTTTCACATCACCTACCCTTCGTTCTTCTCTTCCTGCCTTTCTCACTCCTTTTTTATCATTTTTATACTCTTCAACCGTCTCTATATAACCTTTCTCCATCGACCTCTTGCGATCTTCACTTCTTTCTTCGCTCCTCATCCTCTCTTTATCTCCCTCGTTTCCTTTCCCAGCATACTTCACAGCTCTTCCACTTTACTATCGCAGTTTTATTATCTTTTTCTCCATCTCTCTCACTGTTCCACCCTCCCGCTCTCTCCTTCCTCCAACATCCCCCGTTTTCTCCATTCATCCCTCTGTATTTCCTTCTCTCTACACATCTCCCACTCTCTCCATCGTTATCTCTTTCTTTCACCCTCATAAAATTAATTTTGTTTGTTAATCTTATCTTGTTAAACTTGTATGTATTATTGTAATTCATCTGTTGTTCTTTCATGTATCTAGGGTTTTTGCAGGTTTTTTCCCACCCCCCCTTCCCTTCATGGGTGTTTTCCTGCGTGGTCCTTTACTAGGATGGCCGAGTCTGGTCTTTCCTAGGTTTTTACCGCAATTACTCTGTCTTTATATAGAAATTTTCCAAACTCGTAATCTGGTGTTTTGCTTGTGTTTTTCTATTTTTTTATGGTTCTCATTCTCTCATTCTCATTTGTAACTGTTGACGAAGGGTTAAATGTAAGAAGGGACCATATAGTCTCAATTTCGCCCTAATAAAGTCCTTTGTCTGTCTGTCTTCTACCTTCCGCTCCCTCTCCCTCCCTCACCCGCCATTCCTCTCAACTTAGGGATGGGCGATCTTACACTGAAAGATCGATTCTGCCAATCGATCTAGTTCGTGTTAAAAAAGATCGATTTACCGATAAGATCGAACCAAAAAGATCGATTCAAGAGAGATCGATCTTCGATTCTAGCCACAAGGAAGGTTATTAAGTAAAAGAATAATTTTCGTGTTACAATTTTTTAAGTATAATAAAGATCGGTCATGGAATCAAGCTATTAGAGACAACATTTTACATTAACATTTTATAATCATAATAAAAAAATAAAAAGAAGCTAAGAAAATTAAAAACATAAAAGTTCGCGATTAATTGTTGTGTAGCATTAATTTCTTCTCTAATATGATTTTTAATTTTACAGATTTCTAGCTGACTATTAATCGCATAATAAATTGCCAATACGCGCACACAGCCATGCCCTCAGCGAGATATGAACCCGTGAACCTTACATTGGAAACCAAATGCATTAAAATCCTATACCGGGGAAATGCATTATTAGAGTAAAATGTGAATTATTGAGATCAATTTATTTCACACATTTCTTAATTTATCATAAATTAATTGAAAAAAATCGCGCAAACATTGCGCGGGTACAGCTAGTAGGGTTAAGTTGCCGACTAGGTTTGATTCCCACCACTAGAGTTCACCAATTTCACCAATCACCACTGCCTCTCTCCTCCATAGGCACCCCACCAGGTAGGGGTCGAACGATTCTCGATTCTGGGCTAAAAGAATCGATCCACATAAAAATCGTAGAACGAAAGATCGATCCAAAAAATCGAATCGGCCGTGTAAAAAGATTGACCCTGTAAAAGATCGATCTTGTATCGCCCATCCCCACTCTCAACCTTCTTCTCCCTCTCTTTCCCTCTCCGTTTTCCATCTCTCTTCTTTCCCCCCTCTCTCTCCCATTTCCCCTCTCTCTCACTCCCATTTCCTCTCTGTCCCTCCCCCTTTCTCTCACTTATATTCCCCCTCTCTCTTCCTTCCTTCCTTTCCCTCCTCTCCCTTCCTTCATCTCCCTCCCTCTCTTCCTTTCCCTCCTCTCTCTTCCTCCCTTTCTCACTCTCCTTTTCTATCCCTTCCTTCCTCCCTCCTTTTCCCTTTTCTCCCTCTTTATCTCCTCTCCCTTCCTCTCTATGTTATCCACTCTCTCTCTCTGTATACATTCCCTTCCCTCCTCCACCCTTATCACCTTCTCTCCTGCATCCTCACAACCTTCACACCTTCTCGCCTCACTTCACGCAAGCTCCTTCCCCATTTACCTCCCGTGTATTTGTTAACCTCCTATCGTTTTCACTCGCCCTTCTAATCTGATAATTTCGCCTTCTTACCTCCTCCCGCTCCCCTTTCCTCTACTATGCGTATCCAAAATAGCACATTTTCATAAGCTCCTTCAACAGCAATGCCTTAATTTTTATCCCTTTCATCTCTATTGCGGTTCGAGTCACATCATTCGCTAAGCTCTCTTAGACCCCGTTTATATTTATCCTATACAAAACTGCCATCTAGTTTTCACAGGAGTTTATCGCTTGAATAAAGTGATATTCGGATTTAACGGTGAATATATATATATATATATATAATTTTTGCAACCCCACGAAAAAGCGTCACCTTGTTTTACAAGATCGTCTACTTCATGAATACGGTATGAGTCGACAAAAAATTAAAATCGATTTTTTTTGTGTCGACATTATGCGTCGTCACTCTCGAAACTATGACGTCGAAGGTTTTTTTTTTGAAGTGTTAAAAGCTTCGCATAAGACATTCTGGCACTGTTTGCTTTGCGTGAAAACTCGAGATTACGGTTGACAGGATGTATGTGCGGTGCTGGAAATTCCTCGTAGCGATCGATGTTTTTTATAATTATAATTCTTAGCTTATCGAATACTCATGCAAAACCCATCTTTAAATTTTTCTTGCCATTCCCTTGCGTTATCTTTCGTCACGGAATCGTTACTCAGCGGTATTTAGTAGGTTTCCTTTGAAATATATGTGCGTTATTATTCTTTCACCCGAGGTTTTTTTCGTTTAATGCTATTTAAAAGTCAGTAACAAGCATATTTACCAAAAAGAGATTTTGAGGATTTAAATACTAGTGTTTTTTCAATGAATGCTAGAGCTTACCATTGCTCTTTATGTAATTTATATGCTTTCTAGTTTCCACATTATTAATGTGCAAATGTAAATTTCAGATGATGCAAACATAGACGTCTGAAAGTGCTTCAAGTTGTCAGTGTATCGTTAATGATGGTAATTTTCTAATCGACATTAAAAAATTTCCCATTTAACCTTAAAATCCTCGTATAATACTTCTCAAGTGTCCATCGGTCCGTCCGTCTGTCTCGAGATATGCACCACCGGCGGCATAAGATACAGGGAATATTTTTGTCGCTACCGCAGAGGGAGTGAGGGAAAAGAATTAAATAGAATGAGAGAAAGATTGAGGGAGAATGAGAAGAATTTGAATTTAACTCTTTAGTCATACCAGTCCACGCCCGTTATCTATTGATGAACAAAGCAGTAAATAAAACTTAAATAAGCGACGCTACGAAGGCACAGTATGGCAACGTCGCAAGGCTCTGATAGGCCCAAGCCTGAAAAGTACCCTACTAATGCTCCCATCCTCCACTTCCTCAGAGGACAACTTACGTCCTGTCTACTATAGTCATTTTACTGATACTCTTTACATGATAAACCTAAAATGGATTCCGTCAAGACTAAAAAAATATCGCAAGCATATTCTCACGACAGAAACGTATGACCACGTTTTCACCGTCCAACTCGGATATTCCTCCATTCCGAATCCAAGATGAGACGTATAGCCACATTAAGCCGGATATGGAGGGCACTTTGATAAAGAATTCAAGCTCTTTTTTGGAGGATAGTCGAACGTTTGGACGATTTAATGCCGTGAATATAACACCGAGATGTCTGGGGGATCACTTTTTCATTGCGTGCGCGGAGTCAAGGGGGGAGGGGGGGGGGGGAAGGATAGGGAGGAGGGTGAGCGAAAGAGAAAAAGACGTGAAGGGGGGAAAAAGGTAAATGCAGAGAAAGGGAGAGGAAGTCCATCGCAAGACATGATTGCCACGCATCCCGTATTCATTGGATTTCCCGAAAATCGTTTCCGTCCCCGACAACATCCTGCGCCATCTCTATTCCCTTCTTTTCGTCCGATTCTCCATCCCTCCCCAACGCCCCCGCTTCTCCAATTCTGAGGTCCATTTGTTTTTTTTTCCTTCTCTTTATTTATCGCTATCCACTTTTGCTGGAATTAATCGCCTCGCTAAAGCTTCCGCCACTAGAAGCTGAAGGGTGGATGTGGGAATTGTCGTTCCTTATGCTGAGGTCCTCTGGCTATCAATGGTTCGGAAACGGTACGTAATGGTCATTCTGACGGAGTTTAGATGATCTCGTGGTTCATCTTATTGCCTCTTAGGGATTGTGCCTATCTTTTGGATGCAAGTAACGAAGTAATTTTCATTTTTAAAAAAACCAATGATTTCGAAGTCATGTATTCATGAGTGTTGATTATAGGAAATAACCTTTACAAATAGCTTCTTAGTATTTCTAAGTAAGGCCCAATCTGCTCTTATATTTTATCCACGTGTGAAATAATCCGCCAGCGAAACTATTAATGATATGCGTTCACGGATAACTTAGTATGGCGCAAAATAACATAATTAAATTAAAATAACATAACAAATTTAATGATTCCGAGGTATGGCTTAATCGCGAACTTACCACTTTCAAACAATGCATCTGTTTCTATAATATTTTCATTTTTAAAAGATGAAATCGTGATATGATTATACCAACCACGCTTTTTCATGTAAATCTTCTTGATTATGATGCTTGGTGTCCTTTATTGCACAAACTTTGAAACCAACATTTCTCTCTGAAAATTCGTCCTATTTTTAGCTAGAAGTTCAAAATGCGAAAAGTTGGGAAATTTTTTAACCTTAGGTTTCCGGAATTCCTTCTCCTTTTATAAACGAATTGCTATTTTCGTAAACTGAAGACAGATCGTTTCTTTCTATTTTATCCTCCTACGCTGCTGATAGATGTGATGCATCCTAGGGAAATTATCATTCGCAATGACGTAATATTAAATTTTCGTACAATATTTCCACCCTATATATGCCGCATTAAGGTTATGAAATCGGCTCATAGAGGCAACACGGTGGCGGCGACTGAATTGAGATTATTTTAGGTGCTATGTACCTACTAATGTAATTCATTGGTCACGAATTATTCGAAATGACTCAATTTAATGTTTTAAGTATCCAATGGCTATTTACTATAAATGTCATAGATGCAACGGCTACCTACTTAAATTCCACCATAGTGTTTGGTTATTATAATAATAACAATTACTGATCGTAGATAAGTTACACGCTGTCTACATAGAATTCCGCGCATTTCAGAATCACACAATTATCTTTAATGTTGTTCAGATACGCCTCGATTTAAGACCATGGGATATAAATGGGGATTAACATCACCATTAGTGAAAACATCGCGAATACTCCGCGAGAACGAAAGTGCATCATTAAAAGAAAACATGGCCCCTGCATTCGTATCGACATTACTGCCAAATATCACCTCCCACGGGGAAAAAATAAAAAATGTTAAAACCGATCGCGAGGACGTGAAAACATTTTTTAAAAACTACGGCTCTTAATGATACCCAGATTACGACCGATGATGACTACCCCGTTACAACGTCACGTGGAACGGCTTAAACCCACCTATTCGAGAACGTAAAACACGGAATCTTAATCCTAACGTGTTATAATCCGCTGCGAGTTAGAAAATCGACGACATGATGTATGTGCTACAGGGTGGCGCACGTATGATACCCCATTTGTTTTTACAATGAAACAGCAACTTTGATAAAGGACGGAGACTGCATCGCATTGGGCGAGTGCACTAGTATGGGGAGATGCCGCCAGGAGGCATATGTGTCCCGCGTAGCTAACACGAGGGTGGATAGCGCGAGTTTTCCCTCCAGTAAGCAAGATAGCAGATAAAGAGATTTTATAGTCGGTTCACTACCTAATGTCTCTTGGCCAGTTAGCAGCAGCCAATAGGAGACGGTTTGTTTGGGAAGGTAGTGGGGAGGAACCCAGTCTCACTCCTGCTCTCGAAGAGTTCACATCGGCCTGCGTTGCCATTTCTACCGCCGTCCAAAGCCCGGATCAAAAAGAAGGATGGGAAGTATTTTATTTAGAAATTGCGTAGTATATCAGCTGAAGGCGAAAATCCGCAAGAGCTGGCAACGCGCACCGGTATCTGCTCTCCCGCACGAAAGTTGTGAGGGGCGATGGAAGGGGAAACGTTCGTGATTGGCTACTTGCTCTAAGAAGGCCAAGAGACTTTAGGTAGTGAACAGACTATAATAGGGGAATACCCTATATTATCGCTAAGGGTTCCGAGGATCGCTTTACCATTAAGCCTTTATGTTTTTTTCTGACGAATTAGTCCCCACATCCTCGCAGAAACACACGAAAAAAGATACTGGATCTTCTCCTAAAATGCACGATCTACCACATCTGGACTGGTGTCCCGGAATCTGGTTCAATCCCTATTTCTCCCTTTATAGAACTCGCTTACCCGCGGTGACCTCCCTCCCTACTCTCCCTATCTTTACCCATCCCAACTCCCTAAACGCCACTCATATTGATCCGGAGGCGAGACCACGCCCATCGAGGTCACAGGCCCCGCCCATTTCATCCTCCCCCCCCTCCCCCCCGCAGCCAGATCTCGCGCAAAAATGTTTTTTCTTCCTCCCGGCATTCCTCCCTCGTATTCTCTCTCTCCCCGTTCTTCGCTCCCTCCCTCTTTACCCATCCTTGCTTTAAAAAATATATATATAAAAACCCACCCCACCCCTCTCGAGCGTGTCTGAAAATGGCTCCGCCCACAAGATCCGCCATGACTCCATACACCTCGCGACTCACCCTCTCTTTCTCTCTCTCTCTCTCTCCCGTAGCAGGTCGATCCAGTTTTGTGTATGGAACATACACTCTCTGAAAAGAGACACACAGAGAGAGAGAGAGAGGGAAGGTAGAGAGAGGGAGAGAGAGTGATAAAGAGAGAGAAAGGTATTATAGTCAGTGTTTGAAGAGTCGAGTCGATTCCATTACCGAGGCTGAAATCTGATAAACTTTTCTTTTTTTTTATAGAGAGAGAACGGAAGTATTCTCAAGGCGTGCGAACTCTGGATTTTTTTTACGCGTGTAATTTTGAGGATTGGATTAGGTCAGTGGTTTTTTTTATTGCGTGTGCGAAAGCGCACGAAGCGCGTTACGGAAAGCGTCTTTATTTTCGTCATTTTCGCTCGCTTTTTTTCGTTCCCGCTGCTGAACTTCTATTTTTTCGTAGTTTTTTTTCATGTCCATATTTCGATTTCTATATATATATATACGAATCAAACGCTTCATTGACTAAGTTCGGTCGATATATTGGGTTTTCAGCCTTTAGTTTCGTTTTGCGTCTTCACGTTTCGCTAGGCGTTGCTTACGAAACGCACGGCCATGAACGTGCGATAGCGTGATATATTTCGGCTGAAATTCACCTGGATGAGACAGAACGCTTCATTTTTGCTAATGAATTCGCGTAAGTCACGTCCAAATGTAACTTAATGACGACCTGAAGAATCTAAGCGGATGAAATTATGAAATGTAACTGAATGCCGACATAAAGAATCTAAACAGATAAATTTAAGAGCGGCCCGATATAATTGTGCAATCAAATCAGCAGTCGGCAGTAAAAAAAGGAGAGAAAACGTGCTAATAAAGCAACAGTTGTTTGGCTGATCCGTCAATTCTCTTTGTATGTTGGATTTGTCGATATGCAAATTTGGGTCTCGTTTGTAGCTATCGAGCCTAATAGTCAACTCGTAACTCGATGAAAGACGCGGGGCGAGACATATCCCTAAAAATTTCAAAAATTTTCCTAAAAATAAGACTAGAGAATAAAGGCTCCGTTATATCCTACGAAAACAATTAAATACAAAGGAAATTACCTGGAAAATAAATCGTGACATATACAAATATTTTTCTCGGAAGGGGAATGCCATCTCAATAACTGAGGTTGGATTTATTTCCGAGTCGATTGTGGGAAAAATTCTTAATAAAACGAAAATTAACCATTTAACTATTATATATTAAAAAATGTATTTCCATTTTATTGTAAACTGAAAATACCAATATTTTATATAACGTTTTCTCGCAATTTTGTATGTCCAAGGACGTATGTATTCTGTTATTTACCTGTCCAGATTAAAACCAAGATTAGCATTTGAATTTATAGATTCATAAATGATTGTGTGAACACCTTTTTACTACCTGAATCAGTTTTTAGTACTATAATACATCATCCGACAATTTTACATTGAATTTTTCAAAGCATCAAATCGTCAAAGGATTAATAAAAGTTTTATCTGGGTCAAATAATAGACTAATATGAATGCTAATTAAGGAACGTCGTCTCAGGTCGTGGTTGCCGAACCATACTCATGCATCCAAACACAGTAAGCGCTTCCTTTGAAGAACTGATACAGGCAAAGCATACATAGTCTGCCGAGAAGCAATGAAAAGCGAAAATAAGATAATCATGGGTAAAGAGAGGTAAAACGAAATACGAAATTATATATCTTTTAAGGGAGATGCCATTAAATCACGGGACCCATCTCTCCTGTTTATAAACTCGCGTAAAATACACATTCAAGCGTAAAGTGCCTCTAAACTAATTAGCGAGAACGTCGATTCTAATTGCTGGTCCAATTTGCTTTGGGAGGACGAATTTTCAGAGAATCGTTCCTTTCGAGATTTGACAAAAAGTGGTTGAGAATTTCCCTAAATGATTACAAACGAGTTTTATCTTTTCTAAGGAACCTAAAATTATATAAAAGACGCATACTCGTCTCTTCTTTATGATGCATATTTTTGCATGCCGCTGGAGGTGCTGAAGAAACACGAAAACATATCTATATATATATATATATATATATACTTTCGGAAGAGGAAAGGTAAATAAGGATATTTAGGGCAACTAGGTGTTGAAGGAAACTCAATGAGCAATCACCGGAAGGAGAACCGCTGGGGTGTCGGAGAGACACATTTGTAGACGTTGTTGGAGCTTTCGGGATGATCCCTTCGTCAGCACAAGAGAGACACAACACAACACATAGTTGCCCTAAACACACACGCACACACACGTTTCCGTCGCTGAGGAAGGGTCTCTGCCCGAAAGCTTCTCAAATTTGTGCTGTTTATCGTGTTTCTGTTTTTAGTGTCTTCAGCACCCCCAGCGGCTCTCCAATTTAGATGTGTCCACTGGACTCCCTCCAACACCTTGTTGCCACCTTTATTATTATGATATGATATATATATATATATATATATATATATATATATACTTTCGGAAGAGGAAAGGTAAATAAGGATATTTAGGGCAACTAGGTGTTGAAGGAAACCCAGTGAACACTTACCGGAAGTAGAGCCGCTGGGGTGTTGGAGAGACACATTTGTAGAGGTTAGAGCTTTCGGGATGATCCCTTCGTCAGCACAAGAGAGACACTATATATATATATATATACACAGGGCCGTGACGATGGGTGAGGCGGCGAGGCAACAGCCTCAGGCGCCTCTCGAAGGGGGACTCCAAATTTGACAAAAATGAAAACCCATCAAAATAAATTCATAAGGCCAGCGAGTCCAGAGAACGCCATATTACATCTCGCCTCAGACGGCAAAATGTCTGGGCACGGTCCTGTATATATATATATATCATTACAGACCTTATATCAAGTTATGAGACTCCATGAACAGCTGTACATTTTTTTTACGGGCTAATTATTTTTATTTTAAAAATTACTCGGGGTAACATTTTTTTCGCTCCCGGCAATAGTTTCCATCGTTCATTCTCAACTGCGCCTTAAAAAAAGAGCAAATGGCCTGTCATTTCTCTCTCCTTTTTGTTTTCTTTTTTCCCCTAGCTCTATAACAGCGCGCGTCGAAAAAAAGAAATAACGAAATTCGAATTATTTTTGAAATTATGCAATTTTATTTTATTTTTTGCTAGTGAACACCTCAATGGTCCAACTCTCACGCCATTGCGAGCTTCCAACCCGCGTTGAACATTTTATTTTTTTCACGCCGCTCACGCGAAACTCCTCGCAGAGAAATTACGATTTTTTTGCTTTTCCATCTCGTAGAAGGATACGCCAGGAGTGGGGGAGACGCCTGAAACACTTTACTTGGTACGGACAACTTTATACCAGGGCAGTAAATTAATTGGGATTAGCAGCGCTTCCGAAATTAATTTCACGCTTCAATATTGCGTGCCGTACGCAGAGAAGCAGTGCCTGATTAAAGTTTGGTCTTACTAAACTGCATCTTAGGAAGCCCCATTATCAGGATTCACTCAAGTTTCCAACCTCGGTTATGCAGTACAGCAGGGGTCGGTAAATTATCTGCATGGTAGGTCACATTCGTATTTGTGAATGATTTGGAGAGTCGCATCGGAAGTGAATAAATAAGAAGTTATTTCAAGTTTCTTTGATCTCATACAGAACTTCACCAGAAAAGGTTTTAAGACCATCACTGGAAATGTACAAAATTATCCACGTGAAATTTTCCTGATCACTTTTTCGTTGCAGATTCGATAGCCGCATAAAGCACTCTCGGAGGTCGGCATGTGGCTCGCGGGCCACAGGTTTCCGATCCCTCTCATAACCGAGTTAATATGAATAGATTTAACAACTATCAACATAGTAAGTAGTATCAGAAAGGAAACAGCAGATGTATTCGTTATATAATTATCGAGCTCGTCTCACAGCAGAAAATTAAGTCCAAAAGTACCGAAATTATAATCTACTTCACCACTGAAGACGGTTGCTTTGTTGCCGAAATACACGTATGGTTTTTATTACCTTTTTATGGTTATTGGAGGTATCTAACAATAAGATAAGTCCTTAGTTTTTCAATTCTTGATTTTAAGTGCTTATTCTGGAATGCCACACCAGATGTATTTTATATGGCATTGGTCACCGCTCTGAAGTTAGTGTAAAATTGTCTCTGTCAGGTTTCGGAGGAAATTAAAAGTTATGAAGAAAACAAACCTTTTAATATATATATATATAATCTAAATTTATTGTTATTTATTTATCGCACATTTCAAAAATAAATACAGAAATAATACCTTATTTATATTTTGCCTACCTAAAAAATGCGTATAAAGGTCGAAAGGAAGCTGTTTTCAATTGGTAGTTACCAGCTTATTCCGTAACGAAGATGATACCTCGCAGCGTTTAGCGTAACAACACGGTATTTAAAAAAAATTATGCGCTCCAAGGACTACAATAATTAACCGTCGAAGGAACAGTCCCAGGTATTATGAATAATTCTAAATTCCTCCGTATAACGCGAGCTGCAGTGTTCATCAAAAACAATAGCTTTCCCATCTACGCTTCCCTCGAGGCATCGTTCGGCAGATGCCTCTGGGAGCGTTGTTTTCATATTAAGGCCTTTTGACATTCATAAATTTCATTTGTAATTCGCGAAGTTAACGGCTCGGAAACAATCGAGTTACATTTTCCACGGAAACGGAGAGATAACGAATATTAATTGGGCGAAATTATTTTGTTTTCACTTTGATTCATGCAATTTATCTTCACGAGACTAATTATCATAACGCGCTGATAAAAAACTAAATTTAAACAAAAAATGTCGATTTCTTTATTGATTACGGAAAATATGGTCTTCTTTAGAAAGCATGAACACTAAATTAACAATTATTTCACTTTCACGAGAAATCATTTTCTTCGTGTGTGTCCACAAAAAATGGTAGAAATTTTTTAATTAGTGTTTTCTTGCCCAAATCGATCTTCTCCCCCTATAATTCGTAAAATGCTGGAAACTGGAAACTATTCAAATTTTTTAGTAGAAATTATAAAATTTAATGAAGGTTAAAAAGTGATTTTCGCCAAAGGTGACTTTAATGCAATGCGAAATATTTCGCAATAAATCGGCCTATTTTGATCACATTCTAATTAATCACATCCTATTCTTTATCATTATAATTCGAATTTTAAAAAAATATATACATTTTTTGTTTTAAATTTTACGGATCTCTTTTTCAACACACCTTCGCAGATCGCGTAAAACGTTCTCGGAGTCCGCATGCGCTCCTCGGGCCGTAGTTTTCCCATCCCTTTTCTAAACGCACCTTTTAAAAAATCTGATGTGGCCAACACATGACTTTCTCCATATTTGGGGTATAGATATTTAAATTATTATGAATAGGGCAAAATTATTATTTCGTATCGTAAAAGAATACAGTCGTTCTTATTGCCGTAAATTATATTTTGAATATGTTTACAGAATTCACCGCTACATGGTGGCGGCGCTGTATACTGGAAATTAAGAAAAAGCAAAATATCTCCGAAATGGATGGTTCTACGAAAATTTGTTTCAAACAAAACTTGGAAGAAATATTATTCTCTACAACTTTGGTCCTCACAAAGATTACCAATACGACGTTTTTAAGGAGAAATTTGACGGAAACCGAAAAAACCGATTATTTTTTATAAATAATTCCTAAACAATAACTGCAATGGAAAATTGTTTCAAATGAAAGTTGTAGGAAATTACATTCTCTATAACATTTGTATAGAATTGTATATATAATAATGATGTTTTAACGGAGAAATATCGCAAAACCCGAATCGGTTTTTAATAAACCTCGACTTCCGTTTAATCGTTATTGTCCAAAAACTAAGCAGTTCTTTGTGTTCATGCTAAAGTGTTATACATGAAGTGTGGTAACAATATGGCAAGTACTTTTTGAGTTAGAGCGCCCACAATCACATGCACACGCGCACACAGACATAGACATCATTCCTAAAATAGTCTAAACGTGTTCTAGGGACCTCGAAACGTGTATTTCCCTTGAAATCTCGAAGTCGATTTTTTTCGTCATCACAATACTTTCCCATTACTACGTATGTAGAAAGTAAAAAGGAGAATACCTCCTAAACAAAAAACCAAAGCTTTTCTCTCGAAAACGTGTAATAATTCAAAGGATTTTAATTAAGGTCTTCTATCACAGATTCAGCTAGAAAGGTTAAGGGAAGAAAGTGAGAAGGCGTTACGGATCCTTAAGGAAGGATACGCACGTAAGATTGAACGATAGCCGCTAAATACGATCGGTAAGGAAGAAAGCAAAGTTGGGGATTAAGGAGGAGGCTGTTTTTTTTAAAGGGAGCTTTCGTGAGAGGTCGGAGGTTATACGGACTAGCGATGGATGTAAATTGATGAGCAGAGTACGATGAGTAATCGTGCGGAAACAGGGATTAAGAGTTTATAATTCCGGATGCCTATGGCTTTCCATCTCGCATAAAATATTACAAATGGGTGTCGCTCCCACGGAAACTGATTATATTTTTCATCTCTAAGGCTTTTTTGTTTAAATTTAGCGAAGGTTCTTTGTGCTGCTAGATAGCGACCAATATGGTTAATTCAGAAGTGATCGACGAAATAAGTTAATGGCTTCTTAAAATTAATTTAAAAGGTAATAATTCCCTTATTTATAAAATTGTTGAATGAACCATTATGATTTTAGAATATAAATCGATTGATTGAAATCCTCGCGAGCTTTATTTAAAATACTACGGATTAATTTTTCATACATAACTTGTTTTTCTGTAATAATTTGTTTAAATATGGAACATTAACTCAAATTTATATAAGCCACACTATCATAAAAAGGTGGTAGATATAAATTAACACAACAGCTCCAACCGAAATAAGAATCCATAACAGTTTTGCATAAAGTTTTCATTAAATCAATATGAACAATAATTAAAATAATTAAAACTGTCACCAAAATTACCAAGAGGTCACAGTTATTTGTAAATAGGTACAATTTTTTAATAATCCTAATTCAATAATTAATAAAAATAAATCTTTCTCGCCTATCGCTTTGTATTGTAACTCTTAGAATGGCTCAAGTGATTCAGGCAGGCGCTCAAAGATGTCCCCACATGCAGTTTAGCCGTGCTTTTTCTCCAACCTCGAAAGAATTCCAACGCTGGTCTCGCTACAAGCGTCGAAGATTCCGATTGTTAGTGAAAGATTTGAGTTACGTTCTACTTTCATATTATTATTTTTCATAATAAGTAACGTAAAATTCAACTGTTAGACTCCTATTTTTTCATTGACACATATTAATAGTAATGTCTTTGGAAAATATAAAATTATAATACCATAAAGAATAATTAATCGCTCGTGGTTGATAAACTTGTTAAAGAATATTTCCTAATGCATGACCGGTAAAATATAAGCTTTTAAACTTTAAATCAATATCAAATATAATAATTTAATAAATATTTAACATAATCACTCGGTCAAGCATGATAATAATACTATATCAAAATAAACCTGCTATTAAAGAAGTATTAACCTACGAAACTTACACATAAAGCGTGATTCTGAGAATCGTCCAATTTAGATGCATCCAGTCAATGTTTAATACTTTGCAATGGCATGTAAATCAATGCACAGTGTACAAATCGATTTACAATCCATGAACGAGTGATGTATAAAAAGAATTAAACTTTACATATTGCAATCTAAAGATATTGAATATACAGGATGTTAAAATTTGTGTATACTAGTATGATTAGTCTGAAATTATATTATAAAAAATATGGACAGACAAGTGGACAGACGAACAAACGTACACAACGTGATAGAATACTGAATCGATTGACAGAAAAACGAGGTCTCTATCTACTTTCGCTAAGGAGGAGCTGGCGCATCAGACAGACAGACAAGCAGAACGTATAAGAGGTTTTTTGTTAAAAACCGCTGTAAGTTTAATCTTTAATTCGTTTTTTTACATAGCTAACGTATAGTTACATAGCTGCGTTGTCAAGAAATAAATGCGTTTAAGTTATGAGAAGTAAAGGTGTAAATAATTCACGTGGTAATTTATATTTACCCTCACCCCACCGTAGGGCTCACACTTCAAAATAATTCCTTTCACCGGATTAATTTCTCCCTCTCACAATCAATCAATAGGCACTCAAAATTGCCGCCGCACTTCCTCTTTACTCACCGAAAACACCTCCCTCTGCATCTTCTCCAAAAAAACTTTCCTTTTTAGGCGCGTTTCGCTTCCAACGTGAGCGCCTATTGTCGTCGGTCTGTCCGTCCGTCTGTCTGCCTGTTTGTCCATCCGTCCGTCCGCATGTTCGTTCTCGGCTTCTACGGAATGGATTTTCATGAAATTTGTTATTAAGGGTTAACGATCAAAGATAATAAGAAAATCGCGAAAATGAATCACGTAAGCCAATCAAGGGTACCACTTTATTCGTGAAAAAAATGAACTTTCCGTCATATCTAGTAAAGTAATAGTCATATCAAAATATTTTTCAAATAAAAGTTGTAGAACTAGTAAAGAAGAGTTTTTCTTCATCTATACATTTTTATCGTAGGAGTAGCCGTTATTATGAAAATCAAACCAGCATGTCTTATTTCGAGTTGAACAGAAATTTTCTTGCATGGTTACTTCTTCATTGTCGGTCACATAAACAATCTGAGAAACAAACGTTTAATTTACTTACTAGTGCATTATTATATAGGAAGGAAATGGATTATTTATGAATAAGAAAAGAACTTTTAAACGATATTTCCCTTACGTACAAGCAGAGCTGCAAACCGAACCGAACCAAACCGCTGAACCGAACCGCAGCAATTTTGCTGAACCGCGAACCGAACCGAAACCACTGATTAATTTTTCAATGAACCGAAAACCGAACCGTAATTTTTTGCAAAAGTGGTTCGGTTCGATCTCAATCCACAAAGTACGGACCAACGAAAAGACCAGGAATTTCCATTGGAAAAACCAGCGGGTTTGCTTCAAAGGAAAGAGTGCCTATCTCTTTCCTCTCTGATACTATTGTTATCCAAATAAAAATAATGTTAGGATCAAAAATACCATTTTTTAATATAAATAAATGAAGATGATGATGGGATTGTAATATATTTAAAATATAAATTTTTCCTTTCATTAAATAAATTCTTCTTTAATTTAAAATAATAATGACTGCTGATTGATACTGAATGTGTAATGTTTATATTGGATAAATTATTTCTGGATAGTATTTCAAATGATTAATTTAGTTGAACCGAACCGCAAACCGAACCACTTGTCAAAATTCCCGTCTGAACCGAACCATAAACCGAACCACTTCCAAAAATTTAGAACCGAACCACTTCCAAATTTTGAGGTGGTTTGCAGCTCTGCATACAAGTATATCATTTCTTTCTAATACAGTAAAACTCGTTTATAACGATCACGCCCAAAACTAAATCTCGGCTAAAACGAAGAATTGTCTCGATCCCTTGGACTTCTCAATAAGAGCATTGGTTAAATTTCTCGGATGTAACGAACACACATCTTACGAATTCTCGGCTGTAACGAACAAATGTTTGGTCTCGTGGCAAAAAATGCCCCATATATAAGTAATTTTGGCGAGCGGAGCGATAAGTAATGAATAGTTTCCGCCCGTTTACCGCGCACATGTTGGTAGAGATCTCCTTCCTCCCTCTACCCCTTCCATACGAATTTCCACGCTCCCTTTGTTTTGAAATTGATATTAAAAATGTGAAATTTTTATGTAAATTAATGACTTTTTTTTTTTTTAGGTATTCCTATTCATTTACTTTGCTTAATAATAATAGTAATTTATTATTATTACAAATTACAAAATACAGTAATAATACAAATATAAGTTACATAATAAAAGTTTACAAAAATATATTTCAAAATACAAATGTTTACAAAATATTTCTTTCTTTATATTTATGACAATGAGTTTAATAAAAGAATGTTCCATAGTCTGATTCTATAATAATATCTATCTTTTAAAATTTCATCAGACATATCACTTCATATATATTATCAGATGTTAATAATAATATTAATTGGTAATTTAAAAAATCATATGTAAAATCGAACATTTCACATGCCGCGAAGTTGATAAGCATCTCTTTGCATATGTAAGTACGGAATTGAAGCAAGAGCGAATCCAGAAACTTCTAAAGGGGGGGGGGGGGGGGGGGATCGCCCCTCCACCTATCGAATCCGCACCTCCCAACTGCCCTAAATTTTGAAAATCCCTACCCCTATTAGACTCCTTCTTTCTCTTGCTATACAGACCTAATCTGCGGCGTATAATTGGGGATTTTTGCGCGGTATGAATTTAAGAAAGCGCCCAGTGGAATGCAACGGGGTTATCCAAAGAGGGGACGATCGCCCCCCCCTTGGATCCGCCACTGAATTGAAGTATACTCACTGCAAATACAGTAAAATTTGTGTTATCCGGCTATCTTGGGGATTGTGGATAGCCGATTAGGAGAAATAGCCGGTTAGGGGAGCGTTTTTCGATTTTGACATCGCAAATTTAGCAATAAGCAAACAAAATTGTGCTCCCCGGACATAACTATGCATGGGGTTTGCATTTTCCATTTTAATTCTTCCACACGTAGTTAGATCTAAATACTATTTACCCAATATTTTTCATACGTTGCCGTTTACATGCTAAACAAAAGACTATTGAAAATGTTAGGGCGTCCGGGAAGTTTGGGGAGTACGATAGTGAACCTGTTACCAAAATTGAATTTTTTGGATTATATCTTCCTTATTTATCTTTATTTATTCTGTTAGAAAAGGACGAAATTATTTAATTCTTCTGAACATTTCTGTGAAAACCAGTCTTACATTATTTTATCCAGTTCCTCCGTTTTTGGCTTATGAGGCGTATGATGTTGATTAATTGATTTACTCGTCTCAGAAGATGACACAAATTTCATTAATTTAGCATTATCAGCTTTGATATAGTAGAGCGTGGAAGATCCGATGTTGAATTCTTTTGCTATAGCTGCTCTACTTTCTCCTTTTTCCATTCGTTTGATCAGCTCCAGCTTTTGTATTATCGTTAAAACAACTTTTTCTCTCCTGTTCCTTGCATTTAGGTATTTATTTTGATGCCATATTCAATGGATGGGTAATTTTTTAATAATAAAATGCGATAAAACTGGAAATTTTAGAAGTACACCAAAACATCTAGACAATGCAAATGGCTTACGTAAACAAAAACGCTATGCTTACTCGCCAGCCCCATTAGTATACGGAGTAAATACGTAATATATACATCTTATATTTTAAGAAATTTTAAAGTGGAAGTTGTATTACACAAATACAATTCACACAAAAATTCATAAAAAAAGAAATAGAAATACAAAATGAATTGTATTTGTGTAATTGCCGGTATCTAAGTGTGGCCGATTCTAAATAGCCGGATATACCGTATATACTCGTGTATAGTACGAGATTTTACGACCAAATTTTTATTGCAAAAATTGGGGATCGTACTATACACGAGTAATGCATTTGAGGATTTAAAATTCATGTATCTTCACGGGCATTTTCGGTGAAGTTATGCCACCCGCATGCATTCTAATGGTAGGATAACCTTAACAGTGAGGTGAGGTGAGGTTGTGATGTTGCTTCATGAAGAGTAGAATCTTTTTCATATATACAGCTTCAACTTCACAAATACTTGATATAAGTGAAGATTTACGGGCACTTCCTTTCTTGAATTTTATGTATGTACATCTTTGTTTGCGTCTTTTTACAAGGGATGGATTGGAACGAGTTGGACTAAAAGTATCGCAGACGGCGTAACTTTATGGAATTTCGACATCTTGGAAAAAAGAAATTACTTTGTAATATTCAACAGTCTTTATTATTTCTTTAATCACACACCGATCGGTTTCCACTACAACGTCATTCTAAAGGTGTTACGTCGGTTAGTAACACCATTAGAATGATTTTGTAGTGGAAACCGGTCGGTGTGTGATTGAAGAAACAATAAAGACTGTGGAATATTACAAAGTAATTTCTTTTTATCCGTTATCCCTACCTATTAAGTAGATGAGCGAGTGGAACCATTACGTACGCGGAACGTAATCCAGACGTACTAGAATTGAAACGATTTTATTTCATCTTGTGCAATCATGATTCATATCACTTTTATTAAATGTTTTAGAAGTAAGATACTTAACTTATCCGAACTGTAGTGTACTCGCTAGAAATACTATTTACGACATTTACGGTCCATTCTATGGTGGTGTGGAAAATCAAGGTCGTTCGATATATCTCGCTCGTAACCATCGAGCTATCGAAACGAAATATATCGACCCTGGTGGAAAGCTGGGGTCGTACTATAAAGGAGATATATGAAAAAATCAGGTTTGTTCACCAAAAAATCAGGGGTCGTACTACATATTGAGTCGGCATATACACGAGTATATACGGTAACAACTTTTACTTTATGTGTCTACGTGTTATATGGGATATATAGGCCAAAAACCATGTTTCTCGTATATAAAGAAGTCACGCTTATATCGAAGCAATGAGTCGGTCCCCTCAAATACGTAATAAACGAGTTTTACTGTACTCCATTGCACGAAACGCGCCCATTTGTGATACGCTGTACACACTGGCGGATTTGGAAACTTGCCGCCCCTAGGCCAAATTATTTTTCCGCTCACTTAAAAAAAATGTCGATAAAATTGATTTAATTTATAAATTATACCAGAAGAACAATCTATTATTTTCCTGGGTATTTATGGTTATTACATTGACGGGCTTCCTTGGGTTTGTACCAATGGTCTTTCATGATTTCAAAGTACCTAATCTTCTTCGACCTCCATAATTTTGAAAATCACACTGAATGCCCTCTTTACAGTGCTTCTTCATATACTACGAGGTCTGACCAATAAATATAGAGACAAAAATTTAAAAAAATTTATTTTCAAAATTTGTTACAATTGAATACGGTCACCTTCGAAGTAGTCCCCTTCCGCATGTACGCACCGCTGCGTACGTGTTTTCCATGATTGGAAGCATGCCTGGAAGTCATTTTCCGAAATCCCATTCAGAGCGAACGCCGTATTAATTTTAATGTCGCCAACGTCGTCAAAATGACCCCTTTGAGGGTGTTCTTCATTCGGGGGAACAGAAATAAGTCACTGGGGGGCAAGATCCGGCGAGTAGGGTGGATGTTCCACAACAGTGATTTTTTTCTTGGCCAAGAACTCCTTTACCCGGAAGGCAGAATGTGCAGGCGCGCTGTCATGATGCAACCGCCACGAATTGGGCCACATCTTTGGTCTTTCTTTTTTTTTCGAATCCACTCTCGCGTAGACGTTCCAAAATTGTAATGTAATAGTCTTGATCAACGGTTTGACCCGGTGGAACGAACTCTTGCACCTCCGCCGGTTTTCCACTTCGAAGTTCGTCTTCGACACCCTCCCGGCCGTTCAAAAATTCTTTCGTCCAGAAAAAAACACGTGCACGAGACATCGCTTCCTCACCGAAACCCTCTTTCAACAAAAAAACGGTACTGTACACAACTACCTACTGCAACGCACTGAAAGTTGAAACTAGTTCACGCAGGTTCGGTAGGGTTGCCTCTGTATCCCCACCTAACGGCAACGCTCTGGTGCGCGGAGTTGTTTCGCCATAATAATAGTCTCGATATTTATTGACGACCTTGCAATTTGGCCAATAAATATACAAATCCGACCGCCCCGAAATCCTGCCGCTCCCAAAACCCCGCCGCCCGTAGGCCATTGCCTAATTTGGCTTTATTGCAAATCCGGTAATGGCTGTACATTTTCTTAACTTGTTCCTCCATACTGACGCTTTTAACTTCCTCTCTTCGTATCGCATTATAAGTTACTATCATTCACTATACCTATTTGTACGAAGAATATTCTCATTTTTTTTGTTTAATCCGGCAATAAATTATTTATAATTCAGTTGTCAAGGCTATGGTCTCTCTGTTAGAAAAAATCAATAAAATTAATATATATAAATGAATTCTCAAAGTGGGTACTTAAAAATTAAACAAAACAGAATTGCTCAGATATTTCCAATGTCAATGAAAGGTCATGAAAAATCACATGCGCGTTTCAACTAACAGTCATCCGCCGATAGTAGATTCTAAACTCTCGGTGAATACCATTGATGACGGCTGCTTAATAACCGAGATACGATTATGTTTTCTCGCAAATTTTTATGACAGTTGGGTTTATCACAAATTTTTCAATTTGATTTTAAATTACTTACTGTATTGTACATTTCTTTATGGCCATTAGGCGAGCTCGACAATTCCCTCTTGAATATAAATAGAATGATAAAATGAATCATATAAATTAATTAATTCAAACGTCAGAAGCAACATTTCGTTTTGCATATATTTATTCGATTTTTCAGAGTGCAAGGTTTTTTTCATTCGGTCATAAAAATACACAAATATTGACCGATTTTCTTCGTTTTTGCTTGATTCGACGGCTAAAACTCTATGCTATCTTATTATTGTGATGTTTACATGTTATACGGTCAAAGTTTTCAGAAATACGCATTCTATTTCGATATTTTTCGGATTTTTCGTACTCATTCCGGACGTTGCCAAGGCTTCCGATTCAATTAGTGTCAATTAAACCTTCAAACAGGTGAAAGAATAGCGTTATTCGCTTCGCAGTTTTGTTTAAGCAGTGAAATTATTGCTGTAGCAACGTCAAACTTTATACATGGCAACGTAAATATTTACCGATAATTATTCAGTTAAATGCGTATGGGAAGCCTTTCTAACGATTTAATCAGGCATTTCATCGTTTGAAAGCTGGAATCTTATCTCTTTGTAAGTAGAACCATTATATTATACATCTATAATGCGTATTAACGCAATTAGGCTCACGCATTAATTTCAAATTAAATGAGAATATGGGCGTACGTTACTTTTTTAGCACATTACATGGTTATTTTCTCTTCATTGATAATCTACATAAACGGTTGCATTGATCGTTATATAAAAACAAAGAACATATATTTGAATAAAAAGAAACAAATAAAATTAAAAGCATAAAAGTTCGCGATCGATTTCTGTGTAGGATTAATTTCCTCTCTAATATGACGTTTTAAATGCAGATTTTTGACTGACTTCGCATAATATATTGTCAGTACGCCGTCATCGAGATGCGAACCCGCGAACCTTACATTGGGATCAAAATGCATTAAAATTTTATACCGGGGAAATGCATTATTACAGTTCAGTGTGAATTATTGAGATCAACTTATTTCACACACATCTTAGTTTTTTATAAATTAATTGAAAAAAAACGCGGAGAAGGCCAGAAAGAGAGAGGGATGCGGAGGCACACAGGATTGCCCGTGAAGATGAGGAACGGAGAATACAAGAAAGACATAGAAATGGGGAAACACGTCAAATGAGTAGGGAACAAATAAGATCTAACCTAGGGCCGAACTATTTAGATCAGCGGTGCCCAACCTTTTCTACATGGCAGGCCGCATCGGTAGTTGCGAATCATTCGACGGAATCATTGGAAGTTGCCAATTCTTCCGCGGGCCGGGTTAGAGTTTAAATCAGAAGAGTTATCTATATATTCTGAGGTGTTATCTAATTGAAAATATAGTCTCGAGGTATTTATGGTAAATATTCCGATATTAAAAGTTTAATTAGATAAATTTTCATAACAGTATACGAATTTGTGTGTCACATTTTTCGAATTGCTTTTTCACCATAGCTTTGCGGGCTGCTCAAAAAACTTTCGCGGGCCATAGGTTGGGCACCACTGATTTAGATTATTTGCAAGCGTAGCTGCCTCGGGATGCTAGTAAAGTTAGGAAACTTTACCGTTACTGTCTCTCTTGCGCAATCTCTCGAGGCTTTGAGAGTGGTGTCTGATAAAACGGAAAGTAACTTCTTTCTTTTTTCCATAAGTAGAACAAAAGAATTGAGTGAAAGAGAGAGAGAGATACATTGAGGGAAAGAGATGAGAGCTTTTATGATTCCGAGCTCGTAATTTGAGAACGCAGCGCCGAGAGGACAAGAAGGAGAAGGAGGTTGCGCTCGAAATCACTGGCTCTCTCGCGAACAGAAACGGCAAAAGAAAAGAGGGAGAATTAAAAGGGAGGAATATTAATCGAACGGAGAAATGAGTAGAAATACGAGGGTGGTTCAAGGTTCACCTGCACTTTTATTTATAAACTAGCAACCAATCGTGTTAGATAATAGGGACTTTGCTCACAAATGCTGGCAACACTGCCAGACATGACGTCACACACTGATTTAGTTTGCAGTAAGGCATGGTGGCTATAAACAATATGGCGCCCCAACAAGTCACACCTGCGCTGGAACAGCGATGTGTTACCAAGTTTTTGGTGAATGAAGGGAATAAACCAGCCGAAATTTACAGAAGATTGTCGGAGCAGTTCGGAGAAGAATGTCTTTCACGAAGATCCGCGTATAATTGGGCAGAAGAATTCAAAAACGGTCGCGAATCAGTAAGTGATTTGGAGCGTGCGCATGCGAGACCGACTGCAGTGACAGAACAGAACATTTTCTGGGACTGGCGTGGCCTTATTCATGTGGTGAGTATTATAGTGACATTCTTCATGGTACTGTGAAGGAAGCCATACGCAAACGCTGTCCAGGTCTGCCGTCACGAGGGGTAATCCTGTTGCACGATAATGCTCGTCTGCATACGGCCAATCTAACCACTTCAACTCTGGCAACAATGGGATGGGAAGTGCTAAATCATCCCCCTTATTCCCCGGATTTATCGCCGTGTCATTATCACCTCTTTGGTCCTCTCAAAGAGTCCCTCGGCGGTCGAAAATTCAATGACACGGAAGAGGTGAAAACTGTTGTCCTCCAGTGGCTGCGTAGTCGTCCTAAAGAATTCTACCATGCATGTATATATATGCACTTCCTCGTCTATGGGACAAAGGTATTAATGTAGTAGGAGATTATATTAAAAACTGAACAAGTTTATTACTGGCTTTATGCTGTTTTATCCGGTTGACACATAAAAGTGCAGGTGAACCTTGAACCACCCTCGTAGTTTATATGTGGAAGAGGGAGAAAGGTGGATCAAACAGTAACAGAAATAGGAGAAAATGCAAAAAAAGAAAAATAATGTCATTTGTCGAAATGAGGCTGAAAAATACAATATTCCATTAAAGGAAAGCATTTCGGAAACGTTTTTGCTGTCTAAATTTTGCGATAAATATAAAAATAACAGCGGACGATGCAATTAAAATGCCTGACAAATAAAATGAAAAATAAATAATAATTAAAGCCACGAGGGGAGAAAGGAAATGGATGCACGAAAGGAGAAATACAAAAAAGTAAACTTTTATAGCTTGTTGAAGCTGGAGAGGCCACTGTTCCACTTGACTACTTTCCGTAGTTGAAATTTAAATTTTGATGGAGTGAATTTTGCAGCATAGAAATAGTTGCACAAATTTTGAAATATGCGGTGATAATAAAGGGTATGGTAATGAAATTAATTTTAATTAATTTTAAATAAATAAATTTAATTAATTAATTTAATTTAATTACATTAATTTGATTTTGCCATAATATTTTGGCCTGCATGTAGGGTTTTTAATTACACACAATACTGGCGTAATTAAAATTTTAATTAAAATGAGGTGGCAGGCAGACGGGCTAAGAAGGATACATATTCTATGGTGCTACGAAACCCGCTACCAAAATCTTTACACGGCTTTAAAGTAATCGCAAAAATTTTAATTGTAAAATGTAACTTATTAAAAAAAGATAACTATTTCGTGCTATTAATACAAGAATCGCGCATTAGAGAAAACGTGAGGAGGTAAAGAGATTAGAAATGAAACGATGATTAGAATTTGGCGGAAACAATTCAATTATTCGCATAAAGGGAAGAGCCGCATTTTTTACACTTCAATATATAAGATTGAGATGAAAAAGTTCTCAACAATCCAAATAAGTCGAAAATTTACGAAAGACCGTCCTTCACAAAAACAAAAGAACAAAGAAAGTTTTTCTCTTCCCCTTTCTTCCATAAAATCTCACTTAAATTTTAGGGATTAACATTCTTGAAAACCTTTCAGAATTTCATCCAAATGTCACTTTTAAAATTTTAATTTTCTGAGAGTCTTCCACCTCTAGTGGTGAAAAAATCTGGGATACCCAGAAAATTCTTTTAAGTATATATTTGTTTTCGATTTCCCATCAAAGACATAAGAATTTTCGGAAAACAAACAAATAATCTGAAGGGTAAAAGTAAATAAAAATATATAAAAAAGCCTTTTTTAATCTACCAACTTTTATGCGTCTTTAAGTGTACTAAAAATAGAAAGCAAACCCTTTAAAGAAAACATTTTCAATTTTCGAATAAAATGGTGGGTCTTCAGCAAAACATAAAGATACAGTAAGTTCTTTACAAAGAGGATTGATTTAACGAGAACAAAAGAAACTGTTTGCAATTTTTTATGTGAGAGTTTGGTGACTCTTCGGAAGAACATAAAAAGGTACAGTAAGCTTTTACGTAGAGGCTTGATGTAACATGAAAAGAAATTAAAATCTTTGCAGTATGAGCCACCCAACTTTTACATAAAAATTGTAGATAGTTTCTTTTGTTCTCGTTAAATCAAGAGAGAGAGAGAGAAAGGGAATGCCAAGTTAATGAAATGAATAAGCTTTGCAAGTAGGAGAAACGGGAACGAAGAGAGGACACAATAAAGGGGAAACTGAGGGAAGAAAGGATAAACGACAGTGGATGGAGAAAAATACCTTCGTCGGCGGGGTTACGGCGAAATAGCCTCCATCTTACTTACGCCTGCCCATTTTACATTTTTTTTTTTAATTTCAACCACGAATTCGCAGAATAAATCACAGCGATAATATTAATGGTTACAGAAGCCAATAAAATTTTAAATTTTGTAAAACAAAAAGAACAACGTGTTTGGGTCATCTAGAATTTTTTTTAATTCGTTAAATTTGCAACACGATCTGCGGAATTTTAGTCTTATAATTTAAAAAAAAATATTGTAGGTGGTGGTTCGTTGGAAATTATGAAATGAGATATTTAGTCTATACAGAATATATAGATATATGGACAGAATATTGTAAAAGAGAAAGTGTGTGCGTGTAAGAGAGAAGGGGGGTGAGAGAAAGAAATAGAGACATGATATACGGGTGAATCGTTTTAAGAAAATGAGTTATGAGACCAGTAGCGATGAAAAAAATTTAAAAAAAAGAGTGGAGGAAAGAGGAAATGGAAGGGAAGGATGAGGAGGAAAAAAAATAAAAAGAAAGAAAGATTAGAGAGAGAGAGAGGGGGGTGAAAGGAGAGAGAGAGAAATTTAAGATAACAGTGAAGTGGAGCTTTTGAGAGGGTATTATTAAGAGAGGGAGAGAAGGAAATGGAGATCTGGATTGAGAGAAAGGAGGAACGAAAAAGGAGGAAGGGATAGAGAGAGAGAGAGAGATATTAAAAGATGGTGGGAGAAATAAGTAAAGGGTCGGGGGGGGAGTGGGGGATTGCGTAAGGTTGGAAAAGCAGAGGTAGCGAACGGAAAAAATGTAGAGGAGGGGGTGGAAATATGGAGCGTAGGTTGGAAGGTGAAGGAGGAGGTGAGGACGGGAGATGGGGGAGGAAAGGGAGTAGGAGGAGGAGGGAAGCAGCTGGAATTGTGTCCTTTTTCCTTAAGTGGATGAGAAAGAGAAAGGTTTCCTCTCCGGGACAGATGAGCTAAGATACGTATATACGGAGGGGAGATATGGAGAAATCGTAAGGGCTTAGGTCACACTATCTTTACTTTTACTTTCGAGTGCCGTCTTAAACTTATGCCTCTGTTTTCATTGTCTGCGAGTGGTCAGAGTGCTTATTCCGTCTTGTTTATTCTTCAGGGGTACCTATGCGAAATAGGTACCCCCCCCCTCCCCCCTCCCCCCTTCCCGTTTCAATAGTACGACGGAGCGAGATTAAATTCCGTGAAAATTTTTAAGGTTTTTACTTATTCCATCTTATTTATTCTTCAGAGGTACCTGTGCGAAATAGATTTTTTCCTCCCCCGTTTCAATAGTACGACGGAGCGGGATTAAATTCCGTGAAAATTTTCAGGATTTGCGTCCAAACTTTGAATATTTTTTGTTTGTCATTATCAAGAATAATTAAATGTAATGCGCCGTGAATTTACGCACGAGGTAAGCCACGTAGGATTTTTTAAAAATTAAGTAGGTTTTATTTTTTTGATGAATTCAAATTCTTCTTCGCTTAAAGGTTTGCTTGTCTTGTAGAAAGAAATGTTTATCGAAAATAAAGAAAATTTTTTTTAGAGCATCTTATATAGGTACGTAGAATTTTCATCGCCGAATTACATCTAGAAGTACCCGGGTGTAAGAAATTAAGGACTATTAATCATGATTTTCACAAATAAATTTAAAATCTATAAAAAGCTTTAATTTAATGATCAACAAATTTTAAAATATGATATACGATTTCGTAAACGTTCCGATCATTATCTATTTGCATAGAAATTGTAAGTTATCCAATTAATTCCTGTAAACAATCTGAGAGGATAATTGTGAAAATATCGCATTGTTTTCGTAATCAGTAGTGCGTTTTATTGTTGAGAAAAACAACCGAAAATCAATCATGTTTTTACGCATTCGCTCCGTGAAACAAAAGTTCATAAATAAACATAACTTTTGTTTTGCAATTGTTTTCAGTTTTGATGCTATTAAATCCGTGCAAACATCTGCCGAACGTAATAGTTTACATTTAGTGCGTATGCAGCTTTGCTCATGGGCGATGTATATTTTTTAAATGATTATCTGGGCACTGAACTAACAAATAAAAACTTTTAACTTTAATCGTATGAAGATGAAGTAGAACTAAAAAAATCATGTCCAACCACATTTGGAAAACTAGCCGGAAAATTGGACTTCAGATAAATGAAATCAAAACAGAATGTCTAGTAATAAGTCACCTTTCAGAACAGACGGAGCCTTTTAGAGCTAATAACATGACTTTTAATAATACAAGCTCTTTCAAGCATCTAGGGGTCAATGTAAACAATAGAAACGATATAAAATTATAAATTCAGGCAAGAATTCAACCAGGAAATAGAAAATATTATGCACTGCAGGAAATCCTAAAGTCTACACTGATGACGAGAAACGCTAAATTAAGAATATATCAAACACTAATAAAATCAGTAGTACTGTGTGGCAGCGAAACTTGGAACACAACCATTCGAGACGAAAAGAAAATACAGCAGTTTTAAAATAAAATTTTAAGGAAAATGTTTGGATCAGCCCAGGATATTAATGCAGGGCAATGGAGAGAAAAAACGAATAACGAATTATTATCACGGTTATATAATAATCAAAAAATAATGGGGAATGTGAAATCTAATCGTCAAAAATGGATTGGCCATGAAGAAAGTAGGCAGGAGGAAAGGATGGTTAAGAGAGTTAACAGATCTATTATGGAAGGGAGGAGACCAAGAGGAAGACCTAGACAGAGATGGATAGATATTATTAAAATGGACCTTGAGGCCTTCGGGCAGAGCCGGGGAGAAGGGAGGGGGGAAGGCAGTCGGTGTAAATAACTGGGGCCCAGGATTAATCGAATTTAAAAATAGAGTGAGATCTTTTATATTTTAAAAAAAATCAGAAATAGGTATATGTTTCTAGTCTACTTTTAAATGCAGTTTCTTTTCTCAAAATTTTCTTGTTAGATTTAAATACTTCATCTTTATTATCTATACTTAGAAAAGGAAAAATGTATTTTTCTTCTTTTGATAAATTTATTTAATAATGGTTTTGATGATGATTTACAAGAGTTGAATGGCTTGGACATGGGTAG
The DNA here is from genome assembly GCA_036926305.1 of Uropetala carovei. Taxonomy (NCBI): domain Eukaryota; kingdom Metazoa; phylum Arthropoda; class Insecta; order Odonata; family Petaluridae; genus Uropetala; species Uropetala carovei. The sequence continues at coordinate 2,366,920 of JAXCHB010000244.1, read as the reverse complement.
AGTGCTTCATTCGAACAATTCATGTGGAGATATCGTGGATCATTTGGCAGATGAAATGAGGAAAAAAATTGTCTCTGATATAATTATAAATAGACGAAAAATATGTGTGTTCGTTGACGAATCAACTACATTGAGCAAGAAGGGTGTACTAGCAGTTTGTTTACGATGCTCTGTTGAGAGTTTTGAAGACGTAAACACATTTTTCTTATATATCTTATAGAACTGAAAGAAGCAAATGCTAATGCCATTAAAGGATCTTTGTTAGAATGTTTAGGTATGAATGGTATGAATCACGATTTTCTGAAGGACTGTTTTATAGGATTTGTGAGTTATGGAGCATCGGTAATGCTTGGAAAGAAGGCTGGTGTCAGTGTTCAGTTGCAGAATCTCTACCTACGTTTAGTTGTGTGGCACTGTTGTAACCACAGGCTTCAGCTAGCAGTCGATGACGCATCGAAGGAAGTTGAAGGTCTCAATCATTTTCAAATATTTCTCGAAAAATTGAATTTCATTTATCATCAATCTCCTAACAATGTGAATGAATTAAGGGAATGTGCTTCAACCTTAGAAAAGAGACTACTAAGTATTGGCAAAGTTTTCACCATAAGATGGATTTCTTCAACAAAAATAATTGTTCAAGCGGCATAAGTTCGAAAAATAAGATTAAAACTTGCTCGAAATGACCGAAGATACGAATATAATGCAAATAAATCGAACGCAGTACTATTCATGTTATTTATATTTTTATCTATACTACTAAAATCATATTTCTGTTTGTCTCTCTCTCTCTTTAACGCTCTATACCTCAGCCGTTTTTAATCTCCGAGAATTTCAGTCCTCTAAGTTTTTTTTTATCGAGTTATTCAACTGATTTTCTTAATTTGTTATTAAAAACCAAACATACATCCCTTATAAAATATATTCATTAAACTCATATTCAAAACATATTCCCGTTAAACCAATCTAAATCCAGTAGGTACATGGTAGGAACGAAGAAACAGCGAGCAAGGGGAGGGGGGGGGGGCGTTGGCGAGCGTCAGCGGTCACGGGGCTTGCCCCCTAGTAATTACATAAAATTTACAGATGTACTTGTTCATTTGCTGATTAAAAAAATTACTGCACTAAATATACACACGCATCTATATATATATATATAAAATGAAAAATTGTACTCGATTGTAGTTAAGGAGGCCCGGGAGCGGAAAAAGCACCGAGGCCTGGAATTTCTCTCCTGAGCCCTGCCCTGGGTAAGACACGTGTTTGCGGACAGGAACCTCACAGACTTGTAGTGCCAAAAGTAGAAGAAACCTAAATCATATACCTATTTGCTAACGATTTTTATTGTTATTATTATTATTATTTCTATACGCCTCCTCTTCTGTATCATTCACAACTTTTATATTCGCTAGGGAATTATCGATATGATCTTATGGCTGAAAATAAATTACAGATTAACAAAAGTCGAACAATGTGGTAGTTATCAATCTCCAATGGCCATATTTTTACTATGCTGTGTTTATTTAGTTGTATTCAAGCTTAATACTTTCTCGATACTTGGAGTGGGAGATAGGGTGAAGGGTGAGCGAAAGCACTTTTAAGGCTAATAATCCGCAAGCGTTCTCTTAAGGATGTTTTCCTATGGATCCGACTCCGTACCATTCTCTCTATTCGATAAAAACTCGCCATACTCGCTCGGTTTTAGCCCCTCTGATGCGAAATATACTTTCTATATAAATATATGAAATAAATTTTTAATAAAGAAACCAGGATCGCATTTTCGAGGTGAAAAAATATTGGAACAAACGCGAATTTCTCTGCGGATTGACTTTCACTTTGTGCCGATAAATAAAATAAAAATAATTAATAAAAACATCCGAAAGGATAACTCATACAAACTAACGATTTAATTGTTAAACGGCTCGTGATTTAATGGAATCGTTGTATTGCATTTCAAATGAATACGACGAAAGTTCCTTTCGAATTTTAATTGATTTAATTTTCATCTGTTCGTTAAAAATTTCTCTTAGTTTTTAGCACGAAGATGAAAATTCATTTTCCCAAAAAAAATTTAACTCATATCATTTCGTAATGCGGAAAAACTGCCAAATATGCAAGATAAATTATACGAGCTCGAGATACCAAGTTGAGATAACGCATTGCTCTGAAAGAAAGCTATAAAACGAAGAAGGGCAATCCCACTTGGAGGGAAAGGAGGTCGACAATGGGCTCCTCAACAATTTATCCAACTTTACGGGAAGAAAGTTTTGCAATAAGCTTAAGAGAACTGTTAGAAGTTAAAGTCAATGAATTTTCTTTCGGAATGTACCTTTGTATTGAAGTCGCCAGGTTAAAAAACACATTGGCCTCTATGGAGAGAATGAAGAGAATATCAAAATCCTCTGTACACTTACAAGGATGTAAAAAAAACTTCTTCGGCCAGAAAGTACAGAAAACCTTACAAGTTGCATGCTCCCGTAATATGTGAGATCTCGTTATAACTACACACTTTCAAAAGGGCCATGCATAACGAGAATGCTTGGCAACAGATTTAAAATGTGCCATATCTAATGTGATGGAAATAAACTTCCACCAACGTTATAAGCGCCATAAGGACATTGATACTAATTAAATTTCATTTATTCTGGATACAATTACCAATCGTTTTTAATTTTGTACTTTTTGAAAGGAGTCCGTTCGAACGAAAATGTCGGAGCCCAAGAAGAATTCGCGTAAATCATAGTTCCTATATAGCAGACCGCGTTATAATGGAACCTTAACGTACTTTATTAAAAACTCGCTCTTTTCACATTTCATTCTGCAGTAATTTAACTCGGGCGCACGTTTTAATCCAAACATGACGTTTCTTCGGGAGTTTAATATTTTGGACCTAAAAATCGAGAAATATTCCATACGCTGAGTTTCGTGGAATACCATAAAATGGACCCAAAAAATATCGGCGCAATATAAATTGCACAAAACCCTCTCATACACCTATGCGTCTGGTCTCACTCCGCTCCTTCTTGACTGTAAGGAATCCCGAAGAAACAATGTTGCTACTTAAACAAATCCGCGGAAAACTGTTCCCCATGTAAACATTATTAATATATTAATTCCCCCATATATGGGAAAATCGAACTTGATAAATAGCTGTGCCATGCATAAACATTGAGTATTATGAGGAACGACGAAGGCATAAAGGCGCTAAAGCAATATTACTGGACGAACATATACAACTAATTTGATAAATTAAAAGAAAAAGACGTAAAATTGTGGAACCCTTAAATCACGGTTCCGCTCTCTATATGCTATATTCCCACGTTCATTCCCGTAGTTTACTGATTATTAAACGGCAGCAACAAAAATTCTCACGCATGTGGTAGCCAGGTGACCAATTTCCGAGACGCGTTTATATGTACATCCCAATCTGTTCCCATCCACTCACTCCCCACTCCAACCCACCCTCCTCTTCATTCATCGCACACTCTCTCACAGCGTCCTCTTGAGGCGCCCGGAGGCGCTCGAAGGGGCCCACGAACGCCGGAATACGGAACCGTTGAAATGATGGGCGGACGAACTTGCCAGCCGAAAATGGAGAGAAAGTTTTTTTTATCGAATCATGACCTCGTCCCTCACCTCGCGTCTTCCCCCTTTTCTCCTCCCCCTTTTCTCCTCCCCCTCTCTCTCCCTCTCTCTCGACCCGCGTGAGAGTAAAGGGAAGATGCACATCTTGACGGTTGAGCGACCGAGTCTCTTCCTCTCTACGTGTGTGTGTGTGTGACCGCTTTGTTTTCGTATTACTTTTTTTTCCTCTCTCTCTTCGAGCATTCGGTAACAAGAGATGGTTCTCCCTTTCTAAAAACAGCCGACAGTGGTGCAACAGAGCAGTCAAGGGCATTGGCTTCGGGGATGCCACTAGCCTGCACGTGTCGAGAAAACTGTAGTGTGCGGATGATCGATGGTACTAATATATAATAGTCGTGCGTGACGTGTGCTTTTTTTTGGATTGATTTGGCTTTCCCTTTCAAGGGTTCGGTCAAAGATGTTTTCTTTTTATTAATCCGAGACTTAAAAAACTCACGCTTTTGGTGAACGCATTACTTCAGCTAGTGAGAGAAAGAGAAGATAAAACTCGATCAATTATTGCAGGTCAATAATACTGTGTATTTTTAAGTGTATGAGTGAAGGGCCGATAGATATCATGCGAATATATACGTATATTATGGAAGCGGTGTGACTACTTTCTGTTTGTAAATAATAAAAATGCTTTAGATATTTCGAGGTGAAGACAGAAGATATTAAAAATGGATAAATACTTAACTTGGGCGTAAATGTGTACTAGATTTTGAGGTTGAAAATAATCCGTCATAAGTAGCAGATTCCATATCCATAAAGAATATTTCATTGAGTATTTATCTTCCTCGCTTATCTTAACGCATATCATCAGGGAATCGTTACCGAGAAACTCAACTTGAAGAGAAAAGTTGATTAGACACTTTCATACATGTGATATTTTAACAGCATAAAATCATGAATTGAAGATTAAAATTAATCAAGTATTTCAGAATTTGTAACAATTTGGAAATCAAATATGAAAACATCCAGCTCATGGCATCCTCAATGCGAAATGTTTGGAAATTTCGAGATATTCATGATAGACCTGTCGTTAAAGTCACACTTCAGTGAGTTTGACATCTTACCTTGACCTTGCCCTCGCGGTCGTCCCTATAGACCAGCGGTTCTCAACTTTTACCTCCATTGGGCACTTAACCAATTCTGGGGTATGGAGGCGGGCATAAGCATAAAAAAGTGTTAGAAATCAGGAGAAATGACGCAATGAATTCTATAATTTAATATATTTAACATATAATATTTTTGATTAATGCTTGAAACGATCTAATTCTGAGAAAAGAAACCAAACTGATTTTAATACTTTTACTTATCACCACGACCAGGTACATACCACATTAATAGGATACTTGACAGTCCATGTTGGCAGCTAGCTGCTCGTAGTTTGGAGTGTAAGATGATGTCTCTGCTAGCTCGCAGTCATCTAGATGGGTATCAGTCAATCTAGAACAGCTCTTAGTGTTAATTATCTTCATTGATGAGAAGAGGGTTTCACATAGATAAGTCGACCCAAAGTAGGATCCCATTCTTAAAGCAGTAATGCGCAAAGTGGGGAATTCAGCGAAGTCCATCAAATACCAAAATGTGTCTTCTTTTGCCTGGGACTTTAAAATCACATCGCTTTGTCCCTAGTTCGAGATCTTCTTGTTTACTTTGAGATACTTTTTGAATAAACTCGGCAACGTTGGTAACGTCAACAGAGCAAACTGGATTTAAATAAAAGGAAATCGCGGGTCCAATGACAGCAAATTGAGAAAATCTTTCATTTAATCCGTTTTTAAGAATTTCAAGTTGGTGAGTGACCAACATTTCACTTACTGGTCTCCTTTCAGGCATCTTACAGAAAGGTGAAACACTGCACAGGCACCATAACAAATTGCGGTATTGTAACGCGGATTATTCACTTTAACCACAGAGAAAGGAGAGGGATTGAGAAAACGGCAACTCATCCGAACTACATGAAAAATCACACCGGACCGGCTTCTCAAGCCTTAACCCTGGCCAAAGGGCTCAGAATCTCTTAAGATAAACTGCATCGTCTGCGAAAAATATGAGGCACTTTTTAGTAGCAAGTCTGTTTAGATTCTTTGAAAACATACCATCAATGTTGACCACATGGATGTTAGCTCTTTAATTAAGTTTTGAAGACTATTTTTTCACATTATGGCCATGGCTGGTTTGAGAGAATTTTTTAAATTTTGAGCCTTATGATGAAACAAAGGTTCATAGAAGGTGAGCGTCAGAGGAGGGAGAAAAGCTCGAGTTGAGGAAGTTGGATGGAAAGAAACGGCTCATATCTCGTCACAGGCGACAGGATGTCTGGGCACTGTTCTTATAGTAGTAACGATTATTTTCATGAAGCAAATAAGTCATTGCTATCGTTCGTTACGGCATTAATAACGTTTTTGGCAGCATTCAAACGAAAATATTAGTAACGGAATTTTCAAGACTTGCATCATTGGATAAGGGATTATGAATAACTTAATGTGTGCAGAGGAAAACGGGCACCTAGAAATTCCTCGGCGGGCACCACGTTGAGGCCTCTGCTATAGACGTTCGTGGCCCGGGACAAATCGACCTATGCGGGGCCCTTTTATTATTAACCACCGAATTAAATTGCGAAAGTGCGGAACCTAATCGTAGGACAGTTCGTGGAAATATTCCATTTTTAAATTTTCACCGATTGATTGAACACTTACACGATTCATTGGTGACGTATGCGTTTTCAACCGTATATTCATAAAGTTATTAAAATATATTATCTCAACGTTTGCCTCTCAACTGTGATTACCAAGTATGGTTCATGATTTCCCTCGTATGGTTTCCTAAATTCTTTTTATTTTAATATTCACCTTCGAGGTTCGTTTTCATTTTCCTTCAGATTTTGATATTTCATTTTTTTTAAAGACCGGTTTATAATAGAGGACAGTTACATATCGAGGATAAAAGAAGGCGAAGGAGTGAAATTTGGAAATGCGTTCTCGGCGAATCCGGTTTTAAATGAGTTTATCACTTTGACGTGTTAATTGACGCTTTCATGGATCAACACTGATGGAGTGAATGGACGCTTTCTTTGATCTCCCGCCATCGGCTGATAAACGGTAACTTATCACAGGATAGCGTAATTTGGTGTCAAAAATTACGGGTATGCGCGAATAAAGTTTTACATAAATTTAAACGAAAATCTTTTCTCACTCTCCCTCCTCTTTTTCGTTCTCTCTCTCTCTCTCTCTCTTCCCCCATTTTCTCTGTCTCCATTCTTTTCTCTCTCACTCTCCCCTAAAAATTAGAGTAACTAATTTACAAATATCTGTACTATATATAAAAGTGAAATTCTGATTTTGTTTGTTCTCTATACAAATCCACACCTTTGAAGATATCGTAACGAAACTTCGCATAGGTATATAATTTTATCCTGCGAGTAACATAGGCTAAATGGCGATAAAAAATTTGGAAGGGGGAGGGGGAGGGAAGTGGGTGCTTAATTCGATTATTGTTTTTCCGTAAATTTACGCGTAATTTTCGATTTTTTGATGTGCAAGATTTTCTTCCTTCATTCATTTAAATAAGTAAAGATTTTCTTCATATTTACGTTATTCGTCGGTTACAGCTGTGTACTATCTCATTCTTGCAATGTTTACATGTTAAACGGTCAAAGTTTTCAGAAATACGCAATTTGTTTCGAAATTTTGTTGATTTTTCGTACTCCTTCCGGACGTTGCCAATTATTACCTTAGATTCTATTACCGTCAATGAAGCCTTCAAACAGAGGAAAGAATAGCGTTATTGGCTTCGCGCTTCTTCACGGGTTTCTCGCTTACACGACATAAAAGTAAACATTTCAGAAAGGCATAATTGAATAAGAAATTAAGCTGATGTTGTTATATTTGAAAGAAATAAGCTCGGAAATGGATTGTTTACAAACAAATTTGGTTAATTCTTAAGAAAATCTAAGTGAAAAAGTATTCTTTATAGGTCATTTTCAGTTTTTCGTTGTCTAAAACGTAAATTTTAGGATCAAATTCCCAATTAAATCAGACAAACTACATATATGAAGTGACATAAAGGCAAAACGGACCAATATCTTTTATTTTTCTCCGTTTTTAATTCCTCCACGCAGCAGCAAAAACAGACGAAAAACGCGAATTTCACGGCGTTGAAGCTGCACGATCGATATCAAGTGTGATTCTTTCCCCGTTTCCCACAATCCCCCTTCCCTACTTTCGTCCACCTCCACTCAGCCATAAATGGAATGGATCGCGCTTTTATTAATTAACGCGGACCACCTGGCCCGTGTTGTCTTTTGCGTGCTGCTGCGTGCGCGGCACACACGAAAAAAGCATAAAGGAGATTGTGTGTTGAGCGACGAAGATTTTTTTTCTTCCCTTTCAGATGGATTAGTCATTTAAAAAGCTAATCTACGTTGACCTTTAGAACGATTGGTTTAAAAGCGGAATGAAAAAGGCGTATTTTATTCTACATCCAGATGCGTCAATTTTTGAAGATTCGGAAGCAGGCGAGCGGATTTTTTAGGCGTTAAAATTTTATTAAAAAATTACAAAATTTGTGGTATTTATACCAAACTTCATCAGGGTGATATTTTTTTACCTTCATGTTATCATAGTAATTATAATTTATAGATGGATTAGAATAACTTGATTTTGCAAAAAAAAGAGGAACGCACCATCTCAGTTTATCAATTTTTCCTCTTGGGGGTTGCTTTTGATTTACATAGAGTTTTTTTATAAAAACGTTTATAAATATTCATTTAATACACGCGACGACGAAATATATATTTAAGCGGAGAATCTATTTACGTAAATAGGAGTTTAAAAAGTAAATTTTAAAATAAAGGAAAATATTAAGCGCCTTTTTTTAATATAAAAAAATATTAAACGTCGTAAAATTTATTCCAGTATAAATCTGTGAAAATTCTGTTTTCTATTCTGCCGTAGGAATCTCCACGGAGTGTTGCCGCCCAAAATTAACAATGCGTTCGTTAACGCGGTAACAATTTGCTGAAAACACGTGGCAAGCTTAGTTTTATTTTTTACTCTCACGAGTACAGTCTATCATCTCTACTTTATTACCTCGTGCTTCGTTTGAGCGGGACTTCTGCTCGTACGTTACGCAAATAAGACACCTGCTATAAGCGTACAACTATCCGATGAAATTTCTGGCTCGATTTGTCCAATTTTAATACTCGTATTTTTTTCCAGGTTTATCATTATGTTACTAAGCGGATCCTCAAATCTTTCGCCGGTCTCGGTCGCGTAATTTTCCAATTAAATTGCCGGCTCGAAGGTCTCAATTATATTTTTTCACAAGTTCGCCATTACGCTCTGCGCGGAGTTTCTGCAAAATCCTGCTTTAATCACGCAATTTTCCAATTAAATTTCACGATCGATGGTTTCCAATTAAATAATTAAGTCTTCGGTGAGATTTTAATGATATTTATCAAATACATCGATTCTTGTTTGTGACGTTAAAAGTATTAACGAGATTTTACAGTCGTTCTTGATATACCGGGATTATTTAAAGAATATTTAGCGAAAAACTATGATCGAGTTCCAACGTATAATATATAGAAGTTATTTCAATTTCTGCAAACAGTTCCCGATATTTTCGCAGTTCAGTTAATATACTTTCTCGGTAGTTTTAGATTTTTAACAGAATGTCCAGCGTTATTCTATCTGCGTTTAAATATATAATATTTTGACAGCATAGTTAAACGCACACTACATTCTCGTGCTTTGTGACTTCTTATCTGCGCTATTACATAGGCAGGTAATTTTATTTGTGATAATTTTTGGAGTTATATTCAGGATTCTTCCCGCTTATTCAGAGCACCTCCCAGAAATATCAACTTGCTACTAATATTCATAGAACAAACTGTTGACAAACTAATTATAATTGCATTATTAATTAATTCAGGCAGGATCCAAGTAAATGAAAAATACAATCGTCAAGTACTGTTATATATATATATATATATATATATATATATATATATATATATATATATATATATATATATATATCTTGTGCTGACGAAGGGATCATGCCGTAAGCTTCAGTAACTTCTACAAATGTGTCTCTCCAACATCCCAGCGGCTCTCCTTCCGGTAAGTGCTCACTGGGTTTCCTTCAACACCTAGTTGCCCTATATATACACACACACACACATACACACAAACATACATATATAGGATCACCTGCTAAAATAAGGTATGAGTGCATTCGAGAAAGTTCCTCCCGATACAAAAGTGCAACGACGTAAAGTAGGTCCATAGCATCCGCAGTCATTCATTTATTACCAGATTCTCGTAAGAGATGCTGGGAAGCACTTTCAAACACTCCATCCTTTCTTTATCCACGGTTCTCTCGTTTGCATGGAAACGTCTATCCCTCTTACACGAACCATCTTCACTCGATTCCTATAAGAGTGATTTCAACGAGGAAATTGAAGACGGGGTAGGGAACTCGCGAGAAAGGAAATACACCAAGGCACGCACACACTCATTCAACTGTTAACGACGAATTCAATTCCGCTCTCACAAAATTGGTCAACCAAAAGAGTGAGAATTCGGAGTCTTCCTGTTCCCAGTGTCGATAACTGTTCGCAATCCGGACAATAGGGGTGGACACGGAAGGAAATCGGATTAAGAGATTAAGAGCAAATTCCAGAGGCAGCAATGATATAGGAGAAATCATTTCCCTTCAGGGTTCAAGCACTTCTCCTGATGGCATGCTCATTAATGACATCACCAGAGAAAAAATTGACATTTTGCCCAAGTGTAAAAATGTCTTTTAAGAGAGTCAATGCATTTTATTGACACATCTTATTCCCAAATCTTCATGAATGGCTTGGGAACTGGAATCAATATTTGCTGTATCTAGTGCCATAACTATGGTATGGCGAAGGTGGAATTTGCCATAGGCGCCGCTTGCAGAAGGCGAAAAATGCGAAAAGTTTATTTTCTCATAAACAAGTGCTATTTCAATACTAAAAATTTAATTTACATACAATACAAACGCTATTATTCTTTATTAAAACGAAGAAAAAAATATATCCTACATAACCAAGGTGTTTCCTAAAATTTTGCCATATGGGCCATATCGCCTATGTACGTCTCTGGCTGTATCTACTCTAGAAAATAATATCAGCAGTGTTCGTGAGAGCGCATTTTAAACGTCTGATGAATTAAGGTCGTCAAAATCTTGATCACTTTACAAACGTATATATCGTTGTTGGTGTATTTACGATTATAATAGTTACAGACAACATAGGACATATCTCCTGTATTTTTTAAAAGATATGTCAACTATACATTGTTTCTATTATCAGTGTTTATTTATTTTATCATCCGTTTGATTTAAAATATAAATGTATGAGATTTTAAATTTATATTTTAAAATTATTTCACATGAAAAGATACTTTCACATCGGATTTTCAATCAAGGAAGGTTGCCACCGAAATTTATATCATCGCATTTTCTGGATTATCCGGCTAACTGATGAGGTTTTGAAAATCAGCGTTGATTAAAAAAAACGACTGATTTCGAAGCATGTGTTCATATTTTTTCGGTTAAATAAATAAGAACATCTTGATTGCAAAGTAAATTTAGTTGAAATTGAGAAAGGTTGATACAACTATAAAAATAATTGTTCAAAACAATGGATATAATGCATTCCAGTTACGGAAACATAGCACTAAATATTCCCTCATTGCAAAACTAATTTGAAACTTCCATAATTCTCTCACGTTAGTAATCGTCGGAAAGGAATATTGTTTTCCGTTTCTTGAAGACGAGAAAAAATATAGACATCTTATAATTGCAGACCGAAATGAGTTTTGAATGCTAGGCTTAATTTGATAAAATGCAAATGGCCCTACCTAGTTCGTATTCTTGTGGTAATTTTTCTCTGCAATGAAATCTAGGTTACTTAGGAATTGTTAAAAAATACATTTTCTGAGAGGAATCCGACTGTGTTAGTTTTTTCCTGGTATCCTCATCAACAAGCAATTCCACGAAGTCACGCCCTAATGCAATTATATTTTTCTCGGCGTTTCGCTCATAGGCTTCAGTAAACACGTCGACGCAAATGAATGGAGATTTCGCGATTAACTTTCACGTGCAGACGTGAGCATGGGAGATTATCGCATATAATTACAATTCTTGTTTAAAAGAAATGCAGAGAAACATCCTTACGGCAATATCTTGGAAAGTAGATAGACTTTTACGTCAGTTCCGTTTTTATAACCATATACAAAAGCGGGTGCGAGGTCTCAAGCAATAGTGCTTAGCGAGGCCCAAAACTCGCGATTTCTGAAAATATGTAGTTAAATTTTATGGAGCCAAAGAGGCAATGAAATCCTTAATAATTTGTTTGCGTACACATTAAATTACAGTGGATGGGCTTCTGGTGCCCAAGTCGATCGCAGCCCCATGTCTTCTAATAAGAAATAATTAAATTTTATGGAGCAAAACAGGCGATGAAATCCATAATAATTTGTTTGCGTACACATTAAATTACAGTGGATGGGCTTCTGGTGCCCAAGTCAATCGCAGCCCCATGTCTTCTAATAAGAAATAATTAAATTTTATGGAGCGAAACAGGCAATGAAATCCATAATAATTTGTTTGCGTACACATTAAATTACAATGGATGGGCTTCTGATGCCAAAGTCAATCGCAGCCCCATGTCCTCTAATAAGAAATAATTACTTTTTCCAATGATACCCCTCAATTAATACTGATCTTCGTCCGTTATCATTATCATAACTTAGGTATATATGATTGCTTCTTTGTATTGGGATTTTTCACTATCATCGTATACATTTCTTTTCCCTTTCACGCTAAACTTCTGGCTCTGTTAACACTAAATCCCTAGCGGCTCTAGGCGTTCGCCTAGATAGCATGCTCTATATCCGCCTTTGACCATGCATATGTATATACATACACACATGGGTACGTTTTTATGTACAGACACTAGCACCTTAGTTCGCAAGAGACTCCTTCATTTATTTTCGCAGTACAATGGAAAACTAGGTGCCTCGCTAATTATCCTATAAAATGGTTTAGAATAAATGAGACCTGCAAAATAAGCATTTATGTTTTCAAGAAAAACGTTCATTTTTCTCTAGAACTTAATTTTTCGCTCCGAGAATTTTCTCATATATTATTCCCAGCTTTTGTTTTCTTTGTGTGCTGGGAAACCTTGCAGTATTCTAGGAAACCCCTTCCGCGTTACGAAAATGCAGCAGTGTACCTCTGACGTTGAGCTAAATTAAAATCGTGCTTGAGTTCATGTAAGCTATTTGTTAATTTACCTCTTTGGTTTATTTTAGTTATGCTTTACGTAAAGTGCCCTTAAGAAATGCTATTGCGTTAAGTGATGTTAATTGGAGGAAAAAGTATTATTCGCTTCGATGGATAAGGTTTAAAACCGAATTTATTACCGACTAGCATTTTTCCCTACGATTCATCAGATAAGAATATTTTTCTTATTGAATTCATTCTGACCTATGTCTGCAGAAAAAAAATTGGCTTCGTTCCTTCTGTGCAATTTGATAAAATTATTCAAAATATTCGTGGTACCATTTAAGTTTATTCCTGAATGATTTTTCACCGTGTGTTTCGTTTTGTATTAGCATTCAATGATTTTTTTAACTTTTAAGAAAAAAAAATTTCCACCATCTTAAAAATTTATACATGCTAAACCACGGAGATATTAAAAAAATCATATTAAAAATCCAAATATCTTATTCCACCGTGATCATTTGACATACTTTGTTGAAGTGTTTCCCAAACCAAAGTTAAAGTTCAAGCTAAATTTACACTTTTATTGAAGATGCTTCAACGTTGGACTACCACATTATCGTGATAGGGAGGGGGCTTGAGCTGGGAACTGGCGGCAGATTAAACTTCAGTTAATCCAGCTTTGTCAAAGGGTAGGGAGCAAACAAAGTTTAGTCCTTGGTCCTCGTAAGTGGAAGTTGTTCAGGAGGCTGATTAATTTCACATACGAAAGCATTACTCGCAAGTTTCGCAGAAGAAAGAAACAGGAAACAAGACACAGTTTAAGTCCTGTCTTAAGTCTTTGATGTCCGAACAGACCTATCGCCTAACCCATAAAGTTAAAATGAAGAGTACTAAAAATTGAAGCCTAAAAGTTATACTATGGTCAAGCCCTACCCAACCAGGATTCCAAGACTCATCCCATTTCCCTGATGCTTAGCAACACCCATTCGATCGACCCCTTCAGCAAACACCTCTCTTTCTCCACCGCTCTCCCTCCAAATTCAACTCGACCAATTCTCTCCTAATCCCAACCGTTAAACTTTCCCAATTATACCCGACACCTTCGCCTTCAACTTCGAATCCGACCGCTAAAGTTTCGCTTGGTTCGACGAAAAACTCTTCACAGTGTCGGTATCTGTCGACGCCATTTTCATGGTCGATAAATGATTTAGTGATTGCTGTCAATTTTTTATATGAACCACAAAGAAATATAAAAACATTATTTACTTAAATTTTATATATTTGTATTTAATTGTTTATTTGTATTTAATTGTTAATAGTCGTTCGATGAAAACAAATATTATCAGCATTTTTGCACAAGTGATGAGCGATCTCGAAAATTCGTCGTTTTGAACTTTCAAGCTCACAGAAAAACAGTACCTATACTACGTACCAAACTTAATGATCGCTGGCCAGGCCCCCAAATAAGAGGCCGTTCCCTTCGTCAACAAATCAGAGGCATCCGGCGTTGCCGCGTTTGTTTCCTACTTTACCGCTCTCTCTCTCTCTCACAACAGCAGATGCGTAGCGTCTTTTGTTTGCGGCGGATGAGTATTGTGTGAAAGATGTCCGAGGGAAAATCTGTGAGACGTGTTCTTCAGAGTTCCGCGCGGAATTTAGTTTTAAGTGTACGAAATTACTTCGAGAGGGAGAAAAGTAATGGTGGATCATTACTTGCTATTTCGAAGGTTGTAAAAAGATCAGCTGTTGCCCTTAACTTGGGAACGGCTACAGTCAGAAGAATAAACCAACGAGAAGTATTCTCAGGAAAACCGTAGTAGAACACACAAAGAAAGTTATCGAGGAGGCTTGGATTAAAGAAGGAATATTGGAAGAGGGAATTCAAGAAATTATAATAGCATTTACCTCAAGTTCGGATTCGAATACTAGCAGTGATGTCAATATTAGCGAAGATAACGTTGGACTGGAAGAATTAGGAGTTTCACCTTTGTAGAAGGTAACTATAAAAATTATAGAAATTATTTATATTTGTTTCATTCTGTTTAAATACTAAGGAAGGTAGGTATTGATTGAATAATTACTCTTTGTTTAAAAAATTAAGTGTAAAATTAGATAATTACTAATATGCTGTATTGTTTTGCCATTTACTCATACAAATATCGCTCTTTTTTTGAACAGCTTCAATTGAACACTGTCAATCAGTCAACAATTTGTCTCCTGATTTAAATATCTTAATGTTTTACTAGGTAAGAAGGTGAGGTGAATGATGAGTTATAATTTCCTCTTGACTTCTTATTAACAAGTTAAATTTTCAGTCTATGCCAAGTTGATCAGTTCCTCCATGGTGCCTTTGCCCAAATTTCCAGCTGCTAATTAATTTCCACAAGGTAAGTATATTGGAGTATTACATTACCACACTATTGGATGAGTGTTTTGAAATTCATTATGCTATTCCTCTCTTTTTTGCAGAACCAGTTAATTCCAACCAATGTTCATACTTAAGTTTGATTATAAGTATTAATTCATAAGTTATAAGTTAAGGCAATGCTAATAATAAAAATAATCTGTAATGATATAACTAAAACCTTCATCAATTAATTAAGACATATTAATTAATTTTATATGGTGAAAAACCTTTCATTTTTTAAAAAATTTTCACTCTTTCCTGCAAGAAAAGTATATGATTCTGTTACATTACTAAGTTATCTCTTTGGTGCAGTTTTGAATTCTTCCATGGCTTGCTGTAATCCCTACACTTCAAATGTGCAACAATTTATTTGCATGTATCAGTGCCTACTTAAAATCCCTGTAGTGTGTGTTCATCCATCTATCCCACAGTGCTTTTACTCCCATTTTTAGTGCTATAGTCTTGCCATTTCACGCTCAAATCGTGTGTGCTTCAGCTTTGGATATTCTTTATAATGGTTAACTTATTCAGTGCCTTTTCTACCAAATGTGGTTCTCCCTATTATCCTAATTAAAGTGTAAATTGTAATTTATTTGTATAGGGTCAGTGTCTACTTGAAATCCCTGAAGTGTGAATGTGTTTCTCCCTCTATCCCACAGTGCTTTTCCCTTTTTAGTGCTATAGTTTTTATATTTCATGCTCAAAGCATGTAAGTGCTTCTTCTTCTTTATGACTTAGCTTATTAAAGTTTAAATTGCAATCTATTTGTATAGTGTCAGTGTCAGCGCCTGTGTGTACATGATAATGACGGATTTAAATAACTTTAAGGCAGGTGAAGATAAGTGATTATTTCAAAAGTATTTTTGTCTTAACTTTTCTCATTATTATACATTTCCACTTTATTTTACTACTTACTGTTCATGCTTAGTATATAATTCCATTTCTGTTTATTTTATATCCTAAAATTGATTCTCTTATTTTTACTTCATCTATTTACAAATAACCTAAATTTTATATGTAGCTACTCTATTTTTAATTCACTGTCTCTGTACCTATCATTATATTTCAATAGTGACATTGATGTGGCTATGATTAATCTAATGTCATATGTTTTCTCAGGATAAATTTAATATTAGAATATTTGAAAAAGAGATAATTTCATAACTTTTGAGAAGCCAATAATTTATTTTGAATGATCTGGGATTTGAAATATTTTTCATCCTAATGTAATGACGACAGTAAATGTTTTAACCCAGTTTGTTCATAATAAAGTTTTGGTTTTCAGGAAGTTATATTACTTTCTTCTTTTTATGAAATTCAGTAATAATAATATGCTGACAAAAACGGTTATTTTATTCTAGTGTTGATCTTACTATTTATGTGCACAATTTAATCGTGTTTATTGTTATGTTTTCTAATCATTGCTTCTTTTACAGCTCTCTATATCTTAGTTTACCTCAGTAGGTTTCGCAGTTTTTTCACGTCTCTCTTCTTGTGGCCGTTTTTCTGCAAATGGGGTTTTTGCCTTACTGGTTTTTCCCTGTAAAAATGTTCAATTTGTGTGCAGTTTTAAATATATTAAGTAATTTTACTACTTTGAATTTCTTTAATATTCCCATATTCATGGAAGCGTTTACTCTGAATCACAGTGTATATAATATGTAATGGTTTATTGTCTTTGGAATAAGTAAAAGTACCTACTCAATGAGAAGCGTTATTTTTATTCTTTTATCCAATCATGATTTCCTAATAATATGATAATTATTAACTTGTGTGTTTGCTTTAGTCCGTGTAATGCATTTGTTATATTTAAAATATTAGTAACAATAGAAGTAAGAAAGTACTCGAAATGTAATTCTTCCGTAATCCAACTGCTACCTTTAAGAATATTTTGCTCTTCTTCTTGATGTGATCTATTAACTATTTGCAATTATATAGAGTTGATTGTTAATAATAAAAATAAATAGATGAAATTAAATATTGTGTATTTATTCCTACTCCGCACCCTCTTCCCTTTCATGATGAATATTGTACTACTTGTTTTTTTAAATTAATAGTTCAATAAGATTTTGACCTAAACTTTTAGAATGCTGCATCTTTACAGCATATTAGTAAAATTTCCGTATTTTCGGCAATACGAGATAGGATAAGGAAAACATGGCAGTATCTTCATTTGGCAGAAATGTTACGAGATGGTTCTACGCAGTTCTGCCGTTATATACTTAACAGCTGCTTGAAAGCTGAAGCAAATAACTGTGTGAAAGGAACATATGTTGTGGTCATACATGTGGTCCCTTAGAAATCCCACACCATTCTTTTCCCTCGTGTTTATTATACTACCTGCTCCGACCTTTGCCATTCGCGTACCAAATAGTCTTCCTGCTTCGTTTTCTCTATGCATTCTGAAAAATGTAAAATATAACATCCTTTTCTCTTATTTGCCATTTAAGCAGAGAATATTCTATATTGTTTAAATGACAATCATATAAAATAGGTACCCAATAACGTGGAAAATGTTTTATATCTACTTATGAAAGACAAAGGAGGAAGTAATATATTCGTAGTTACTACGATAATATTACCAAACGTAAATACTAGTAATTTCATTTTATGTAGCTTTAAATATTAAAGTTTTCAACATTTTTATAATTTCGTTTACTGATGTTCGCCTGTCTGACCCCACTCCTACAAACTCTTAACCATCCAGCGTCTCTGCCCACTTGCGAAGCACTATAATTGGTCCACGTTTGTGGACTGATTCGGCAACAAGGTTCCCTTTCCACTCATTTTAACCCCGCCTCCCAGCGATCATTAAGTTTGGTACAGACCATAATAATAAAATTTGTAGCTTACACTGGGAATTATAAATTTTATTATAACTATTATGGAAAAATTCCACAAAGTAGAGCCCAAGTTAATTTTTTTGAGCTGCACTGCAAGTGATTGTATAAATAACAAAAATAATAATAATTTTATAATCGATATTATTGTATTCGAGCTAAATTTTTGTACTCAAATGGTAGATTTAAAATGTTTGTATTGTAGTCTCACGTTTATTTATAACAAAAAGGAAACTACAACCTTTATAGAAACGATAAATGTCTTTACAAAGAATCCATTATTCCTTAATTGTTAATAGGAGCAATATTTGATTGGGAGTATGAAATAACTAATACTCCTTTCTTCCTTGCATAATCATCTTCATAAAGACAACTAAATGTGAGTGAAATTTTTTTATGACCTGTCTCATAAATGAAGGAAATTACGTCCATCTAACACAAACTGAATTCTTATACATCAAAAGAATAACTTACGTAATGGAAATATACCCTACGGCGATCACAGAAATTTCTGATCTGGTACGGCTCCTACATTAGGAGACTCTGCACTTTTATCGTAAAATTAAATTAATCACTAGAAAATAAAAACTTTATACGTGATTTTTAGATTATTTTAGATAAAGTATTTTTTTATGAATGGAAATATCGCCAATTGCCCAGCACCAGCGGACTGTAAAATGCGATCGAAAGCCCGTTAATCTGCGCGGATAGCTCTTCAGAAACGCCCCCTTTCCGGTAAACTCAAATATACGGCATTAATGAAACTAGGCTCGACTACGTGGAATAATTAAAAGAACGAAATCTTTTTATCTTCAACTAATAGGTGTAACATGCAAAGGTTTTCATTCTTTTAATTCAAATAGATGGGTTTCGGAGCGATATTAAACGCCTGGAGAGTAAGAAAGCGAAAGGACAGAGGGCGTAAAAGAAAGGAGGAAGTCTTAAAAAACGCACGGTGCGTAAGCGAGGTAGGAAGGGAACGTTTTACGTCGAGCAGGAAGAGAAGATCCAACTGGAAACATAATAATGGAAAGAGGGGCGGTCCGGATTCAGATATGGGAATGGATAGGTATCACTACATTTAAGGAGAGAGAGAGATCGGAGCCATATGCGCGTGGGTGGGAAAGATGGCAAGTGCAAGGGGTGTCGGATTCCTTGACGAGTTGTGTGAAAGTGCGTCTGGTAGAGATGGGTGGGACGCACTAGCGGAAGATGGAGGAAAGGAGAAAGGAATAGACGGAGAGGAAAAGGTTTTTATCACGGCGAAATCGAGACTGCGAATTATTATTAAACCACCATGCAATATAGGTTATACAGTGGAACTTCTATAAGTCGAACCCCTAGGGAAACAAAAAAAATATTCGACTTATATAAAATTCGAATTATAGAAGAAAAATAACACGAAAAAGATGCTGTTCTGTAAAGTTAATTAACTTCGAGTAATGGAAAATTCGAGTTATGGACGTTCGACTTATAGAAGTTCGATTTAGAGAATTTCGACTTAGAAAAGTTCGACTTATAGACGTTCGACTTATAGAAGTTCGACTTAGAGAAGTTCGACTTAGGGAAGTTCGACTTATAGAAGTTCGGCTGTATTTTGAGATTTAAGTATTTAATAATAAATAACAAGGGTGTAGCCTATCACCTACTATATTTGACATATACATTGACGGTATTGTTAGACAATGGAAAGAAGAAATTAACCTCGGGATAAGATTAAGCCCTCAAAATATGTATATTAATACTCTACAGTTTGCAGACGACCAAATAATTGTGCAAAAAAGTGAAAACGACTTACAAAAATCACTTTACTGTTTAAACCTACTGTGTGAAGATTATAACTTTAAAATCTCAACATAAAAAAAACGAAGGTTATGGCATTCAAAGGAAAATTCTCTGTACGATCCAAAATTTTAATTGATAATTTCATCATTGAATAGGTATCCCATTTTAACTACTTAGGATGTGATATAAGCTACGATTATGATAATGATATTGATAAAAAGCTACACAAATATCGAATGATGTGTGGCACAATACACAAAACATCAGGAAATAAAACAAGAAAAGACACAAAACTAAAATTTTAAAAAGTTCTAACTTATAGAAGAGAGGGATGGACATTATCTCAAAAACACAAAAGTAGGATACAAGCCTCTGACAATGAGATGAAATTTCTAAGAAAAGTAAAGGGTTGTATGTAGAATACAAGACCGCATACGCAACGAATACATAAGAAAGGAATTGGATATGCATTCGATAAATGATAGAATAGAAAAATGGAGGGAGGGGTGGCTACAGCATATAGATAGAGTTGGTGGTGATAGAATTACAAAAAAATTATATTAGAGTAAAAGCCCCTATTGACGAAGAGATGTTGGAAGACCAAAAAAAATGGAGATGAATGTGAAGACGTAACAGACAGATTGCCTAATCCATGAAGTGAAGAAGTATTTAATAAAAGTGAGACAAAAGGGAAACGAACCCTTGGACTCGTCGGGGGCAGAAAGGAAATTCGTCGGATGGGCACGAATGCCATAAAGGAAGCGAGTTTTTAAAAAGTCATTTCGCGACTTCTCTTTCCCGCCATGTTCGTTCGATATAGTTCCGGAGGTCGTTCCTATGGAAACGCGGATAAACATTACCATACCTGCTCCTCGAGATGTGGACGAGAAATCATTTCCGTATCCAAGAAGATTAAAAAATCAGGAAGATATCTTCGGATGCCGGTTTTTCTTCCTGCATCATTTTGCGTCAAGAACGTCCGCTTCCTGGAAGATGAAAATTTAAGGGTCCATTAGGGGGAGAAGACGAAGAAACCCGCTTCCTGAGGCCATATGGTATCGCAAGACGGTCGTGCCGAAACGATTTTCGATGTGTTCCTTTTTGATACCGATCGTAGCGGGTCAAGTTTTGCACGAACCGGATTTTCTGGCTCTGCGATGATTTTCGTATTTTTATTTCATGTTGGGAAAAGCGACTTCGCCGGCAAAATTTTCCGGCCTTCATTCGTTCATTCGTTAATTAATCATCCGCAAGGAATACTTTCAAAATAAGTGATCGACTGGAATTTAATGATAATGAAGGAAAATGAAGGAAAAGTATGATATATATATTTATTCATTAACCAATATGGGAGCTAAAATTTGTCATCTTGTCTGGAAATTCTAAAATGAATCGGCAGAAAATAAAGACATATTGGCATTCTTTTACATCTTGCCACGTGAGATTTTATACCCATTTCATCTCATATTTTCAAAAAATTTATCACACTGAAGAATTGTAATTTTTATTTAATCAACTACAATCGCTTGTGTCTTCACATAATTTTCAACGATTGAGTAATCAGAAACTCATTAGGATTTGGGAATACATAAGTCTAATTAGTCGATACGGAGAAAGAACCGTAAAAATAAAATTGGCGAAGATTTTTTTAAAATCTCTCCGGAGAAGTTAATGTATAGCTACGCCTTAAGAAAGTTGTAGCTCAATAACTAGAAAAGTTTCTCGGAAAATAAGAGACATGCTGTTACGCGAGCAGTGATCTGATCAAATGCTATGGAATTATTATTCACGAAATACTCATTTTTGAAATTACATTGCCAAACAAATTACCTAAAAACGAGTATATAAAAATAAATATTTCGGGTTTGGGGTACATTGCTTAATGGCATTCTTTTTGTTTAATTTTAAACCGGATATGACGTATTGATGAATTCATAAATAAAAAAATTAATTGCCTCGTGACCTCAACATTTTGTCGAAAAAGTGAAACTACGAAGTAATTAAAATCATTTCATAAATACTCGAGAAACAAAACACAAAATTAAGTTGCCATTGAAGCCAATATATTTTTGTTATTGTAAAAAACGAGACTGATTGAGTTATGTGTAACCGCCGAACGAGTTCTTCTTACGTTTCCCAAATAATAAAAACAACACGGGCAAAAAGAAAGAAACCTTAATACGGGAGTAAACGGGACGAGTTTTCTTTCCATCCATTTGGTCTAGGTGCTAAAAAAAATTCCATACGACCCAAACGTCTAAAAATATTTATAGGGTGTTAAACCATAAATAAAAAACCGACTCTTCTTCCGAGAGAAATCAAACGTAGAAGGAGAAAGGTAAAGACCGTATATTATGTGGAAACGAGAAGAAGAAAATCTCGGAGACTGGGGTTAGAAAAGAGGCCGTGCTCATCCCTTCATTTCGCGCCATCAACGGGGGGGAAAAAAATAAAATCTGTCGAGGAGAAGGGTCATTAAGAGTCTCACACGCGTCATCGTTCGCGATTTAAAAAAAAAAAGAGAAATACGAGTTTGAACGCACGCGTGTGATTAGCCTCAATGAGACGCGAGTGAAAACCCGAAAACGTTTCATTTCGTGTCTTTAGACGATTGACGAAAAGATAAGAGGGCTTTACGAGATTTCGTTTAAACGTGAGAACGTAGACGTGATCGGTAACCCTATCTTTATCTGAAAAAAACAGGGAAATCATACTCCCGCGATTGTAGTAATTTTTTATTATAATAATCCTCGTTATTATATGGAATATTGAGATAATGATTTCTACGATATTTCGAAAGCATTCTTGTCGGGTTTTCGAGAGTTCCTATCAGAATAAAACGTCCGAATAAATCTCATCATTGAAAATATCTCGCAAAATTTATCATTTATTTCCATATCAAAGAAGATAGAATTAAAAATAATGCCATTGCGTTCCTTGACGAGTGAGAGAAGAATTGGAGAGCTAATTATGAAAGGCGATGTTTTTCTTTATTTTACAAAATTATTGTCGCAAATTAATATTATTGTGTGTCTATCTTTCATGCAGGTAAACTCATTATGAAAATTTGGCTTTTTTAGGCTGCAGAATTCCACACAATTGGACAGACGGACAGACAACCCAAATACATAAGCGATTTATTTTTTTTGAAAGTGGTAAAAACCAGCATTTTACGGTGAAAAAGACTATTCATTTTACAACTCTTAATGAATGTTGTTTTGTTTTAATCCACGACACTTAAGCTCCCGTTCTGCTGCTCTCAAAACATTGATGAAAACTCAAACATATAAGAGAACAAAGATTTTCCAAGAAATAATTTCTCGTAATTATATTCAAGAAATATATTTTGTTCCCACGAAATTTTTTCATGAATTATATTTTGGCATGCCTGCCATTGTATATTCCTTTACTCGTATTTAATTGCGCGGAGGAAATGGAAAACCACATCTTATATAACTTCAGTATTGTTTACAACTCATTTTATGTATATGTTTAAGGAATTTTTTAATCTCACCCAAAAATTCGGTATCCAATTCTCCTCAGTTGAAATTCAAGTCTCTCCATGGTCAAATTTTACGTTAAGAAACGCACTGAGAATAAGGCCGTCATTCTCCTGGAGAAAATTTTAATGCTCGCAAGATAATTATTTCAACTTCGCTTTTATGAGAGTATGAAGATTTAATTATTATGATTACAATGACTTAGAGTGATTAGGACTAACATTATTTTTATTGAAATCCTGATCTTTGACGTACCTAATTAGCGAATAAGATCGTTATTTATAATACTTTAACGTCTTTATTTATGTGTATGCTCATGATGAAATTTACCTATCTACCTAGTGAATTTGTGGCGTGTTGTAATTAAAACACAACGCAATAAATAATTTAAAAAGTAAATGAGAGACACCAGAGAATCTTTGTATACTGTGCAACAGATTTTGTTAACAGAATGTCTGCCTGCACCAAGGCCCATGCCGAAAGCACCCGCGACTGTTTTAAAATATTCATCATCTAATACAAGGGTTCTCAACCTGTGGTACGCCAAATTGTGCCAGGTGGTACGCGAAAACACCGTCAAAATTTGAAAGTTTATTACAATTACATATAAACACCGAAACGTGTATCAACGATTTCATTTACTAAATTGCTAAGCCTAATGATGTGCAAGTGATATTGACAGTGTTGTTTTCATTAAAAAAATAAATATTTAAACGACCTATGAATTTACAATATACCCGCACAATATTATTGTCGCTTGTACTCATTTTTAACCCCGCTTTGACTCACACAGTGACTTTGAAGTGAAGAACAGTGAAGTTGATTTTGACAGTCCTCAGGCCTTGTATCTAGGTGGCGTTGCGTTGGTTTCAGCATTGTCAGCCAATATGTACATCCATGACCGTTCTGATTCTTACCTGTTTCATACAAGTTCTCTTTTATTGCGCTATTGTTTTTGGGTGTGTCATTTATTTCAGTTATGACTCCGCATCGAATTCTGTCATTTAGTCCTGGTCTGTGTTTGCTTGCTTCTATTTGCGGCTTTTGTGGCAAGTAGCTGATTACGAATGTATTTTTCCAACTGAGCGATATACTGTTATAACCTAACATTTTGACTTGCTATTATAGCTCTTTTCGAGTCGAAAATAAATATAAAATAAATAATCCCTAAAATGGATAAGTGGCTAAAATCACCCTCACAAGCTCATGGAAAGAGAAAAAATCATCCATAACAGATGAAGCTACTTCAACAGAAGCAACTCGCAGTGGAAATACTAGTAATGTTGGTGCTAGCTCAAATCTCAGTTGTACTAAAAACAAAATACTTTGTACTGTTATAAAAAGATAAAAGGTTATAATGAATACATAGGTACCTGTTTTTCCATACGTGTGTATAACGGCCATAATTATACATAGACGAATAAATCCCCTTTCGCCATTCACCACTCCGTTACACATAACCGGTTTAATATGCTCTGTTTCCCAATCATAACGCCGTCGCTTATACTGGGGATTCGGGTGTACCACGAATCTTGCGTACTCCCCCTAAAGTCTAAAGAGAATTTAGAATACATTTATTTGCGTTTATTATGAATTAGTACGAATATTATTTTTATTTTGTATTTAGTCATCAGTAAAAATAAAATTTCAATACGAAACAAAATGTCAATTGAGTCAATGGGACCGTAACCTTGTAATACTCTTGGAGAAGTACATGTCGGGAGAGCTAGGGAATGAGGTTACAGATATAAATATCAGGAATTCAACATATTTCGTTTAACGAGAATAAGATTCGCAAGACAGTGTAGAAAGGAGCGATACAAATGATCGTTTTTCCACAGGAATATTAGGGATTACAGTAGGAAAACGATGAATGAGAATTGTTAGGGACACAAGGGCAGATCCAGGCTTCAGTATTGCGGGGGAAGGGTAATCAAAGACGAAAAAGTAAACTACCTCTTTGAAAATATCCTACAAGGCATACAGATTTTAATTTACAAAAAGGAAATAAGTTTAATTTTGTGCAAAAAAAATAAAAACAGTAAAAAATAACATTTCTCCGATGTTATTTTTTAATAGTTTATTAATTTTTCGGTATTCTGAAATCTTGTTAGGGGTAACTACCCCATCCTCTTGGATTCGTCTTTGGAGGGACATGTTTGGTGTATTATACTTTCTGCCATCCAACATTAAGGTGATTTTCAGGGTATAATGTAGATGTATAACGCGGACCTCACCCAAAATCTGCGTTACATATTCCCAAACGTTTAATATAGTATTTTCTAAACTGGGTGCCGTGTCACGCTGAGGTCCTGTAGATGATTCTTAGGGCTGCCACGAAAAACTTGGTTGAGTAAATAAATCCATGATTTTGAAATGTTTTAAATCCATTAGGTTGATAATATTTCCTCTAGTAAATCAATTTTGGTGTAATACTAGCAAGTACTGTTATACGTTTATCTATAAATATAAACATTTTTTTCCGTGGCGGATGTGACGCGAAATTATTTTTATCTTTGAAAGAGTGCTGCATCAATAAAAGGTCTAATACTTGTCGAAGGTTGTCGATGAATAATATAGACTACCAAAGTAGGATTTTAATTTTAAGACATTATCAGATTATTGTTTAAAACGAAAATTAAACAGGAGATTTCCGTTTTCGCAAAATGGTTAAGTAAATCATGAGTACTTGTCGAAGGTTGTCGATGAATAATATAGACTACCAAAGTAGGATTTTAATTTTAAGACATTATCAGATTATTGTTTAAAACGAAAATTAAACAGGAGATTTCCGTTTTCGCAAAATGGTTAAGTAAATCGCGTTCATCGATAGATAATTTGATAAGGTATTAGAATAAACGAACTTTTATGGATACTTGAACATACGTATATCATTTACACGCTCTTTTAATTAAAACATGGTGTAATTTACTCTCAGATAAGAATTGTGAAATGGAGAATGCACCAGAATTTTAGTTGCCATCCATAACGTACTCATTATATGCTAAATCAACCTACATAGCAGTGTGTTTTTGCGCAATGCTTCTCAGATTACCATTTAATGAGATAGGAACTTATTTCAGATAACTAACTCCGTTTATGACGATGGAGGATATTACGGTTTTGTGTCTACCAAAAATATATCCCATGATTTATATCTATTTACGTCATTCTCGGCTAAAAGAGATGAGAAAAATGTTTCCTCGGAAGCTATTTTCTTCTGCCCACGCCATTTTCGAAGCACTCGACGAATAAGAAAACAAACATACGCTAAAGAGAATCTCTTGGTTAGTTAATAAATAAAGAAAAATTTAAGTCGAAAGCAGTAGCTGATCTTTTCATGCATCTATCATTATAGAGATTAATTAATTGCAGATAAAGAATTCATGCTTTTTTTTATCTTACACAACCAAAGGAATATACGAAATTGAGTATAATAATGCATTAGGAAAAGTCTTTTAGCATTTTCATCGAATCTAGGATACTTTTTATTAGTAAATCCAGAAAAACACATAATTGCTTACGATAAAATGCAACAATTTACAGAATTATTTATTTATACACATGAATGTTAATCTATGTCTTATCCCAAGTTGCCCTGTTTTCGGTAATTAGAAGCATCTTACACACACAGTACAAATATAGTATACGAGATAATATTTATTACTATATGAAAATATTCAATTTTGAACATTGAATGATTTTTCATCGATGTGAGAGAATAAAAACATAAATATTGGATGATATTTAGCGACAAAAAAAAAGGAAATGGTACACATTTAATACAAGGCTTACCAAAAAATATACATCACGCATCAATTGGCGTTATTCATTCAATATTTTATATCCCACATATAATTAAATGAAAAGATATATGAAGCAGAAACTATATTAATAGTATTATAACATTAAAGAAGATCCTCGATTAAAAAGTCTTTTTCTATGAACTCGCTGGTTTTATGTTTTGCTTCGAAGGATTACGGTCAACAATTAAGGCTCATCAAACACTAATGTAGCAATTCGCTTTGAGAAGTTTTAGTAATGATTAAATGATTCGGCCGGCATCCCTTTTAGATGTGAGATATAGAAGACTATGAAACGTCTTAAACCATAAAAAGCCATTTATGCTTAATACCAACAGGAAAAAAATCGTAATTAATGCCATAAAATGTATAATTAGAATTATCACCAGAACAATGCCCATCGAAACTGTAAATATAAGTAACTCCCCCGCTAATGAAGCTTAATGACTCTCCCACGACATATAGCCATAACGAAAGCGTACTAGGAGTTAGTGGAAGAACAAATGAAATTCCTCGCGTTCTCTCAGCGCCCCCCCTCTCTTTCTCTCGCATAAACTTTCGTCCGTGTGACTAATTACATAAGGAGCGCAAAAGGGGGGACGAGGAAGAGGTGCATGGGAAAATCGCTCATTTTCGTTAATTTTCGCACACTCTTCATTCAAGACGGTTTTTTTCTTGCTCTTTTTTGCGGCAATTTTCGGGAAACCGAGAGCGTTTATTTCTCATAGAGTTTCGCGGAAAAGAGAAACGGGTTGTTACGTCACCATGCCAACGGATCGAGAGTGTCGGATATTTTCTAGATTGTGTTCTTTTTCTATCCTTACTCCCCCTAGGGTGAGAATTCCGTTTGGGATTTGTTTTTTTTTAAATGCTCTCCGTCTGCAAACAAAAGAATGCCGAAAAATAAACTTCGAGAAAAACCGGTAATAGGAAGAAGGTGGATGGAGGAAGAGAGACAATGGAAGATACGCTCGTTCCTCGAAGAATATACAATTTCTTTAAAATGTGTAACGGATTCGCGTGTTTAGAATTATGGAGGAAAATAATCCAATTAGAGCGTACGGAAATGCGTAAGCTTTGCCTTTGATTCGTCGCGTTATTAAAAAGAAAGTACGGATGGCATTTTTTGCATTTAAAACCGCTGAGGCTTGTATGAAAAAAATGTCTACTAGGGTGCAAATAACCTTTTGTGTTTTCCAGCCCCAGGGCGATTTTAAAACCAATAAAGAAATAATTGTTTTCATTTGGTTATGGAGTAAATGATGCTTTTTTAAGATACGACTATTTTTTAGCGTGCTCATGCGTTATTTTGGATAAATACGCACATACCGGAGCAGAGGAATTTCTTCGAAAAACAATTCCTCGAAAAAGCAGTTCTTCGAATAAGTAAACGTTCAACTTCAAAATTATTTAAAATAGTACAAAGTAATCGATCTTCTAACATTAACTTTTAAAATTATCATAATATAATGCACGTCATTTAATAACTATTATCGTGAACAATGCCAGGTAAACATGCAAGACGTTATTAATTCGTTCGGACGTTTTGGGCTGGGTTGTAATGTCGAAGAATCGACTTTTCATAGAATTTTCCGCAAAAAAACTTAAAATACAAAAATTATATACGATATGGAGATCTTTGAAAATTCCTGTACATTTGTCGTATTTTCCCGATTCGCTTGCCTATTTTGCAGTGTTGTTCAATAGATATTTTACGTAAATGTAAATCTGTCTGCCCATGAGAGATAAACTCGTTGAGCGAGTTCAGCGTTTCTCAAGATACAAGAACCAAGAAACATCTCATTTTATAAATGAAATTCAATTTTTAGGCGCGTTTCGCTTACAGCGTGAGCGCCTATTATCGTCGGTCGGTCCGTCCGTCCGTCCGTCCGTCCGCATGTTCGTTCTCGGCTTCTACAGAACGGATTTTTATGAAATTTGATATTAAGGACTTTCAATCAAATATAATAAGAAAATCGCAAAAATGAATCACGTACGCCAATCAGGGGTACCACTTTATTGGAGACAAAAATTACATTTTCGTCATATCTCGTAAAGTATTGTTCATATCAAAATATTTTTCAAATAAAAGTTGTAGAACTGGTAAAGTAGAGTATTTCCTTTTCTATATATTTTCATCGTAGGAGTAGCCGTTATCGAGAAAATCAAACAAGAAAGTCTTATATGGAGTTGAAATTAGAAAATTTCTTGCATGGTTACTTCATTGTTGCTAACATAAACAATCTCCCAAACAAACGTTTAATTTCCTTACGTGTGCATGTAATACTATTAAATAGGAAGAAAATGGATTATTTATGATGAAGAAAAGGACTTTAAAACGCTATTTCCCTTACGTACAGGTATATAATTGCTTTCTAATACTCCATTGCACGAAACGCGCCCCATTTGTGATACGTTGTACGCTTTCCTAACTTGTTTCATCTCGTAAGGCTTATTCATAAATACAAATATTTAGCTAAATATAAATTGAAAACTTATTTTTTTTTCCTTTTACCTGCAGATGCCTGTTTGGTGTCGCTGGACTTTTCCACTTCTTGCTGATTTTAACTTAATGAGATATGCTCAAATGTAAACGTATTTTTGCATAATTTTTAACCAAGCATTTTGTTTCTTTAGGGTTTGTTGTGGTTAAAAATATGAGCCACGCTTGTGCTGAAACAATACGCTATACTAAGATTTAAATGCTCTTCAAGTTAGAGAAAAATAAACATTGAGAAAATAATATTCACAAAATTATTCGTGCAGGTAAATTTCAACTAATTGTAAGATCTTTGCAAAATTCCCTCGCAGATTATCCTTCCTTTGTTATAAGCAGTGCTTAATTTGTAGTCAAATAAGAAAGGGAACGCCTTACCTAACCTAACCACGCAGAACAAAACTGAATACATAATGAGATCTGCGGCCTTTAATAAATATAATGTAACTTGGAAAGTGTAACTTAAAAAAAAAACAATCTTGTGTAAATCAGATGTTGTCCCACAAGGAGGAGGTTGAAATATACAGACATTCATCAGCCTTTAAGTTCTTTTAACTGAAACATTTTAGAAATTTCCTCCCAAATAATTTAGGGAACGCCGTTCCCTTGCGTTCCCCCAGAAATTAAGCACTGGTTATAAGTCTACTACGCATGATTGCTTTTGACATAAACGATATCGGAACAGCAGTTCCTTAGTCAAAACACTCACGTTACAACCGCGGTTACTTTCCGAGGCTTAATTTCGCATCCGTTTATAATTATTTAGACCGAATATCCTCTTACAGCTAGTTCGCCCTGTTTTGATCAGCGTCATTAGAAGCATTTTAGCTGTTGTTTTTTTTTATCGTGTGAACGAGCGAGAATAACCATGTGCGGTAACCACTTTCCCTATCCTTCCTCCTTCTCGTGTGTCTCTGTGAGCCGAGATCGCCATTCAATTCTCTACTCATGGGAATGCGATAAACTACCACAGACGGTGTCAGTTTTCCACCGCTGGACACACAAAGACTTTTATTTTTTTAAATTTAATTTGAGAGCGATTTCTTCGCGTCTGTTAAGAAATTGAAAAGCGGGGGGGTTACTGACAATTGACGGGGAGTTTCTTCGGGAATCCGTGAAAAATTTTTTAGCTGATGAAAAATACACGGAAGGATGTGTACGTAATTGCATTATAAGTAATTATTGTGAGAACATACGTTTAAAATGATATTTACGTAAGCTGATGTATTACATAAGGTTGCATTTTTACACGAATATTTATTTTATGTCAAATTTCTTATCTAGTCAAATTTACGTAAACTTTTTTCTCCCGTACATTTTCATTTAAGTAAAAATTGTTTAATTTTAATTTAGCTGATGTCCAAAACTTCTCCGTTTTAATTTAGAAGACTCCATCCCCTGTATTAATATCTAGATCTTGTGCGTAAATTAATGAACTGTCGCGTTAAGATGTTCAATGCAGCCCCGTAACTAGATATTTTTGCGCCCGGGGCAAACTGCCAAATATCTTCCTTCAAGAAATTATTTTCTGTAGCTTATTTAGTTACTAATTGGATTTTTGCACTCCTTGCTTAGTTGCGCCCGGGGCAGATGCCCCGCCCTAGTTGTGGCATTGGTTCTAAGGCAAGTTTAAAAAAACACCTTATAAATATCGATATTGAAAAATACATTTCTTGTATCTAGGAATCTCATCCATTTGCTCCTGTAACGAAACAGAAAACTCCTTTGTCAATTTATGAATTCTTTTGTCTTCGGTAAAAGTTAAAAGCATATAAAATTGAAAACATTCTTTATTTTTTCTTCGACAGAGATTATCGACAAAAGAATTCATCTGAAACCATTAAAAATTTTACCTGAACGAGAAGCAACTTGAGTCTTTTGAAGAGGTGAACGGCACAAATATTGAAACCACTCTTCAATGCATTAGGAATACCTTTCTCGGATAAAAGATTCATTACAGTGCCCTCGGAAACAAACACTTATAAAAAAAGAGAGAGAAACATCTCATTCTCTTTATTGCATGCCATTGTCCTCGGTGGCCGGTGGCCATGTTATTATCTCCCCGAAGCACGACGGCTTTTACTCAAAGGGGAGGCCGCTTTGTAATCGACTGCCCTCACTAGCCCCATCTCTCGGACGAACATCCCACTTCACCTACAATTGCAGACGCCCGCGTGCCAAATGCCTAGCTATAGCGCTAGCGTGCGTTACGTCACTTCCGCCTCAAATCCCGCGTACGCCTAGGCAGAGCGGGCAACGTTGCGCCATTCGAAATGAGGGGGCTTCAAAGAGGTCAGATACACTTCCGAGGTTGTGCTTCGCGTCGAAAAATCTTGCGAAAGAGCACTAAAAGGATAGATGCGGAAAGGATTGCGATTTATTAATTTTTTTGAAATTCAAATTTCGTCGACGTTTATGATTTATTTATGCGAGCCTCTTCTCTAAGAACGATTTATTGCGCTTTACGTATTCAATTTAGTAGTGAAATGGCGATTCTTTTGTAACTAGCGGCGCACCCACCTACGTTGAGGAGGGGTTCAGCCATCTCTACCCATCCCTCCTCATCAAGAAATCCCCTCAGGTAGTCCTAGATGATATGCAGAAAAAATGACGACATTTTATGGTTTAGCTCAAATTTTAATAAAACTTGTTAAAACATACAATAATGTAAATTATATGTTCCAATATGATTATTCATATTTATTTATTCTGTAAGAATATTTTCCTGTAACTAGAGAGTTCACCAAACAATTTCTCGAATAGGGTACTGTTTGTAACAGCTCATCTTCAAAATCGGAATACTTTATAAACTATTAAGGCATATATGTGGCTTAAAAATAAATAATTTTGTGCGCATATAAATAAATAAATATATATATATATTATATATATATAAACTTGGAGGAGGCAGGCAGTTGACAGGGAAAACTGGAAGAGTCTGGGGGAGGCCTTCATCCGTCAGTGGACTGAAAAAGGCTGATGATGATGATGATGATATATATATATATATAATGTGCATAGATGTCCCTGTTAAGAATCGTCCATCTTTTAGAGCTAAAACATAATAAATTAAATAATTTATATAATAAATAATTTTTGCTGTTAGTAGATTTATTAACATTCCGTTTGCTTGTGAATTTTCAGTAATTAAATGAACGGAAAAATATAACTCCTATAAAATATAACTGATATAAGCATGATTACAATTTCTACCTTTGCTTAAATTTTCCAGACGCAGCTTTAAAAATCAATCCAATTTACAAAATCCGTATACACGTATTTAATTAAAAATAAGAATAAAACCAAGCAATTGCATTCAAAAGAGTTTTAGCTAACATCCAAATTTTTAAAGCGGATATTAGTTAGATAGTACCCACTTAAAATCTATTGTAGTGATCTTCACCTCAGAAAAATAAATTGTTTCCGAATCAAAGCAAATAGCAGGCAAATTCAATTCCCTTTCAAAACACAATATTGCTCACTTTGCGAAACAACCTCCTCCCCTATTGTACTCCGATTTAATGTACAAAGGAAATTAAAGAGGCCATCTATGCGAGGTTCGTGGATTTGAAAAGCATGATTTCATTAAAGCGGCTTAATCTCATAGTAGGAGATACATCAAACTCCCCCCGTAATACAATTCCCTAACAAGCGGAACGCTTAAGTGGTTGGTCGCCACGTGTTTCTCCTGGCAACCACTTAGGTTGTCGAGATTGGGGAGGTCTTGTGAGGGATGACGTAGAATCGATTACTGGTTGTGGGGGAGGAGGGGAGGGGGAGGGGAGAGGGGGGTGGGGAAGGATAGGAACACTCCGTGAATGGAAATTTATCGATTTCCAAAGTTCTTTTGAAAACTCACCCTTCAACGCATAAAAAAATAGATAAAAGAACGGACAGGATAAATGTAAAATTTCATACCATAAATACAGTCGAATTTATATAAGTCGAACGTCTACAAATCGATTTTTTCATAACTCGAAGTGATTTCATTTCACAGGACGAAATCTTTTATTTCTTCTATAACTGATTTATTTTGTTTCCCTTGAGGTTCTACTTATAAAAGTTCCACTGTAGTTGTATTCCCACGCATATATAGATTAAAATAGATACTATCAGCATCAAGTTGGTTCGAAGAATTATAACTTAATAGTGTGTGCAGATTGTTACATCAGGAAAGAGATAAAGAAAAACATGGCAACCATTTAGATGAATCTCGTCCATTAATTAAGATATAATTTATTAAAAGTTCATTGAGGATATTACACCTCCGAAAAACACACAGACAAATATCTTTGGTCGTTTAGACTGAAATTTGTTTCATTCACCTTCAGCCTTTTGTGGGTAGTAATTATGCGACACCTTGTTTTTCAAGTTTTTTTCCGATTCATCGCCGGTTTTCTATGATTTCTTTGCAAAGTATTCGTTATTAGATAAATTAATTAGTCGAAAATACATAAACCGCATAAAGCCAAAATATTGGAATAAAATTGAGGCAATGAAGACAAAGAAAATGAAATTCAAAATTTTTATATTAATAAAGAGATTAGGCATGCATTAGGCATGCATCCAATTTATCGCCCAGGTTCGTCTTGTGAGATTTGAAACAAATATGATTTAATGACATAGTACTCTAGGTTTTGCATGAAGGAAACTTTTAATTATAAAAAAGTATTGAGAATATGTTATTACAACATTAAAATATATATATAAATACTAAGAAATGTATGTCAGCAATTAAAAATATAATTCAGGCCATCGTATTTCCGACGCTGGCTACGGCAAGTTATAGATGCAAGGACAGATTTGAGCTTTTGGAAGCACATAATTATCATTTGGAAGTAATGTAATGACCTTCAGCTACGTCTTACACAGGTCTATTCGATTGAATGATTTACTGAAATTAAAGTGATTGTCGTATTTTTACACAATATAATTACTAGGTTGAAATTATTGAACTGCACTAATAATTTTAATGCTGTCATTCCATTTGCAGTTTGAAAATTTTTATCAACCCTACCTGTATCTGTGGTATCCGAGGAAAGATCATAATCGAAGTTAGAAAGAATAAAATATTTTCTAAAGAACGTCTCTCATGATTATCTTTTATTTATATGTAACGTATCCTAGCTGAAACGTTTTATTTTTCGCAGTTATTTCGATATTTTCTCTCTATGAAATCCACTTGATTTATTTTCAAATAAGTACGAAACTTTTACTTATGTATAGTTCGAGAGCATCGGATTATTTGAATTTTGATTTCTATCGTTCTCCACACGGCAGCCAATTTCCTGGCTGCGCATTGTACTCAGGGCCGTCCCTAGAGAGGTCATGGGCTCTGAATGAATCGACCTGTGCTGCCGCCCCTTAACCTTTACCAGCAAATTAAACTTTCATTGTGGTGATGACGGAACTCACTGAGCTCGTATCGGTCGCTCCGAGTCGCATTGCCCTAGAGACGGCCCCGAGGGTACCACAAAAATAAAGTCACTCGTAACTAAACTTACTATATTCCATTTCTTTGAATTGTAGTTTTTAAAAAAAAAACGGATGCAAATCCTTATCGAACCGAACTTCCGCCTTATATTATCGGGTAAGAAAGTTTTATTGTCCTTAATAGTGTAATTTCCCGTCAAAAACGATGGGTATGTATGAATGAAGTAAGTATAAGTTTAAAATTAAAAAAAATCATTCTCCTCCCTCTCACTCTCCCCTCAAACACGTAGCTATCTCTCTCATCCTGGCAGAATTACAAACTCGTGCAATTTACCGTCAAAAATCACGGGGATGTATGAATGAAGAACATAATTAACATTAAAGACACTTCCCATTCTTTCTCCCCTCCCATTTTCCTCCCTGTCATCCAAATCTCTCCCAGCGTGGCATAATTACAAACTCAGCTCGATAGAATTATAAACATAATTTATTGTTTATATAGATTCAGTACATATATAGGTATCCCTGGATCTTATGCCGCCGGTGATGCACACGGCGGGCGTAAACGTAACACACAGAGTGACAGAAGCGTTTTGTGTGTGTATATGTGTGAATATATATATATATATATATATATATATATATATATATATATATATATATATGTATATAGCAGATAATTGGGACAGAACCATTTTATGCAACGCCCCGAGATATTCACGGGGATTTGTTTGTTTTCCTTATCCCAAAAAAACAGAATATCCTGCAAGAGGCGAAAGTTCTCTTTCGTGCGATCCTTATCTCCCCGTGAACCTTGACCCGCGATAAGGTCTCGTCTCGCCCGGGTTAAAAAAAAGAGAAACAAATTAGCGAGAAAAACAAAAGGGACATTTGAATGTAAAAATAAATACAAGTTGTCTGCGTTCCGTGTTCTTTTCTTCCCGTGAGAGATCGCTACGGATTTGAAGCGACGTGAGATTAACGCGGTTTATTAATGACGTCCTTTCTTTTTCTCCCTTCCTTCTTCTCTCATCCCACCGAGGACATTAATCCTGCGTGTTTCGACGCGTGAAATGAAAATACGCGTGCGTATTTTTTTTTTGTTTCTCCCGCGTGTCGCTCTTTGGCACGCTCCGTCTCTTTTACGTCGTTCCATTTTTTTTCTCTCTCTCTCTCACTCTCCTTTCCTCGTTTATGGCTCCTTTTACTACGTCTTTCCTTTCCTCTTTTCCTTTCTTCTTCTCTTCTCATTCTGCCTTTTCTCTCTCGACTAGGGTTACCACCTGTTCAAAATGTCATATCGACGAGTGGAAACATTACGTTAAATCCGATGAGTTGGCATTCATACTTAAAACTTGCAGTTATTAATCGATTTTTCGGGATTTCTTCTCTTCAGATTCTTCCGACCGCAATGTTGAAATGGGATAGTCATCGAACTGCAACGGACGTTTAATTGACCAAAACTCGAGGAAACCAGGGGACGGATGATAAAAAAATCGCGAAACCAAAGAAAAATGGGACTTTTTCATATTTTAATCGCCTTGAACATTAGAAATTTAAATTGATTTGTTTAAAACACGTACACGTGGCATATAAACCATAATTTAAATACTCGTTAACTCGTTGTCCACAGACCGAACGCGAGGTTGCGGCTTCTGGAGAGGTATAGGTCGGAAAGTTTGAATAAGAATGTTATAATATAGCGGAAACACCCAAGTATATTGGGAGACACGATCACGGCGATGGGGCACGTGAGATCGATCGTAGGAGAGAACGATATGAAAGTTCGTTTTTTTTCCTAGGACAGTCAGGGATCATAACAGGAGGATCAAGTATTAGGGACATTTCGTTGCACCGCACCCCCTGCCATCCGCCACTCGGGCGAATTATGAAGATCCACGTATCTGCAGTTTCCTCCTTTGTTGGTATTTTTCTTTCTTTTCCTCAATTTTCCCCTTTTCCGAGCATAAAACTCAGACTCGTGTTTCTGTTTTTATCTGAAAAGGAAGTCATTCAAAATGGGATTGGGAAAGCGCGTAAACTCCAAGTGGTGCGTTTCTCCGCCGTGTCTTTTTTTTTAATTCTTTGGCGGATTCTTGTTTTCGTACGCTTCCGTAAGGCGGAAAAAAATGAGCGTAGACGGAAATTCTAAAGCTATTAGTACGTTTCGGATAGAGATCACTTTGAGAAAATAAGGTTCTCGGTACTGGATGGATAGATCGGGATGTAATTGAAGTGAACAATTTATTTCCAAGACCAAATCAATGACTAATGACTTCTTTTACGTTCTCGTAGATACGTAGTATGCTGAAAAAGTATTGTAATCGCGAAAAAATTCGATCTCGAGATTTTGCTGGAAATATACTTTACGCATACGTGTACCTGAGTACGAAATAGTGGTTTTCGCCATGCCGTCTTTCTGTCTGTTCACGTATCTAGAGCCTAAACGGTACAGTAAAAACGAATGAAATCTCTTAATTTGAGATTTTATTATTCAGAATAGATACTATGAAGGAATAGTTGATATTGCACAATAATTAAGGACAGTTTATTCTAGGCAACCTTAACAACAATTTGATTATCTCAAAAACGGCTCATACAATTTTCATCAGATTTCGTATAGTTATTTAAGCTGATGTTTATAATGATTCTACATAGTTTATATTCTTCAAAACTAAAACTAAACGACGCATTCGTATAAGATAAAGTTTCTACAATGTATATTGTACCGATTTTTTATTCATGAAATGCAAATAATTAGGAAGAGTCTCGCGATATGCGAGATAAATCGGTATAAAAGAAAGTGTCCGCTCAAGTTGTGAAAATATTTTAAATGGTTTTTGAAAACATTATACCACCGATCAATTGACATTGACAATTAAACCGGTTCGAAAACAGAGCTTTAAGAAATTATACATCCCTCGTAGTATTTCCGATAATATACGCTGCTGTATTGTGAATACGTCATATAAAAAAGCTTAGAAAAAAATCCCGCGTCTCGTCGGGCCCATCGGAGTCCTCGGACCCGAATTTTTTTTCGCAAACATCACGAAGATAATTATACCAACAAATATGGCACATACGCGGATACATAGCGACACATCTATAAGTAGATAAACTCGAAATAAATAATTGAATTAATATTTTCATGTAACAAACGCGGATTCTTCCTAATTGAAATAATTTTTAAAAACCTTGCTCTATTTCCGTTTTAAATCGTGGAGATTGATAATTTGCATAATTTGTAGGAATTAAATCGAAATAAAGTCGCCACTACCGCTCAATAGGAGAGTCACAAAGCAAAAAAGAGAAAGAGAGGAAGCCATTAATAAAAAATCCGGGCGTATCGGATGTCGTGATCCTACAAAGCGCGGTAATTACCATCTGAATGCGAAGGAAAGTATGTAATGGAAAGCGTTTTTATTTCCTTCCTTGATATACATCGAATTTCTTTAGAACACAAACTTCCGAAGCATTAAGACACATTTACATCACACATCCTTCCCTAACAATAAAAAGAAAAACGTATATTCCGGAAAATTAGCATATCCTCATTTGGCGGCACTAAGGTTGCTTAGAGCAGTGTTTCTGAAAGTGTGAGCCCCCCCCCCCCTTCCCCAGGGGGCCGTGAAGCTTTTTCCGAGGGGTCCCTGAATAATGGGCCGATAACAAAGATGCCGAATTAATTTTAATCCTAAATGAACGAAAAGCTGATAAAAATACGCTGAGTTCATTAAATGATGCAGTATGTCGAAGGGAGATCTTGTTGTTTTTAATATGACACTGTTTTTCAATCATGATTGTAAAATATTGGGGTAACAAACAAGTCAGTCGGTCGCGAGTATTTTTTTTTTGCATTGATAACAAAAAAAACACCTTTAATTATAAAAACAATTTAACAGAAAAGTACTAATAAAGGGTGGGTTGGAGACTACGGCGAATTAGTTATTTCAAAAAAACAAGAAACTCCTTAACCGTAACAAGGTAAATATCTAGAGCCACAAGTAACCAATATTTTGGTTGCTTGTGGCTCTAGATATTTATCTTGTTACGGTTAAGGAGTTTCTTGTATTTTTGAAATAGTAAAGTACTAGTATTAGTATGAGTATTAGTAATTATTCTTTTATATTTCTAAATCACATTTTAAGTCAATTTTATAAGTTGGGGGGGAGGGAGGGGGGATGGCTCGAAAATTTTTATTCACATCAAGGGGGCCTCTAGACTAAAAGTGTTTGAAAACCACTGGCTTAGATTATGTAGCGACCTCTTGTCGTTCGGCTCCTAAAGTTACAAATAAATTCACTTCGAAAAGCGTGAGGCACAAGGCGTGTCTTGCGAAATCGAACGAGCTATTGTCGCTATTCTCATGTTAATTGTTGGGGCGAGAAAGAGTCTCTCTCTTCTCTTTCGAATGAGTGTTGGAGAGGCGCTGTTTGGCAACGTCTATGTGCGCTTTTCCTGAATCCATCTTTCGTTTATATGCGTGTCAGAGTCTGCTGTTGGGTTTCACATCGTCATGGCCTTTCGCTCTCGCAAATAATATATGCAGCTGTGGTGTTCGTTTGAATTATACCAGGGGTCGACAAACTTTTCTATAAGCCACATTCGTTGTTGCGAATGCTTTTGGTAGACCGCATTGGAAATCACGAGAGATTCGGCGGGCTGTACGGGCGTTTAAATCAGAAGTTACCTGGAGATTTTGTGGTCTCATATTAGCGAAAATCAATTCTAATTTGTTTACTTGCTTTAAAACTCCACCAGAAAAGTTTTTGAGACCATAATTTCACTGAAAAAACATGGAATTGACTGTGTTAAATTTTACCGATCACTTTTTCATAATGGCTTCGCGGGCCGCGTGAGGCTTTTGATTTTTCGCCAACACTGCTTGCCTCGAAGAATTAGGAAGGAAGTATCTTTCAAGTAGATGTTTACTCCCATCAGGGTTAACGGATACAAAAACGGACATTTTATAAATAGCAACGTAAGTAGTTACTGGTAATTACGTATTTAGGAAACTGCGTGCGGGAAGCATTTAAAACGACTGACCAAAGCAACTGAATTGAATCTTTTTTCATCATATGTATACTGGAATCTTACCCTTTTCGGTAACTAAAATGATTATATTCTACATTTTTTATCTTTATTAATTCAAATAGAGCCACGCATCTGGTTTACGTTTACCAGAGCCAGTGTTGAATCACGGACAACTATACGTTGGCTTTTCAAGGGTTTCTTCCTTACAAGACAACAATGG
This sequence comes from Uropetala carovei, assembly GCA_036926305.1. Classification (NCBI taxonomy): domain Eukaryota; kingdom Metazoa; phylum Arthropoda; class Insecta; order Odonata; family Petaluridae; genus Uropetala; species Uropetala carovei. Next base: position 2,326,507 of record JAXCHB010000244.1, on the reverse strand, counting down.
CATCATTTCGGAGAGCTACGGACAAGGAAAAGTAAGAAAGGGCTTAATTACTCAAGGAATTTTGTGTAAGTACTTTTTGGATGCATTGCAAAATGATAATCTCTCTATATCGAGCGAAACAGGGATCCATGAGCGTAGCGAGCAGGGGCGATATTTTGAAATATCAATAATGAAAATTCATTTAATAGTAATGACAAAATTTGTTTACACCGTTGCTATCCATTTTATTCTATTCTTCAGATTCATTGTCAAATGCTTGACTGATTTCTGCGAGAAAGGATTTGCTCTTTAAAGTAGACTAAAAACTACCATAACGTGTTAAGTCTGGAAATACCAAGGAACATACATGCTTGTCTTTTTTTCATGGTTTTTGTTACCCATATAATCCATCATAGACCAATTTTTGGACATAGCCAACTTTATGTCGCTATATCCCGAGCAAAATCACGTCAGAGTTTAAAAATACAAATAAATGGGTGTTTTATTCTTACCAGAAAATAACATAATGATACATTTATAATGAATTGTTGACTTAAATTTTTTAAATTTATCATTGTTAATTTAAAAAAAAAATTAAACGTACTTTCCGTATCAGATACATTTATTTAATTCATTTTCAGAACATATTTTCGTTACACTTATCTAAATCCAATAAATGGCAGAAACGAAGTGACTGCGAGCGAGCGGAAGCGAGCAGGGTGCCCCCTGGTATATATATATATAAAATTACCTTAGATTGAGCTAATTTACTTTATCGGAGCCTCGCTTATCCACGGTAAAACTTAATTTGTGTTCTGATAGAAAATTTTTAATCAGTCAAAGGAGCTGATAACTCTTTAAGTTGATCTTACATTTATTTATAGGGCAAGGGTATCAATTTCTGTCCAGCATATCATTAATCTACTTCTTTCATACACGGGAATTAAGCAGCACGCTCGACATTTAAAGGCATATGCAACCAGAAACATGTTTTTCTTCACGGTCGAGATCGTTTTAAATAAAACCAAAACTTGTTAAGGAGCATGGAAAGTGGGTAATTTTCAGCATCGTCGACCATGCGATATTTAATTACCTTGACTTCCTACACGTTCTTGCCGCGCTGAGCCCGACCTTTTGTCAGGACCGGCCCAAGGTACAGGCGAACAGGACGGCTGCCCAGGGCGCCAAAATCTTGGGGGCGCTATTTCGACCATCTGTCTATGCATTACTTGCAAGTGAATAAATATTGGATACCGATTTATATCGCCGAACAGGATGGAATCTTCATGGCATTCATTCTCTACAAACATTTACGGAGGGGGGCGCTAGAGTGCCATCTCGCCCGAGGCGCCAAAATTCCTCGGGCCGCCCCTGCCTCTTATGTATTACTTGACCACACATATCCGTAAGCTATGACATTCGTTCGCCTTGAAAATATGGGCACTGTGAGAGGATTAGTGTATATTATTTATATAGAAAAAACTTTGAACTTATTATTTGCATTTTATTACTGTAACTTGCAAATTCGATAAGATAAAGTCTCCTTGTTGCGAAGACAAACGCAAAGAAGACGCGCCAGGATTTGCACTGGCGTGCTTTATATAATACAATAACGAAAATGGAATCACCTGTTCAAGTGACCTGTGTTATATCAAATATAGTGTGATCAGACGCTTCGTTTTTATGAGTTATGTCCCGTTCTTTACATATTGTAATAAATTTAAAATAAAATTGGTCTTAGGAGAATAAAATATAAATCTTTTGGGAAAATGCTCATTCGGATAAAAGGAAGCGCTCAAATTTATTATTAACACGCTAATTTATTCTTAAATTATTCTCTAAAAATTAGAAAAGTGGGTAAAATATAAATCACAAAATTAATATCTCCTCGCAAAGAATATGTTGTATAGACAAAGGAAGCGCAGAATTCCCCGAAAGAGTAAGGCATCCCCGTGAAGGTCAACTGCTAACCTTGAAAAAAATCTTAGCATTGTTCGCAATTGAAGTTTATTTCTATTTGAGGAAATAATCGGTACGTATTGACGAGACTTAGCATTTATACTGTATTTCCGAATGGATATTACGAGGAATCGTGTCTTCCTCATCAACCAAAGCTCACCATAAACGAGTAATCAACGTGTTCACTAATGTAGTTTAGGTTGTGTGCTGTCCTACGATAAACATCCCCACGCATAAAAATTTATTTTAATTTTCTCCAAAATTATTATCGTAATAATAGCTATCACCAGGAGAAATTCTTTATTATTTATAAGTTAATGAATTACGTGAGGATCGCTAATAACTGTACCATTACGGCCCATAAGTGGCACATGCGCTTAATTACGGTTCGGAAACTCACTTTTCTGGTTAAAAAAAATCGTGTTGATTCCTACTTGAGCTCATATTAATGCGTAAACAGGATTCACTTTCATTTTGTGAGAATAACGGAGGAAGTAAGAATATCCCGTCCGTACACTCTTCGTCATTTTTTGAAGCGCACGTTTCGTTTGACTTAAGTAAAATCTGGTGAAACGCGAGATCAAGTATTCCGGCGTCATCGATTTCGCTTCTCGAGAAATTTCTCCATTGGATGATTTGGTCTTTTGTGATAAATTGTGTAAAAACTTCCCGCGTCGTATTTCGGTGAGTTGAATTTAATATTATGACCGAAACTCAGATACAATCCAATAACAAAAATGTATTTCCAATGATCTAATTTATTTATTAATATTTTTTAATTTAACTAAAAAATGAATTAACGTAAACTGTAACTTTCTATCAATGTTGCAATTGTTTTCGTTATTACTTCACAATACTTGTGAGAATAAATAAATGTGACTAACGAAGTGTGTAATGCAGTCTAATAACTCCAATTATTTACATCTCTTAATTGAAATTTTTACTTGAAAGTAGACTTTAGCTTTAGAAAATAGTGATTATCCCCGTATCCACATTAACAAAACGAAACTGAACGATGTAAACTATTTCAATCATGATTTCTATAGGATTAACGTACTATGCGCTAAACCGCGACATTCGATTAACATTCTCCAAAATAAAATAATGTGAAAAATGAACTTTGCTTTAGTAAGATAACAAAAATACATTTTTGGATTAAATTCGCTGCTAAAGTTTTGATTCTTCTGGGCATATAAAGTATTATTATGACAATTTAACAATAAACTCATAAAATTATCTGTACAGACATAGTAAAATGCTTTTATTTTCCACATTACAATTGGAGCCATAAAAATGTAATGAACTCCTATGTTGCTTGGATTGATTCAATTCTCCAAAAATAGCAGTATGGAATGCTGAATTTTTACCGCTTCACAAAATTCAAATGTGATCACATTGTGTAGTTTAACCAAATATCGCTATCTGAAATAAAATGTACACGTGCGTTATGACGCAAAATTAAATAACAAACTATAACGTAAAATCCCGCTTGATTAATATGTAATAATGAGATATGTCTGGAACAAATACTACATTAATTTCAATATATATATAAAATAAAGACTAAACTATCATAGCAATCCCCATTTAAATCATATGTCACCAGTACACTTCTATGAAGTAAATATTTTTATTTTAATTACATTCAGTATATACAAAAATTCTCTTCATTATGATAAAATGAAACTTGAAATGGCAAACGTCGTCTTTTTACTGATTGTGAGACTCGACAGTTTCATAGAGTCATCGTATGCTTCACTGAAGTTTTTTGCGACCTTTCTCATGTCTCAGTTAAAATTTTTTATTAAGCAGCAAGTTTTTTATAGATAAATTACGGAAAATAGAGAGACCATTTTTAGGAGATTGCTTGAACTTGATGTCCTTAAAGTGATTGCTAATTATTTTTACAATGACAAAGATAATGCCCTACATTGAATATTCCGCGTTTAATAAGAGCAGAAAAAATAAATATTGCTTTGAGATTGAAAAGGAATTAATATAAATAATATTTTTATGTAACTAACGTATTTTATTACAGGAACAATAAAAATATATCGTAAATACATTGAAAAATATTTTAGTCCTCTAACTCACTAAATAAAAATCTTTTATGCATCATATCTTTGCCTGTTTCGGCCAAAAAATACAGCGCGCTACCGTTAAATATTTTCGGCAACTCCACATAACCGGCTTAATTCATGGCGGTTTACCAGAATACCTTGAAGATGTACTAAATGGAAAAGTTTTGCGCTCCCTTGACTAATCGTTCTTTCACGGTTTTATAAGCAAAAACTACACGCCGGCGTTGAATATTTTCTACGACCTAACATAGTTTGAGCCGCGCGGTATTCTCCTGAGTTTCCTTTTCGATAGCTGGCTGCTATTCGTCCGCCTTGATTAAGCGGTTCATGGGCCCCACGCAGAGCACACGTTCTGGGCCCCGGCCTAAAATTGGGCCGGATTAATTTAGAGACCAATTCATTCACAGCGTGCGTTTTTTATCCGTCTTTTTTATTTTTCTCTCCCCCCTACCTTTCTCTCCGCAGTTCCTTCCTCCGCCTTAATCTTTCCACGAAATCGTAGACAGTAAGAAATGAACTAAATTCTCTTATTATAAAATCCAATGCAATGTCTGCAATTTCGCTTAACAGCAGCATAATGGTTGTCATTGACGACGGAAGGATTCCAGCTCAACAAACGTTAAATTTTCGCGCCAAAAACCAAATTGTAGACATATTCGATCCATATTCGACAATCTACTATAAAAAGTTTATTCATTTTCCAATGAAATAGTCAATATTCGAAGATTCTAGGTGAATTTTTTCCCATTTAAATTTGCAAATGAACAAAAACTTGCACGTCGAAAAACCTATTTTTACGTCTTATGTTATGGGAAATATAAATTATCCTCTGGAATCGAACCATGGACGTTACTTCACAGGTTAACTCTCCTAAATTGTCTCAATGCTTCACGATTACTAAACAGTGAAAGTTTTTACGAGTCATCATTGTATCTCGATTAGAATAAAATGATTTGTCTAGACTTTGATAAGTTATATTATGTTTATCTTTGCCTGAGTACAATATTATGGGTCATTTTATAAAAATATATTATCTGGCCGTTGGGACAGGAACGTAACCCGAATTTTTAACATTGATATTATGGGAAAATGCGCTTCAGGAGCCAAATTATGTCGTAAGTGCGATGACCGCCTGTATTTGGAATTACTGATACAGTAAGAAAGCGTTTTGCTAAGAAAAGCGTAGCATTTGATACAAAAGAATAAAGGGAAACAAGTAACAGATTTCTGTCCACTGTGGGCCTCCTTGTCCTCTGTACCCACGAACTTGCGTGTTTTGCGTACCGCTTAATCCGGCCCTGGCCTTGATAAACGTCTACTCGGTTTTAGCTTTCGCATTTCCCTCGCCATGTTAGTTAAGTAGCTATCCCACTCCACCTCACCGCTTAATCCTCGACCGATCTCATCACAAACACGCCCAAGTTTCCCTTGCTTCGCGGCCGCTTAAACAAAATTCGTCCCTCATTCCACGCATACGCCTCAGCTTAATCTCGACTTCCTCTTACGTAAGCAAACCCCTCAACACCCCATCTGGGAACCTTTCATAAACGCTTCGTATAGCCTTTTCCTATGAATAACTTTCGCCAATGAAAACGATAGGTACCTTTTAAACTTACCTCCAGTCGAAAACTCGATTGAAATTCGATGTTTTTATCGTTTCATTTCTTTTTTAAAAAAATCGCTCATTTACACGTTTTCGCTGTCCTTCCGTCCGCGTGGGTAAAATCTCTGGCATAATTGATGCAGAATCTGATTTTAAAACTTAATTAATGGGTTCGATTCCGCGGGACTTAAATTATAAACTTCGAATTTTTCGTTCCTAATTTTTTTGTTTATCTTTGGCAGGACACAATACTATTTATTTATAGGGTTTTTTCCTATCAGAAAAAAAGGCGTTGGAACGTTTTAAGAGGCGAACGGGGAAAAATAGTAATTTAATGTAATTTGTCAGCGAAGTAATATGTGAGAATTTACAATATGAATGAAACGTTGTTGCATTGCAAATTACTTCGTTTGATTTGTTGTAGGGTATGAAAATTAATCTTTTATTGTAATAAAGGTTCCGGAACGGCGTGCCGGTGCGTCGAGAAAAAAGCATTGTTTATTCACGATATATATATATTTTTTTTAAAGGCAAAAAGCGCCTCGGGTAACTTGCTCTACAATTCTCCCATCACTTATTTTTAAAGCAAGTGGTTCCGTGACATTATTCATGAAAAAAATAGGATAATATTTTTCCTTAAAGTTGAGAAATATGAGGAAAATAAAACGATTAGAGATTTAGCAATCACCGCTCTCTCTCTCTCTCTTTAACTGCCATTTTAGATACGATCCAGTTGTCGTTTTTCGAGCAATTTTGTAAATGTACGAAATGGCGAGTAGAAGATCAAATAATAAAAAATAACTCGTTCGAGAGGGATGGAGAAAAGAGAGAGAGAGAGTGAGAAAGTCGCCGTAATTTCCATATTCGCCGCTAGCGCTCATTAGATTCATTTGAAGGAACAGGATTCTCAAAAATGATCTCGAGAAAGTAGTTCACGAGATTTAGAAGGAAATAATTTTGATGGCATTAATAGTACATACATATATCACTAAGAGATAGCCATCGGAAAATTACAGCTCGCTGGTAGCTTTCGTAAGCGTAAAATTTAACGCGGACGATTTCACATTTTTAATGAAAATGACATTCGTATATCAACGTATATTGAAGTTTTAGCGCTTTAAAAAAGTTATAAATGTACAAGCTTACGTTACCGGAGAAACTCGAGGTAACTGCAAATGTAATCTCTCTAAAGCTATGATGAAAAATAGATCTGTAAAATTCAGCACACAAATTCATATGTTTAAAATTCAAAATGTGATTATGAAACGATTGATATAGAAATCTTAACCTTAAAAACGTAATTTAAGCCGGATTTTCACATAAATGACATTTCAGGATCTCTAGGTAATTTTCGATTTAAAATCTAATCCGTCTCGCTGAAGCATGGGAAACTTCTAATACCACCAGCAGAAGGTTTCTTGACAATTAATACAGGCCGCCATAAAGAAAAGTTTGCCGGCCCGCAGTTGCAACTTTCAGCGTGATCCGCCACGTACAGAAGTTTTCCAATTCCGTCGTCATTCGCCAAATATAAAAAAATTTGCTTTTAAGGAATGTTTTTTCGGAATGTCCTCTAAATCACGGAAATGTTGCCTCCCTTTATACACGACTTAATTTTATGTTTCCCTTTCTAGATGTTTTCTAAAATTATTTTCATGACGAATATTCGCAGAAAATTTTCTCCGAGTACATTTAATCTTTCGGCTTCCCGCTGGCCTAGATGAGCTCAAACAAATTTAACGAGGTGCTAATAATCGAGTTTTCTGTATATCTCACAGCACGAAATAAATCTGGCTAAAATAAAAAAATGAAAACAAATAGCAATCGGTATTGATGCTCGATTCAGTATGAGATGCTTTATTATTATTATTATTGTCTTATCATTTGAAACAAAAATATATATTCAAAACTATTACTTTGGCACTGTAAAACTCGTAATTAATCAAATAATGTCGTTTGTCTGTCCTGAACAAAATGATCTCTACCGAAAAATGCAGAATTGATTACTCAGATTAGGAAACGAATACTCGAATAATTAACTCGAGCTATATTATTCCGCTTTAAGCTCGATCGATAAAAGATAACAACAGGGGCAAATTATCTTGAAGGAACGGAAGCATAAAAAAAGTTTTCACAAACAGGCCCATCGATATAACACGAGAGACGAAAAACAACGCATATTATAGGTCGTAAAAAATTGGGAAACGATGGATGAATAAGATTGATGGAGAATATCTGTCTCGTGAATTTTTTAAACTTGGTTTATTTGCCTCCTCAGCAACATAAGGCGGTAATTTGTCATTTATTGTTTTTCGGAGTGGAATTTTTACGAGATGACATTGCGCAGGTGGGATTATGGTCATGGTTCCTGAATCGATCGAACTGGATTTATAAAAGAATGATTTATGGGAAAATAAGATGCCATTCGTTGCCCACGCCGCGATCGATATCGCCAAATTTCCATAATCTTTATAAAAAAGGAAAGAAATTGATGGAAGATAATCATTTTTAACCTTGAACTTGATGTGCGTGGAAAGTTGAGGAATTTTCCATCAAACCTCCTTTTCTCGAGTGGCGGAAGAATGGAGAGAAAATTTTTATTCGGAAAAATATTGTTTTTTTATTAGAGAATGCCAACGGAGGGCTTGTCACGTGCAGAAACTTGAATAAAAGATGATTTTCAATAAAAAAACAGCTCATGCATTCTTTATGATCTGTAAAAAAACATATGTATTATCTTATGTAGCTGTTCCCTTTGAAATTCAACTCCATAGCGATAATGTATATTCTTCAAATCTGAGAGCATGTTTCATAATTGTGAACGAAATAATTTCTTAACTGATTTTCGCATAATATGATCTGATATTGTTTTCTAGTAAGTTAATTTAAATTTTACTATTTATGATGACATATAGCAGTTGGCTTTATTATTTCTATTCATGGGTCTATACATATTTTTTCTTTAAAAGGAATATAATGGAAATGTGTCGGTTTCTAATTTTTTCTCATACATTCATCTCTTTCAGTCATTTAAATTAAGAGATCATTATTATTGTTTTATGATTATTTATAAATATTCAATCTAAGTAGAATTATGAGATTATCAAATTATGCCTAACTACAATAAACATAATTTATATTTCATTTGGCAGCTACGGAAGATTGTAGTGCTATTAAATTTCTGTTATAAAGATTTTTAATAAACACGCCTTCAATATGAATAGTTTCATGTTGACGGTTATTTTCTTCGAAAATTCAACTCAATCATGTGATCGATAGTGTGCAAAGAAAGATACAAATAAAATATTTATAAATTAGATGTAACCTTAACTGGTGTAGTTGTATCCAAACTATATATGGCCAAGTGGAAACAATTAAACACAAATGTTTGTCATGAAGTGGCCATAAACTAGCGCAAATTTATCTGGGTAGATCATTATTTTCCCTTAACGAGAATATAACTCCTGCAAATATTTAAAGAATATTTCTTCCGCTGTCAAACCAATTTTCAGTTTCCATTCTTCTGCATCTCCGTCGATTCTTTCGGCATCGTTACTGTTTCTCTGATTCTAGCTTAAGTCATTTCAACCGAGTTACGTCAATTGCAAATTTCACCTTCGTTTCGTAAATTTTCCGCCCGAAGGACGAGAGAGAAAAATAAATAAAACGATTGTTTCAGACTCCAGACCATTTTTTTCTTCGTTCCTACCTATCGAAGGCGTCAAAAGGTGAGCGATCACAAGGCCGATGGCGGAAGGGAGTTCGAATCTTTTGATTGAGACGTTTCACCACAGGGACTCATTGTCGTGTCAAACGGATTCCCTCGAATATAAATCACGAGGTTCGGTCATGTGTCATTATAGCTAGTGGACGCCCTTCGCGCAAAAAAATAAAGTGGATTCGCAAGATGGCCTCCCGCGCGCCTGGACACATCGAGTGGAATTATGTAAGAGATAAATAATGTAAATATGTACGTTAACGCCTCAGGGAAAAAGTTTATTTTTCAATTTTCCACTCGAGGGCATCCGAACAAGGAAGAATTGAGAATACTTCGTCCCATTCCTTTGGGGGGGGGGAACCAATCTCCGTAAACCTCTTTTTAATTTTCGATTAGCATTTGTTTCTTTCCCTGAACTTTTCATTCTTCTTTTCTTCTTACCGGTCGAACTCCCTCCATCTCCGACGATTTTCAATCTCGTAAACACCTAGTCGAACACTTCCTGCAGACGGCCTTCGACTGTCTTTATAACGATCGCAAGGTTACTACACTTCACTTTTTTGGACGTTTTGCGAAAATTAAAGGTCAAAAAGTGTACAAAAACTTCGGTCGGTAAAACAACAATGAAAGTGGGAATTAAGGATTTTGTCGGTGACGTCGAGCGCCGAAAGCGCGGAAACTCCCGGATATCCGGAACTCTCTCTCAGTTCAAGTGTACTTGTTTTATGCTTTCGATTCTTATTATTTATTTATATAGCATTTGAATGTTTTGTTTACTTTAGTTACGCAACTTTAGCATAATTAAGTAATCCAATTAAATTTCATTAATTTTCTCATTTTTTTAAATTTTTAGATAATTTTACATACCTATAAATATCCGGACAATAATTTAATGTTACTGGTTCAAACCCTAAACGTTCATAATGTGCGTCGGGAAATGCATATGAATTCGGACCGAGAAATTTTCGGGTTTTTGACAGCATCCCTATAGATTTTTTATAATACTGACACAAATAACTCGTTTAACTAGTTTACCTTTAGGTCCGGTGAGCGAGTCGATTAAAATTAACCTCGAACAAATATATTTTTCTTTGTGGATCCCTTTGCTGCACTTCCAACTCGCAATTGCGCGGAACGACATAAAGGATTTAGAGCAGAGTTGTAGATGTTTTCATCAGTGACTAAACTATGTGCTCACATTTTAGCTGTATTTTATGATTTGAAAATAATTTAAATTAAATATTTACATCAATCCAGCCGATATTTAATATCATCGTGGCCGTTGAAGCCGGTTTTTTTTAAAAATTTTTATGGATGTCAGTACACGTGATATAGATCCACGCAACACTAATCAGATCGACCTACATACTCGACGATGTGACATATGCTCACCGTGTAAAGAAATCCGCTTACACGTCGTGTACTATGTGGGCTAATTTTAAGCTACCGAGCAGAAAAGGAAAACCAAAAAAAATACCGAGCCGATCAGATAATACAATTTTCGTCTCGAGGATGCGAGGGGAATAGAAACTACGCAAAATTTCACCGAGAAAGCAGCCAAGTGATCTGCTAACTCGTTCTCAAACCTTAGGGAAATTGCCTGAGAAAATTCGTGAGGTTCAAGGACTTTTGGATTTCTCCACTTGTCGCGGTTATCCTCTTCTGATAGTTTTAACCTGATCATGGGCTGAAAATAACCTAAACTCGCATTTAATATCAGTATATATGTTCGTACAGCTCAGATTCCTAAATATCCTAGCTTAAAATCCTGGGTGCGATATAAAAATTCGTGTAAATTAGGCCTTTAAAAAAAATCTTATATGGAGATTCCAATGCTTTTTTTTCGTTTCCTGCTAATAAATGCTATCGGAATATAGATAAATAATTTTTAGACATTTTAAATGATTGAACTTGGTAAAACCAGAACCAACCGACTTAAACTTCTTGAATCTCTGGTCTTCGTAGTTTATGTCGTTTTATCGATGAGAGAGGATTTCCTAAGGGGCGCTCGAGCATAGCTTTTATGATTTGATGGTATATCCTCTCCTCTCTGGGCGCTCTACCGTGAGCCTGAACGAGTTTTTATAAACTGCAGTTCCTCTCATTGCGATTAGGATAACTTTCACAGTAGAACGAATTCAGCGAAGCAAATCTGCTTCGCAACGGCGTTAAATATACTAGCAGAAGTGCCCGTTGAATTTCGACGGATTCAATGAATCTAAAACTTCGACCGTGTAACATGTAAACATCGCAAGAGTAAGATAGTACACAGTTTTAACTATTAAATAAAGCAAAAATGAAGATAACCGCTTCGCATTTAGAAGGAAGAAAATCTTGTGCTCTAAAAAGTGGAAAATAACGTGTAAACTTATGGGAAAATAATTGTTGAATTAAGCTCCCCCTCGACACAATAATCAACAGAAAATGGATGAACAGATGAACAAACGAAATTAATTAATTTAACGAAAGACAAAAAAGTAAATAGAGAAAGTTTAAGGATCACAGAGTGAATATTATCCTCTGACTATTAGCTCGATTCTCTCATCCATGAGTTCTATTACGAGAAAATTGTTTAGTACTTTCCAGTTAACGCCCCACCTAATCTTTGTTTATGAATTTTTAACGGTCGAATGAATAAACAATGGTATGTTACCATCCGATACTTCCAAGCATTGATACTTAAATATCAGACCTGATTGGCCGGTCTCAACATTTACAAACCCAATCTCCGGACAACGTGGAGGGTTTCTTTGGTTCCGGGCGAGGCGAAGGGCGCGGTAGCGCCCGGAGACGATTACCCATTAAAACAAAGCGAGCCGAAGGCTCGTCAATATATCCTTCCAATGTTATATCCTCTTGACTGTTGCGCCGCAAATGGAAGGATAGATTGACGAGCCTTCGGCTCGCTTTGTTTTAATGGGTAATCGTCTCCGGACGCTACCGCGCCCTTTGCCTCGCCCGGAACCAAAGAAACCCTCCACGTTGTCCGGAGATTGGGTTTGTAAATGTTGAGACCGGCCAATCAGGTCTGATATTAACTCGATCTACAAATAAAACGTAGTTCCCTCAATTGTTAATCGTGACCCTAGCAACGTGATGATGTTTTTATGGGACAGTTTATTTGTGGGGCTGTAACAGGAAAGTACCAATTGTTTATATCAACAATACTTTGGAAACAATTAAACGATTTATCCAATCACAATTTGCGGAAAATCTGTTTAATTATATAAGTTACATAGTTTTAAAAACAGTTTGCTTTTCAGAACTAAGCCACACGAAAATATCATCAAAAACTATTTATTAGTAATATTTCAATTAAGATCAAGAAATATTTGGTTGCCATGTAAACAAAGCAAAATTGTACACAGAAATTGAAAAACGATTTTACGTTAAAAAGTTCCCCATATTAATGCATTGGACTCAACTTCGGCGACAATAGGGTTGTCACGGTAGCTTATAATTTCAATTGTCATAAAACTGATAAAAATCACCTATTTTTCTGATTCTAAACGCATTTTTACGCTAATCCGATCAGGATACGGATTCTGTCTTCAATAAAAATTAACTTTGTTCTTTTTTAATAGGACCATCTCAAGCTCGTATCATGTTCCTAAGTATCCCTATGTTATTCAAATGGAGAAAATGGAAAAGGAAAATGTTTTTAAAAATAGAAAGGTCAATAAAATCGGTATAAAAACTTGATTACACCACTTAAAACTTTATTCCGGTTAAAATGACACATTCCCCTTGATTCTACGTGCTGTAGTTGTTGAGCTATAAAAAAAGATACATACATACAAACACTTTTCTTTATAGATATCTATAGATAGATTACGTCTAACGCAACTCATTGTCAGTGCTTTGTAGGAGAAGTGAAGAAAAAATGCAAATTTTCACACGACTCGCTTACGTCTTCTTTTGTGTGCAGCTCCTATATGCTTTACATTTTTTCTAACGTTTATAGCCAAAGATTTGCATTAATGCTGAATTTATATCATCCATTTTATATTTTTGGCTTTATTTGCATTTTATCGGAGAAATAATTCGGCTATCTTTATTATTTTTTATTTTTTGCTGTTTTCGCCTACAAAGCTGACCTACGCAGTGAAAACCCGGAAGCCCTGAAGCCTTCAGCGTCACAACGCCACGAAGACCTTCGCACCACTTATTTTTGTCGAATTCGTACCATTATTTTTAGCTATTTTAGATTAAAATACACATATTAAATTATGTGTTCCATAATATAAACATATTCTTTCAAACGAGCATATAATAGGAATTTCATCACTTATTTAAGGATCTAAAAGATAACGAAGCGAAGTTTTTTATTATTATTTTCGTATGAATCAAGAAACATTTCAATAACAACAGAAAAAAGTAAAGTTCCTGCAGGTTTCTAGAAAGAGACTATCAATAGGTTCAAAATCACACGAATACTTGCGAAAATCCAAACGGAATTGGATCGTTCGCACTTCGCAAATATTCGTCCGAAAACGCAAGAATGAAAAGGCGTCTAGTGGACGACCTTCAATGTATTTAAATTAGATGGGACTGTTCGCGCGTTTACGCACGTTTTCTGACGAATTGAGTTCGAACACGCATCCAATGGATGACTAGCCTTAATTTATCGATTGTTTTGAGCATTAAAAATGTTTATTGTACAATATGAAACACTCATTTGTTCTTAAACCATTAATTTATAGCCTAAATAAGGATTGATGCACATTTTTTCCAAGGCCCTGAAACGTATCTCAATTTATAACATGTCTATGGGAAATTGATTTCGACTTTCGATAATTCGACTTAAGATGCGATTTTCAGGAGCGCATTAGAGCCGTAAGTCGGGAGCGGCCTGTACTGAATGCATTGATATTTATCATTTTTCGCGATATCCATCAGATAGAATGTGCGCAATAATTCGGATGCGTTGGAATCGAAAAACAATCCAACTTGACTAAAGATGCATGTCGTGAATCACCTTAGCCATCACGTGAATATGTACACAGGTGGAAGAAATTCGCCACGAAGCGCTAACCGGGGAAAACCCCCGAACGACGCACAACAGAACGCGGAAAAACAAAACGAGTACCTGTCGATGTACTAATCGAAAATTTTCACCTCGAGTTCGCCGGCAAAGTTTGTCGAAACAGTAATTTGCAGAAAGTGGGAATCGGCCTAATGCAGCTGCTTTTTTTTGGCTACACCTCGATACTCCGCATAGCGGCAAAACGTCGAGTACTGTGGAGAAATATTTTCTTAGAATCTTAATGATAATCGCGTGCCAAGGCACGTTAAAGAGGGTGAAATTTTCGAGAGGACGATGACGACAAAGACGGAGAAGCATTTCCGGAAAAGCGATCGCCTTCAACAAAAATGCACGAGATGCGATTGAGATTGCCAACCTTACAATATCGTCCCGGAATTTGCAAATTCACTCAGTTATTCCAGGCAAGGGCGGCTGACCGAGAGCCCCCGTATTCCTGAAATCCGTGGTACACTCTCTATGTAGAGAGATCTAATGTTTTTTGACACACTTATCGCAAGCCACATTGATATACTGGTGTAGCTTAACTTAACCTCTTTACCATATGAAAAGTGTCCAATTCTTGTGAGCAAATAACAATAGTATATGTCGCTCATACAAATCAACAGATCCTGAAATAATGTCTTACGAAATGAGAAACATCAGCACAAACCTTTTTTTTGTAAAAGTTGAAGTGTCAAATTTACAAGTTTGAATGTTACTAATCTATACGAATAATATATGATTAAATTTCAGTCAGTCGATGAATGTTGAGAACTACTTTAATCGGTAATAAAAAATTGTTAAAATCAGTAAGGAAGATGTCAAAATATCGATAAGTGAGCCACATCGAGGCAAATTATGAAAAAAAATTATGTACAATATCCGGTAATCGGACCGGGAAGCTAATCAGCACAGAACGGTTCTGAATAAACCAGTACGGATGGTCAATTTAGTCGTATGTGATACTAAACGAAAATATTCCTGTGACATCTTTTCGGTAAACGTTATGCAATTATAATTTCTTTCGATGTCATAGGTTTTCAAAAAATTATATTATTTTTACAGAAGCGAAATTTTGACGTGCATGGTTAATCATTTATTTAAATTAGAATAACTTCAAAACGTTATTTATAAATCACCGCATGTGTCAGCTCTGTGTCAAACGTCGAATGCATGTGTGAAACACCCGATAAACATTTCAGTCTTCATCCATATCGAGCGCCATTAATAAACCTCGTTAATTAACCTAGTTATCAATCGGTTTCGATTAAAGAATCGCGTTTTAAAAAACTCTTTCGTGGAAGATTGATGACTTTAATACTAGAACGAATGTGCGTTTATTTGGGGTAGGTGTGAATTGCATTTGTACCTGAAAATAATTTTTTTTAATTCCACGTTCCCCACCTATCCGGGACATAATTGTGGTTGCTGTTGAACTCCATAGAGCTTATTATAGAAAGAAAACGCAAAAATTTGGGAACTCGAGTATAATTTCGGCATTAGAAAATTTTTAAAAATACAGCGGACGAAGATCGCCAATTCGCCGCATTTCTGTTGTCGATTCGCCGCACGTGGCAGGTGATGAAATAATTGGACAACGAAAAACTAGAGCGTGTGAACATTTTTTTCTCTGTGTTGTAGCTAACTTACACGCGAGGTCCGTTGGCGTCATGGATATGTTAAGTAAAGACGTTCCGCTGGATGTTTAAGCAGCAGTTCAGATAAATGTCTGTTTTACCGTGAATAGTACAAGTTGGCATTTTTCGTAATATGATGCAAATGATTTTATGACTATCAGAGAAAATTGTGTATTACCGTTCTTCAGAAGTTGTTTTTCAATACTGTTCTAAATATCAATTAAACACTTGGACTAATTAACAGATATATTCCCTCAAACTTTGTACGGCGTGTGTTTTAGATGACGTGGTTTGGAAACAATTTCCTGGTTAATGCAGGATTTATTGCATTTTTGTCATTTGGTAATAAATAAATAAAGTAACATATGTTTACCTAGATCAAATGCATCCAGTAACAGAACTTTCGTTAAACATATTTTTAATAGCGTCAAAACCAATACATTAAGTGCTAAAGAAACTAGATAATCGCACGAAGTCATAAGAAATCAATACGAGAATTTTTAACATTCGTGCAACTATCGTCGCAGAATTTGTAGAAATATACCGTATGGAAGGAAATAGAAAGATTAGGAATAAGTATGATAATGCGATTTTTGTGGAGAGAGAAAGCGACCATAATGGGCGCCTTCCGGATAGGAGAAAAGCGTCTAGACACACTAGACCGATTCGCACGTTCGTTACCATATACATTACGCAAAACGCCAGTTCATTGGTTTTGTGGATCAGTCTCCGACGTCGCTCTCGAAACGATTGAGATCAGAAAACGTGACCACCGTCGCAGACATATTCTCCGATGTGTGTAAGCCTCGAGGAGATTTTAGAAACAGTATATTAGTACCGTAAAGCTTTTCAAATTCCGTTAGTCGAATATTTATCACATGCGTTGAAACTAATCGAGACAATCAAACTGCCGAAATATTAAGGACTGCTGTAGGTACAGTATCGATGTATGATGCATTATTACATAAAGAGATTGCTATGACAACCTTTCTGGTTTATCCGATTGGAAAATTAGAGGTGTGACAAATAGATGGCGCTGCTTTCATGGTGGAATAATTCTATGATAATGGAAAGTAATGATGTTGCTTTCTATTTAGATAAAAGAAGAGGAACTGGAGATGATTTCGGCATAAAGAAAATTCAGATGGCGTATCTAAGTTCGTTGTTTAACACCAAGAAAAGTAATAAACAGCTGGCTGGTAACCTTCCGTGAAACAGGCGGTATCAAACATAAAAAATATCTACAAGGAAGCCACGAGCCGGCAGAATTGGCAAACTGCCTGTATAGTTCCCATAAAAATGTTGGGAAAATAAAATTCTCATTTTGGCTAAAAACGGCCGCCATCCCAGTTAAATTATTACTTTCTTTTTAAGTCAATCTGATTTAATTTTAACCATAAGGCGAATTCGATAATTCTCCTTTGAACCATACGCCGAGATTCACATGGTAACAAACAGGTAGGTGTGAATTTTAAAATTAACGAGCAGTCTAAAAACAAAATCCTCCCACACAAGCGAAGGCTTTGGCATTTTTTCACACATTAATAAACGGAGAAAATCCGCGCGTATTATATGTATAGTTTCCTACGGCATGAGGTTATGATACAAAGTTTTCACTGCCAACCACAACGCCATTACTCATCGCCAGCAAAGAAGTTTAATGCTCCGCTGAGTTTCACCCCTTCGAGGATCGGACGTGGAAGAAGACAGCTTTCCCAAACGCCTCATTAGCTTGACAATAGGCAGACAAATCACCGCCTACGCGAGCGGTTTCTATTGTTTTACAAGGGTATCTTATCGTGCTGGATAAACAAACGCGAAACGCTACGTGGCCGGCGAGAAAAAAAAGACAGCTCTGGACGATTTTTTTTCTTTTCCGTGAGTTACCTACATATGAAAAGATATTTTAATTCTACTTTATCGCTTCTTTCCTCCAAAAGAAACAAATTTAGGGTTCAAGTTATTTATCAAGTGCGTTGCATGTTTGAAAAAATTAAGTATTTTTTAAGCCTTTCATTCACTGAAAAAATTCTTTTATTTCTAGGTGAAATAAATATTGTTTACATAAATTTGTTGTTATAGATAGTAAAATGTCACTACAGCGCGCTGTAGTGACATTTTACTATCTATATATTTAGAGTACAAAATAGACACTAAGTTTTATTTCATTACAAAACGTCTCGATTTATTAACCTTATCAACGAAAACCCTTCATTTACAAGAGTGAAATGATGGAAATTTAACTTATATGCGTGTGTGCATAATACTGATCGCAAATGTAAAGACTGAGAATGAGAAAAATTCTGAACTTGACCCGATCAAGTTCAGAATTTTTCTTCTTCTCAATCTTTACATTCCTTCGTCTACATATTTTGCTATAGATAATAATGGAATTTGGACGAAGTTTCATAAAAGTCATTATCAAATTGTTTGTTGAAGTGCTGAAGACGCAGTTCCACAAAAGTAAAGCTTGCTTGGACGATTTCAATCTTATCAAGTACTTTTAAATGCCCGAAGGGCAAATTTTAATCCAAAGGAATAAACATTCAATCTTAAAATACAATAGATTAGGTGTAGTTCGTTTTTGTTTTTATTATTATTGCTGTTGTTTTTGTTTTAGCATATTAAAACCTCTAATTCATTAGGTGAATATTTTTACCTTGGAATTACTGGTAATGGAGCAGGAGTCAGAGCTAATATTTTGCTTTTGGAATTCATTTCTGCCTCGGTGTTACGAAAAGTTAACAGAAACCGAAAGTTGTTTCAAGACTAACATGCTTTGAAATCATTTGCGTAACACTTTGTTTACCTCTACAAAACAAACAGTAAAATTAATGAAGTTCAACAGAGAGCGCCGTGGTTCCTTAACTAATCTTATTTCTACAGGAAAATGAAACATATCAACATAACGGTGACCATATTCTTCGAAAAGAAATCTCGCTCGTTTAAAACAAAAAATTAAAGAAAATTAACAAATCCGTCGAGACAAAAAAAAAACTTTAAAATGAAGCGGCGACACCTTTTTTTTATGAACAGCGCCAGGGCGGGAACCTTGCGTCACTCGCTTTAAAAAAATAATCGTATCCCGAGCGCCTCTTGCGTAGTGTAGTGCTTCGTGTGCACTTGACGACGCGCTGTTTCCCCTCGTACCGTTCCAGACGCGTGTACGCATTTCACCTATCCCTCCTCCTTTCCCTCCCTCCCCCCTCTCCACCCTCGCTCGTCCTGCCTTACTCCTTCCTTCCTCGAGAACTCGCGCCGACTCCACTCAATTCCTCTCCTTTCTCAGCCGTTAAGTTCATTCACGAAGCACGGCCGGGGTGAAAGTTCTTTCCAAGTTCGCTCGCTCTCTAGACGCGAGCGTTTTTAAACAACCGTTTCGCGAGTAAGCCGGTGGAGAGGTTTGTTCGAATGAAGTACTGCTGTCATGATCTTTTTTTTTTTTTTTTTAGACGAGTGGACGAAGCGAGGAGAGTCTTAGCTTTTAACAACGCGGAAAGGGACTTGTAAACGCTACGAAAATGCGCCAGACGAATAATAATCGTCGCCGTTTCTTCGTCAGCAAGGACGAACGTAAGCGTGAAAATGAGGTTTTCCCAGTGGTGACATTGCCGAGGATAAGTGTTGGTTGCGGAATCGGTCAGACTGTGGCGTTTAGGGGATCTGTTTTAATTATTTGAGGGCTTTAAGGTCGTTGATCTGAACGATCGTGTGCGGTACGTGGAGACGTATTATTTTTGTTTTACCGCCATTCGAATAGTGTCAAGAGTAATCTTTTTGAACGACAAAAAAGAAAAACCCGTTTAATGTTTCCAGGAAAATTCAATAAAGAGTGTTAACCTCAGATAAAATCGGAATTTTGGAAGTCTACCCAGAGTCGTGAATTACTTCAGTTTAAAACGGGTACAGAATACATATAAAATTTTACGGGCCCTTCTTGTATATTACAGCAATTACTTTATCTAAACTGAATTAATTAAAACTTTATTACTTCCAAAAATAAAATTAATGTCCAATAAGAGGGACTTAATACTATCTTTTTAAATGGTGCAAATATAAAGCTTCCATTTTTACTTAGTAATAATGGTTCACTATGTTCTACAGATTATTCGATAAATTAAAATATGGGCCAGGTAGAATCAGAAAATATTCGCAATGCTTCAACGATAAAAATTATCCTTAAAACTAACACCTAGCGTAGCATCAAGTCGATAATTCTATTGTCTCCTCTTCGTAATTACACCCATACTTAAAATAATATATTAACAAAAACTTGTTGAAGCACTGATAAATAATAATAATAAATAATCCGCAAAAAGAAATAATTCTCTTTCAACGGAGATTATGGAGATCCCCTGGTGTCTAAAATGAATTTGATAAGTTAAACTCTTAAAAGTGAAATTTGCAAAAAATACATCCATTCCAGGTGTATCCAATAGCCCGAAAAATGAGAGTAAAAACCACATTCGTGTTTCGGCTATCAGGCAGCCGCCAGCAATGGTATCCAACGATATTATATTATAAAAGACATCGTCTTAAACAATACTCGTGATTAAGCGAACAAGTCGGTATGAAAACAGGACTTCAAAAGGTACTCGTTCCGACCGCCTCAGTTGTCGAGAGAATACACTCTAAGAGATAAAAAGATTTGCTACCTTGTGATGGACGGTGACTGAGAGGAGCATACAATGCGCAATTTGCAATTTTACCCGGGATGAAACGCGACATACCTCACAATCTCACCCGAGGCGACCGCGCTCCTGTATTTCTCATTGAACTTTTTTTATTTTGTCTGGATGGAGCTCCCTAGCTGTAGGCTGAATCGTAGGGGAAACTCTCCTTTTTCCAAACTGTAGGTAAAGAAAATCAACCGACAGGTTGAGGTAGATTTCCGAAAACAAAGAAAATAAAATGTTGGGATTTTCATTCGGAAAAGCGGCGAGTTAGGGAACGAAGAAGGGGAGTAAAATGGGGCTTAAAAAAAAGAGTTGCTTGGAGGAAGTAGGAAGCGGTCGAGGCTGAAAAATGGGATTGGAAATCCAAATGGAAAGGAGAATTTGAAGAGGGAGAGAGAGGGGGAGGAAGTGAAAGGGAGAGAAAAAGGAGGAGAAAAGAGAGCTTGGAAGGAGTTAAGAGTCAGACAAGTGGGTGAGGGAAAGGGCGGAGTGGAGGAGTAGAATTGGAGAGCTGAGATGGAAGAAAGAGGAAAACAAAAGAGAGTTTGGTGAAGTGGTATTTTGGAGGAGATGGGGAAATGGAACTTAATGAGATGTGGGACCCAGGGAGTGAGTTTTGGGCAAAGAGGGAAATGTGCTAGAGTACATGGAACGAAAGAGGAATAGAAACGTTTGAAAGCGTTCGAGTGAGGGACCGGAAGGGAGAATGAGAAATTGAAAACATATTATAGAGAAAGAGGGCAGAAAATTGAACAAACGAAGAGGGAATACAATGGAGAAGGAAAGTGAGTGAAAGTAGGGAAAAGAGAAAGAAGGGTTTTTTTCAGGGAAAAGGTATTTTTTGACTTGAGGCAAAACTCTTTCCCTGCCCTCAATTATGCACCTTGTTATATAAATTTATAAATATGTTGCTGCTATTTTTTTTAAAGCAGCCCAGTAAAATAAACCATCAACTTCAAATCTGGACGTAATTACGGTGCCTACTTCTTCACAAACTAATCGATTAGGCCGTGATAGTTAATGCTCTTTGCAGTTTAAAAATCAGTGGAAGGTATTTTCAAATTCGATGGCCGTTAGTGGCCCCTGAATTACCTTAAATGTTTATTTTTTGCTTAATAAAGCTCCTTTTGCAAGCTGCGAAAGTAAGGGCAAGCTCCAAAAAATTATACATATATAATGCAACGTCAATATTTGGATAACGGGATGGGCGTGAATACTCATAAATTATCCGTCAAAGTTCAAGAGGTGTCATTGATTTCACATTCGGCAGCTTGTGTTTGCGTTCGTTATACTTCAAACTTTCAATTTCTGAAGGACTCTTTTTTTATTAATTTTTAAGCGATTTTTTAGTTTGTTTATTTTATTAACGTTCGTAGTTTTGTTCATTTTTTTTAATTTAAAAAGTTAAGACACGAAGATAAAATTTTCAGCCACATAGCGCCCTCGAGGGTTATTGCACCCACCAAAGGGACGGTAAGACCTAGAAAGTTGAATTGGGAGAAATTTTTCGTGGAAAATAAGGGAGAAAAGTTTACAGCCTCAGAGAACAAAATAAAGTTAAAATCAGAGGAGAAGAAATTGAAGAGATTTTATATAAAAGGGGGAATGAGAGGAATAAAATGATAACACTGGGAGGGTGATGGAAAAATGGTTTACTGACGACGATGCAAAATAGGGAGGAAAAGAAGCGAGACGTGTTTATTAACATAATCCTCGACCTGAGATTATTTTTAGATGTGAAAATTAAAGAAAAAGAATTTTCTATGAAAAGGGTTTCAAAAACAATTACTGAGGAATATGTTCCGAGGGAGAAGAAAATCTGTACAAGAGAAACCTACGAAAAAGCCTCCAAGGTCGATAATTTACTAAGTCCGATTTCGATGTGAGCTATAAAATGGTTTGAACGTTGAAAATTACGATGTTTTAAGGTCGAATGTCTGCGTTAAAGGAAGGTTTCTAGTTATTGATATAAAGATTCCCTATCACATATACATAGATTTGTCCCATAGAAAGCGAATCTGTATTGTGATTATTTAGGGCATGGATGGCAAATACGTTGCAAGCGTGCGATTTTGCTTGGCACGCGTAAGCTGGTACTTTCTGTATAAAACATGAAGTTCCTTAGAGAAAGGATAAACTAGTGGCACACAAACAATTCCGATGATTCGCATTACTTTCTTGGCACGCGACACAAAAACCATTTGCCATTCCTGGTTTAGGGTTATTGTTTAGAGAAGTCCCAGCGTTTTTTCGGTCCTGATTTTTTTATCTGAAATTTCTTTTATAAAAAAGTTCCGGTAATTGTGTTAAATGCAACAGATGAAGGAAATAAATGATAAATAGGGAAACATCGAAAAATAAAAAATCGACAGTTTCAAAATTTGCACATTTAGTTTTAGTTCAACGCTTCGAATTAATAGTTGAACTTTCTCTGTATCCCTATGTTGCTATGACGAAGCATCCGTTTTTACATTTAGAAAACAAAGGCCGGTTCCTAATTTTCTATACGAAATTAAAAATTCAAACTCGAATTTCAAAACGATTAAAATCATTGTTTTTATCTTCCCGAATTGCCACGTTTCCTCTTTTGTAAATGGCGTGGCTGTTTTTTTCTATTTTTCGGAAGGGGACTGACTGCCTTTTAGTATTTTGTCCACCCTTCCTTAAATCGTAATTTCGACTATCATGATAATTGTAACACTGGGCTGAGCAATAGATTTGGTACGGACTTTCCCTAAATTTCACTGTCCTACACAGAGAATCGAAACCCTTTGCGGTCTCTTTGCTTGTAGTTTTTCTTTTTTTTTTAGGTAAAGAAAGCGGAAATCTCTAGTTTGTTTCCGTGACTACGTCGAACGGGTTAATTACGAACGGTGGAGCCTGACGGGGGTGATTAGCGCAACGTTTTCTCTGTTGTGAGGTCAGGGTTTCGAATCCCCCTTTCGAAATGTCAAATCGATGTATTCATCTTCTGCTTAACTCAGCCATCGTGTCTGATAAATTTCCGCGCCATTTCCTTAAAACTTCTGTGATTACGGGTCTATGTTCTTACAATAAACAAACTAACACTGAGTAAGAAGACTTTTTGTAGGTGTAGAATCGAGGAGAAATTTATCTCACAAACAAATTACTATGTTCGTTGCAAAAGCGTTGATGTCGTTGTTACGTGACGTGACTAAATTTTAAATATTTATTAGAGATGTGTAAATATTCGGGAGGGAGAGATAAATCGATTGAAACTTTCGCAACATCATCGATGATTCCAAAAATGAAACGCTGGGCTCCCCTTATGGGTAGAATCAAAATGAAGCCAATTATATACTCCAATATCCAGTAAAGAAAATAAATTTAAATAATAACTGTATTCATTTATTTATCAATCCCCAAAAAGAGAAAAAAGTCTTAACTATATTGGGAAGTATAAGACATTATAAATATAAAGTAACTAGCACAATTTCCCATTGAATTTCAGCGGATTTAGCGAAGCTACTACAGCACAACATACAAACTCTTTAAAATATATAGGTAGTAGATACTTTTTAAATTACAGTTAGCTTTTCTTAACAATTAATCATATTTGCTTGTAACAATCCGTTTCCGAGCCTATTGCATTCAAATATAACGATAATTTTATCTATCTTATTACTTTCGCCAAATCCAGCTTCATTTCTTGTGTAATTATGCCTCGCTGAAATATTTACTTTTATGTCTTGTAAGCAAGAAATCCGTGAAAAAGGAATGTACAGTTGTCCATGATTGAACACTGACTCCGGTAAATGTACACCAGGTACGTGAGCTTATTTACGTTAATAAATATTATAATGTAAAATATAATGATTTTACTTACAAAAAATGTAAGATTCCAGTATTCAATAGACGAAAGAATGTTCAATTACTTTCATCAATAAACGCTTCCTGTATAATAATCAATATCTATTTACGTTGCTATCCATAAACATCGATCGTTTCGTTGCTTAAACGAAAGTGCGAAGCGAATAACGCTAAACTTTCATCTATTTGTAAGCTTCATTGAAGCTAATTGAATCGGAGGTAACAATGACGGCCGCCTTGGCAACGCCCGGGAGGGGTATGAAAAATCCATAAAATTTCGAAACAAATAGCGTATTTCTGAAAACTTCGACGGTGTAACATGTAAACTTCCCAGGAATAAGATAGTATAGAGTTTTATTCGTCGAATAAAGCAAAAACGAAAAGAATCGGTCCATATTTACGTATTTTGATGCTTGAAGGAAGAATACCTTGCAAGTCAAGAAATGGATTCATACGTGTTATCTTATGGAAAAATGTTAATCCCCTATATTGGCAGCACTGATTAATCCCGGTTGACCAAACCTTGACAATTCATTATTGTAAGTTAGGATGTAAGGAAGAATCGTACCAAATTTGGTTATTCTAGCTTTTACCGTTTAGGAGGAGTTCCATGAACAAACACACAAATACACAAACACACACTTCAAAATATATTATAGTAGAAGTAGAATAGACCGAACGTTCCTTCCGCCATCGGTGGCGATCTGAAGATAGTTTATTCCAACATGTTTTTTTACCGATCCAGATAGCTGCTTTGCAGGAAAGAGGGCGCATGTCATCCCCCCAACCGTCTCGTGGCGTGTGACTTTATCTTGATCAGCTGCGCAATACGGCTGAGCATGCGAATGGTGCAGCATCTTTACGCTTATACGCAAGATTTTTTTAAAACTAGGCTTCTCATGTCGTCTCCATTTTGAAATAATTTACATGAAAATTCAAGCAACTTTCTCTGTATCTTATGTAGAGAGGAAATAAGTTAGCAGATGAGAAAGCATGTGCTTGAGATTATATATCGTACATTTTAATCCGTAGGAATCCCATAGAAAAGCATCGGCGCACTCTTTAGATATTTTGAAGATGTGAAGCACCACACTTGCTTGACCTAGGCGATGAAAAAATATTCATAAACTATCAATACACGTTCTTAAAAATTTTCCTTAATATAGTAGTAGAAGAAAATCTGGGCCGAAATACATCCAGATCAGTTGAATAATTGAAAAACGCATTGGCGGAACAGTACACAGGGGAAATCAGGATGCAGTCACGTTTCATTCTCAGAGTAAGCTCCTTAGTACATAATACCAAATTTAAAAAGTTTAAAAAAAATTCTTTTATAAAAATAGAAATTTCTATTTGAGACACTTTTCGTCCGAATTCTTCAGCGTTTAACAGAGATCTCATGTCCGTCTGAGTAGATTTTCTCACAATTTGTAGAATTGTTTGCCAACGAGAACGAAAGTAATTCCGCATAGGCGCTCGAACGAAAAACATAATAGATTCACTTTCCTAGGAAAAGGACGAATTTAGTAATCGTCCTGAATTTGAAAGCACGTAATTAGAATTCGAGAGGACGATTATTTTAAACCTTCCCTTCCAACGCAGTTTAGGAACTTCCATCCGTAACCTCGCTCCTATTGTTTTGGCTTAATTTGTGGGAAACGCTAAGAGGGCTTCCTCGAGAATCTTTTCGCTTTCTTTTGAATGGACAAAGGCCGCCGCGCGCTAGGGAAACTAATTAAAGAAGGATCCTGAAGAGTATTTGGTTCAGGAGATCATACTCGGGAACAATACGTGAATCAGTAATATAAATTGACCCTAACATGGTACACATGGTTGTATCCCACCCCCACGATATCTTTTTCTCTTGTTTGAGTCTGCTGTGAACATGCAGATTTTGATGTGCTGCTGGGTGTACAGGGCAACAAAATATGATGAAAAACAGTTTATTGAAGAGTCTTATACTTTGTGGAAATCTATTATTAGATAAAATACATGAAATTATTTAAACTCTGTAACTATTTCTCCGGAAAATTTGTCTTCATGGCCCGATGAGTTTTTGTGTTTGTTTATTCCACGCATTTATCCCTGCAATAAAAATTATTTTATTAATAAATAAGGTACTATTTGATCATAAAATTATCAGTTGTCCTTCGTAAAAATATTGATCTTCTAGTTATCAATTTTGTAACTGTAATTTGGAATATAGTTCTTTATACCCAAGTGTACTCAATTATTATGCCGAAAGAGGTGTAATTGGGTTAAGTTTGTTGTTTTTTTTAACGTTCCCGGCTAATTTTTTGCTTAATCGAAGAGGACTCAAACTTATCAATAAAAGTGAATTTTATTTTGGCTGCCCATAAATTTGTGTGTAGATTTAATCTTGTGTTACCAAGAAATCAATTCAATCTTCGATAAAATATGCTACCAAAATTCGCAGATAAAATTAAACGCTCAAAGTATTTAAAGATTGTTAATGAAACATTTAAAGAAAAAAACAAAAACTGCTATCGATTTCGTCATATACTATTCCCAGGAAAAACGTATGTAGAATTTATTTACGGACGTTTTAAGGCATGTAAAAGCGATCCATTTTCCCGCTCGGACAAGCTGAACTCTCGCTGTTATCTGAATTGTGCACGCTAGTCATTTTCACGCTTCTATCCTGCAATTTCATCCCAAATGGCCACCGTTTCTGTGTAAATCACCAAACGGACGCCTATTTGCATCAAAAGACATTATATGCTAATTAGCAGGGGAGATAATTGAAATGCTCGGAGTTCGGCTGTCCGAAAGAAGACGGGAAATGGACAGATGTGGGCGCATAACCAAAAGGAGTTACCCGCCGAGTAGCTTTAGACGTAAGCCGTGAGTGGGAAACCAAACGGAAACACTTTCATTAACATGGATTTAATTGGCTTCCATCTATTCGGTACCGACGATTAGTGCTTATCTGAACGTGTAAATGGTCGGAAAAATTCGAGGATTTTTTTCGCGAAACGTGAGAATCGTCCTTTCTCATAAGAAATCAGATAAGTAGTCAAATTAAACATTCTCTTAAATGACCGGTGATGAAAATCGTATCTAACTTTTATCGACAAATATTTACCATTGTCATTTTTGTTCATACATTATGAGAACGTGTTGGAAATTCTTTGATCTATGCTGTACGAAAAGTGAGGGTTTTTACTTGGAAGTAGGAGTGTTATTGTGATTCTTTTAACTCACGTTTGCAATCAGAAGTTTGTACATGAATGAGTTTTGTAATTAATACATGAGTGCTCTCTGCTTATGAAAATGTTTACTATTAAATCTCATAAAGTACCTCCAATCGAAAAGTTTTCTTAATGTGAATATTTTACTGTCTAGTGTTTCATTTAAAAAATTATCTATCTTAGGCGTTTTTATTCCTATTTAAGATGAGAAAAGTCTTTTTCGTAGTTAGAGAAAATCATGTACGAAATCCACAAGCTCATATATTAAAGAGAGATAAATAATAAAAAATTTAAATTCTATATATATATATATATGGCTTAATTTTATTGATAAATTTTCTGCTATATTACGATGCATACTTATAACAGTTAAGAACATTTCTAATATATTTTTTGGCTTATAGTAGGTAGAGATGAATTTAAAATCTATTTAACATGCACGAAACTGATGAAAAAGTATAAACTGCGTAAATCTTGCAGTCACGTTTCGGTTAACGAGGCGATTTGTCTCTTTTGTCATGACAAGCACGCCTCTTCGACCGCATTAAGAATTCGGCAGATCCCTCGTGAATGTGAAAAAAAAATGGTTCCTTTTCCAGGATTAGATCGATATCGATCTCATGAATTCCAACAAAACAAAATAGGCGAAGGTCAAGAGTAAAACGCCGGAACAGGAGGGGACCTGCCGATCGTTCCAATGCTTTCCATGGAAACTTTAAAATAGCCTTGCGCCTTGTTTTCTTTTTGACAGGAAACGATCTTCGATCGTTTTCGGGCTAAGTTCCGCGAGTTAGTTCTATACCTTTATTTTTTTTTATTTCCCAAAGTAAAAAGTCCTTCGCGAGGTCACGGAAGCCTAAAGCCTGCCGCTCAAGGAACCGAAAAACCCTCCTCCCCCTTCCCTACACTTAGGCCCTCTTATCTTATTCGATAAAAAGAATCAATTCGACCTTTAAAACGCTGTGACGTATCCGAACGCTGATCGAAGCAATAGCATATTGATATTCCTTTTAAAGCAGTATCCTGAATCTTGTCATAAAAACACATTTATAAGGGGCAGTTCGATTAAGAACAAGCTTGTCGAACACGTATAAATACCGAAAATTAAGAGCAGCGGCTAAATGAGTAGTTCAACCAAGATTTATCAATCTCGTTTTATGGCTGAAAAGATTCTAGGACAAACAAAAAATACTTTTCTCGGGTACCTCCAATAGCCGCAACAAGGTTATAAAAAGAACGCCTTTAGAATCTTTCTCCGGTGAATCACCACTGAAGACGGCTGCTTTGTAGCCGAATTGCGCATCTCGTTTTTTTATAACCTTGGGAAATGAGGAAACAGCCTATTCCTGTCGCATAAGTATCTTCGGATCATCCTTTCCGTCAATTTTATAACCTTGTTATGGCTACTAGAGATACATACTTGACAGAAGTAATTTTTTGTGCTTGTTCCTGAATATTTAGTTAGTGACGATACTAAAAATACTTTTAAGAACTATTATATTGCTCATTGAAGAACCAGTTGTCAAGATGCTGTTATGTATCTGTTTTTGCTTCATTTATTATTACTGTTTTCTTAGCTGTGATGTTGGAAAACTACGTTAAATATATTATATCTATTTCTCACAAACGTTGCCCATTGAAATAAAGATAACAATTTCTAATAAAAACTAGCGCTATACAGAATTAAAAATCGGCATAAAATTGCATTACCAAAACGCGATATGAGAAAGCGTAAAAATGTTTCCGCCCGGGATCGAACCGGGGACCTTCCGCGTGTTAGGCGGATGTGATAACCACTACACCACGGAAACCTTGTATTGAATTTGAAATATTGTAATCAATTGAATAAATGAATAAATCCAACTAAATTCATTTTCAGAATGTATTTTATATGGGATTTACAAATTTCATAAGTATCAATATGTATCCACCCTAAAAAATAACCTGTTGTAGACAGATGGCCTTTTCAGGCCGGAATTAAATTGTAAATTGAATATTTTTTGTTGAAAACCCCGGTAATAGTTCTTGTAGATTTTTCTTTATAAGTATCCATACCGTTGAAGTTCATCAGCTGAAATCGAGTATCGCGATGTTTTTAGTAAGGCAGCCAGCAGCGGTCTAAATCACCGCTAAGCGTCTCACTTATAATTTTTACATCTACGCCAACGTGCATTCCGGAAGAACATTGACGTCACGTAACGCACTCTTGATGCTCTTTTGTTGGTGAGCCTGAGAGCAATAAAAACCCGAGCGATCCGTTCCCTTCGCATCAAAAAGGAAGATACGGACAGTTTTAATGAGAAAAGGAGATCAAACTTTCTCCTGCGCGTTTAAGCGCCTCTCCCAAACCAATAAAGCGTCGCTCGTGACCCAGTTGCCTCAACCCTTTGTCCCAGAGACTTATCTTTGCCAGAGAGACTGGAGAACGGTACCGTAGTTCGTCTTTCTATGCATCTTTGCACGTGTAGAACTTTGAGATTAATTGTTCACATGCTCAATTATAATTTTACTCCAGCTGAAGATCTTTTCCGCAAATTTTCCTTCGATTTAATTAATTATGTTATGCAGTATCATCTTTTGTAAACCGTATATAAGGAGAATTTTAATGCTTTGAGTTGAATTATACCTCGAAAATTGAAATGTGCTTGTTATTTTTTGACAGTATCGAAATCGAGAGATGAACGCGTTTCGTAAATGCCTAAGTTTTTAATGGTTGATATTTTTTTACATGATGAATATACCGAAAAGATTTTTTTATTTATGAAACGGAATTTTTCCATAAATACGAATAGAATAAAGTATTTTATCATAAAGCTTTTACCAGTTGCCAATTTCGGTCATTTAAAAAAAAGGTCTAACTATAAACTTTCTAGGAATCTTATTTCCATCTATTACACAATTTTCTTCGATCAAAACTGTCGTCCGGAAAATTTGAAATTAATAAGCCATATATCTTTAGCGAACACAGATATGCGGAGAAATATGAATTTATCGATTATATTTTACGAAATAAGCTCGTAAAGTCTTTATGTGAAGGAAAAGATAGTGCTTATATCTCACCTCACGTTTAACATGCCTATGGCATTCCGTACTACCGCTTCGTCGATGGAGATATTCGGGTCCAAGTAGTTTTATTTGAGCATAAAATACTCCGGCATGCCTTCGTAAAAAAAATGTAGTCATTCTTCAAGACTTATCAAATTGAATAAGCTCGTAAACTGTCCATGTCGTAGTCATAAATAAATTTACAATTTCTTGTACTTTTAACGTTGCTCTCAGTATTGGAATTGAATTTAAAAAAATAAAATGTACCTTTTAGGAGCTTATCAACTACGATATATGCCATAGGATTTAGAATTTGCTTATTAGAATATCATGAATGAAAATCTTCGCAAACAAACTCACCGTGATGTAATAAGCCTTAAAACTTCATTCATTGCCTTTCGTACACAATTTCGTAATATTTTATACCGCCATGTCGAGTGCGTGAAAATTTCAACACTTAATTCCGTAATTTCATTTCTCGCTACGAATCATTCAAAAGGTCCATTTCAATCAACATGCACGGTAATCAAGAGAACGTTACCTCACAAACCCTGCAACTAAAACAAATGCCGTTAGAAATTGTTTACGACACAGTAGGTTCTTGGGTTTGAACAGCGGTCCCTGAAGTCTTCATTTCCATTCAAAATTAAGCGTGAGGCGAGATTTTTCTCATGCGATTCTGGGTTTCGGGAGCCATTCTGTTGATTGTGTTGACACAGCGGAGGAACCGAGAAGCTATTTACTGCGTGACTACCCCTTCAAATGTGAAACTTCATTTTTTTCACCTCATCCATTGTTTGTGTTATTACCGGAGATTTGAGAGGATTATTTGCAAATCCAGAGTGTTGGAAGAGTTAATGAATACGGAATGAAACCGTTGGATGGAAGGACGAATTTCTTCTCTTTTTCGCTAATGATTGTTGTGGTAAACAATTAAGTGCAGAGTAAAACAAACAATGCGAAGGAAAAAAATGTTGTAATCGAGTTTTATATTCACTATAAGCTATATGAATTGAATATTATAATAAAGGGTGGGTTGGAGACTACGGCGAATTAGTTATTTGAAAAAAACAAGAAACTCCTTAACCGTAACAAGGTAAATATCTAGAGCCACAAGCAACCAAAATAATAAATAAATAAATATATATATATATAAATACTAAGGAAGAGGAAAGGTAAGTAAGGATATTTTGGGCAACTAGGTGTTGAAGGAAACCCAGTGAACACTTACCGGAAGTAGAGCCGCTGGGGTGTTGGAGAGACACATTTGTAGAGGTTAGAGCTTTCGGGATGATCCCTTCGTCAGCACAAGATATATATATATATATATATTTATATATATATATAACTACGTACAGGTTTATATTATGATAGAAGACTTTTATTTGTCGTCCTGTCACGTCGAGAGAAACTTTGGCTGCCAAGAGCAACCGTATTGTTGCCATCTTCACAAGATGACGTAACATTTTTGTTTTGCAGATTAAAGTTAATTCGTAATTAGTGCATTTGTATATTGTTTAGAAACGCGTCCGTGGTGTAGTTTACGTTGATGTTTTGAACTTACTCTTAGCTAAAGTCGACACATTGAGCTATGTTTATATTTCATTCGTGCTCACTCGTCACTTTTGGCAGAAAATAACGCTAGTAATATTATAATAAAGATATTGACATCGTTGGTGATAAATTACCCCGGGTTTTCTTATTTGTTTAAATTTTAAATTTTATTGGGTTAGAAAAGTTAAAATGTTCTTCATGAAATTTGTGACGATTTATTAAACATTCAATATGGCGATGTAATATATAAATATGCGATTCTGACAGTATTATACTAAATATTAATTAAATAACATCTCATAACCTTCCATATTGAAAGTATGAACATATCGATTTTTCAATGAAATGCAGCCTACGATTTTGAGAGAGTCGTATCTTCTTCTATCGGTTCTCTATAACCTAATAAAGCCGTTTCAATCGAGTGACTTCAATGGCTGAAATCTTTCGACGTTGTTTCGATGTGAGATTCTAAGACATTTTAAATAGCTGTCAGAATTATTACAACAGTTTATAATTATAAAACTAAGTGTAGGGTGTTCCCAAATCAATATAAATTTTGCACAACCGAGTAATTAGACATTTTCGTGATTTAGTAGAGTAGTGATGGTTCCTCTGAGACAAAAATAAAGCGTAGACCAAAATAAACTATCAGAGAAATATCATAGGCGTATATACTTATTGTTTAATTTCTAGGAAACGCCACATTTAGTTCTTGAAATGCATCTGGGTTTCACTTCCTGTTCAAACAGCAGGCATACAAACGCATTCCGAAGCTGAATATAAAGATTTCCCTAGTATCCGCCAGTTCATTATATTAAACGTGGTAACACAAAGTACCAATACTGCGTCCAATCGAAAGCTCACTATAAATGAAAAGAAAAAATTACGTGATTTATCCCTTTGGCTTCTTCCGGCACCCAGTTTTCTCTCCTTAAAAGGGTGCTAAATGCACGTTCATGCGATAGGAAGCTTCCGAGTAAAAGATGTCCTATGAAAATCCCTTCCAGAAGCTGTCATGTGACTTAAGAGAAAGGAACGGAAAGGAATAAAGGACGAGAATTGGATTCTTTTACAAATGTGTCCGCAACTGTACAGCTGCGGGAAAGGAGATTTTCTCGTAGCAAATTCTTGTAATTAAAATTGTCGCTTGTTGAAGATAAGTGGCTTAACTTTTTTAAGGGCAAACTTCGGAATATCATAACTGAATCTTTTACTGTTTATTGTTTATTGTTTTATGAATAAAGTTGCAACTGCCCTTAATACATGATGATGAGCTATAAATGAGCTCGTGTATTCAACTTTGAACGGTTGTTTTAGTGAGGTTATAGTTCTCAGAAGACTTGGTTACATCTACATCAGTCACTTCTTGACACTTGCATATAAATACCATGGGAATTTTGTAAGCGAACCATAGTTTATATTTATTTTCACGGGTTGAATGCGTATTTTAAATATTTCAATTTCACTTCGTTTACCTATCTTACTAATAGGACGCATTATCATCGGTCGTTCAAATCACCAAAGCGATATTTAGCGTTGTCCCTGTCCATATGGCGGGCATTATCAAAAACGGTAGACGTATTTTGCTTTTTGTAAGTAGTATGATGGCACTGAAAAATATAAAAGCCATTCGTATTTATTTTTTAGCTTCGGAAATTTCATTTTGTTATAATATGTTCCTGCATTAATATAAATTAAGTTATTGCTTCGCTTACACGAAGATCCAAACAAAAATGCTTCGTTTTTTTTAACCAAGTACCTTTTTTAAATGACTAATTTTTATAATGCATGCCCACAATTAGATTAAAATATTTATCACTTCTTTCAGTAGATGGAAATCGTGGCTCACAAGATCCCTATAAGCTGGAAGTAACAGAAACCGTACAGAATCAATGTATGATTTCGGAGAGTCCTCTCCCACTTTTTTAACGCTGTCTCGAAGGAAAAAAGTTACCTCATAAGAATCCATCTCTCCCAAAACACAAATCAACAAACTTTTCAATCTCTCCCTCAATATAATACCTTCTTACGTAAAAGTTGATGACGCAAGGGTATACTACCGTCTTAGGCAAGAAAAAATAGGTAAATATAAACCCGGATTCAAAAAAAACTCGTAAAAAATTAAACTCATAAATTTTCCTCGTTTGGTAGGCGTTCAATTCCTCTCGGCAAAATCGGTCCGAAGAAATCGTGATCGAAATGATCTCGTTCTCAAATGAACATATTCGCCACGCGTTGGACGACTTTCACGCTTCGGAAAACATAAAAGGGAGCCTTTTAACTCGTCAATCCAAACGCCTCGAGTGAATGTGCTCCGAGGCGACCGATCGTAAAACGAGAAGATGTTGCGAAAAAAAAATACGAAAAATGCTATTCCCATAAGCTAGATATAACCGAGAAGCGCTTATTACGAAAACTGCAGAATCATTTAGTCGATGATTCCCCGCCGAGCAATATTCCTTTCCCCCGGGAAATGATCCGCGCAAGCGGTAGGAATGGGAGGCGTCGAGGGAGCTAACTTCAGACTCAATTAGCATCCGAGACGGTTAATACAGATCACGCCAATCCTCCGTCAAAGCATCTCACGTCCGAACGAGGTTTTAATGTTAACGGTACAGCCAAGGTTATTAGTCAAGCAATATTTGGGCCAAGCGATTCGCGTTTTGGAATGGGAAAATAACGCTTTTAAGCCTCAATTTAAATTACCTGAGGGAGGTTTACGATAATATACTGGAAACCAGAGGCGTAAATTCAGTTTTGTGGCTTCAAGGCAAATAATTCAAATGAGGCCCCCGTAATAGAATTAAATATTTATGCATATACTTTAAATTTTTATTTTACATTTTTAAAATTAAAAAATGATATAACATTTTCGATTTATTTCATATTACAATAATATCGCAACATTTATTTTTGCCTTCTTGAGGCCTCCCGGGACCGAGGCCCCAAGTAAATGCCTTGCAGTGCCTTTCCATAGTTACGCCTCTGCTGGAAACATGCAACTTCCAGATTAATTAAACATTTATAAATAAAACAATTATATAATAAAGTGTTCCGATTAAAACCAAGGGCTAAACCTTCATTAATATTCTTAAAAATCCTTACCATATATTTAACTAAAAGTAAAGTATTCGAGCTAGCCATACGGGTAAAAAATTAACATACTTTTCCCCTCCAATAGGTATAAAAAAAACGGATGCGCATTTCGGCTACGAAGCAATCATCATCAGTTCTGTTTCTCCGATAGGAGATCTTTTTTACGACTCTTGGAAAGAATTGACTTGTCAGACCTAACTATAATCCGGTAATCTTCACCTTCATCTTGTATAAACTGTCCGTTTAATGAGTTTTTTTTACCGTTATGTCTCTCTATTATTCATTTAAAATTTATTAAATAAAGGTAATGTCCCCAAACACAAAATACCAAATACCGCTACGGTAGCCGTGGAGGCCTACCATGGACCCGCGAAAATCTTCACTACAGGTACAAATTGTAATTATTCTATACCTATAAGAGCAGACGCACTTCGTAACATTATCCGCTGGCATATGATTCGACACATCTCAAGATTGAGAATGTTATAATCGGGTTTATTAGTATCATCTTTGAAAAAATGACTCGACAAAAAATAATCAATCAACGGTGACTCTCCGAATCGGACGTATATGATACAACGCCTTTGTTACAGGAGTTACTTTAGCGTAATAAGAAAGGAAGGGAAAGTTGAGAGAATTCTTGGAAGCGGATACATAAGATTTTAGGGGTTTGACGAATTATAGGGGAGATACAAAAACCGACTTTCGAAATGTATTCCCGTAAAACAAACAATGAGATGCTTGCCGCCCTGGTGTTATGCAAGCTACGGTCCGAAAACACACATCAAAACTTATGGGGCGCCCGTTGTTCAAAATCACTTCATAAACAGAACCACATCTTGCCCGTCCGAAAACTTTCGGCAATTTTTTTTTGACCATCCTCCGTAGAGATATATTCCAAAATAAAAATATCCAGGTCACCTAATGGATGGAGCCCAAACTGATGATGATAATATCGCCGGCAGCTACAAAAGCGTGGGAAATACCAGAGGCGAATAACTGTTGCAAAAACCTAGCGATGATTTTTAAAATTATTCCGGCAGATTACCATTTAGCACGGGTGATTTGTGACCGAAATTCGCGTCCTAGTTCTTCCGTCGTTTTTTGGTTATCGGTGATGCATTTATTATCAATTTGATTAAAAAATTATAGCAATTCACAGTTACGCGTCTGGATATGCCTCGAAATGCCTAGTTAGGTAAAACAGTCAGTAATCGCTTTAGGACAACCGAAAATCTATTCATAGTTAGGAAGTCAGAAATGCCTATTTAGTTAAAAATTACATGAGGACAATCAAAAATATATTCCTATTTAAGGAGTCAGAAATCACTTGACGACAACCGAAAATATGAAACAAAATTCTAAAAGTGCTATCGTTGAAAAATTGCAAAGAACATGGTTACGATCATATTGCAAAAGTTTTGACGAGGTATGCCGGAAGCAAAGCGTCAATCAAAAGTACGGCGGCTTTCTACGAGCCCAACGCACATCCCATCAGTAATCCAAAACAAGCCTAAACATTTATTCATCGAAAGTCCAGTTCTCCAAGTCCGTCAATCATCCGGGTGAATGTTTCAGGGCAAGATTGTGTGAAATAATATAATTTTTTCGTCCCGTTTGGAAAACTCTTCCTTTCCTTCCCCTTCTCGTACCAGAACTTTGCCTCCAGCTGTTAACTATTTAACGCACGCGTAAAAAAAATTAAGTTCGTGCTTCGGGTCTCATCCTTTCCGAAAAGACGGCCCACGTTCACCAAACGAAGATGACTTCCAAAAGGTCACTGTTATTCCTTACGGCTAAAACTACTTTAACAATTCACAAATGAAGATCGAAAATATGGCGTTACCCCGCACCACAGCCAAATAAAGGTGTGGCCTTCACGAAGAAATAAACTACCTTTCCCCCGTCCCATCTTTTATTCTGTCTATCAATATGCCTCTCTCTATCTTTATCTCTTTCATTCACTGCCAAAAGCGCGAGAGTCACTCCTCGCATTGGCCAAACGTCAAAAAATGACCTCATCAACTTTTCCTTTTGGTTTTTACATGGAATCTTAATGCCCCCCTTTTTTTAGGCTTACCCGGAGGAATGACCGTATTTGCGTGGGGGAAAGCCTATCCGCCAAGAGCAAAGAAGAATTAGAGACTTTATGTGTGTAAATCCGTGAAAACTCTTTCGACGATATTTGGGAAACGAAAGTATATGACTATTTATAAAACTGTTTAGACATAGGCTTTTAACTAGGGAGTAATAGTACGACTTGCTGATTAAATGTATGGTCAAAGTTAAATTCTGGAATTGACATAGGTCCACCAATTCTCAACAACGTCACCATCTATTTTTAAGAGAAAAATAAAAATACTTATATTTTTGTGTGTTCGGAAAGGATGATAATTTTTCCAAAGAGGTTTATTAAGGAAATATTTGTTTACAACTTAACCGGCAAGATAGTTATAGCCGTTGTCAATGTGTTGTCGTATAGAGTCATGGTTGCTATACGAGTAACGATTTCTTATTGTAAACAATTACTCATTAACCTATTCTGCAAGCTTACGCCGTCATAAAAAACTTCAACATTATACACACTAGTACGTTTCTATAACGATAATTAAACAAAAGTGTTCTGTCTGAGAATGTGTTAAGCATTTAAATCCTCCCCAACTAAACCTGCTAACGGCACAAAAGAAAATTACCCATAATTTCGTGGCATTTAAAACTAAAAATTTGTATTTCATTAACGTTAAAAAAATCGCCATTACTGCCTATATAGGAATATATATATTTCATTAATCAAGACTGCTTAATTTGTAAATCCTGGCAGGCCAATTTGTCACTTTTTCTCATTATATATATATATATTTTGATCCGCGCCAGCTACAGAACATTATCAGTAAATACACCTCTCGGATGCTTTTTCATGGCGCATCTTTTAATTTTATAGTAAAATTATGATTATTTTGTAAACTTTCCTTAAAGTAGTAAGACGTGTAAAAAATCGGCTTATTTTTCTTTAATCAACGAAGAAAATGCTCACGTTTATTGCCAATGTGAGTTTAACCTCTCGTGAAATGGTTCCAAGGACTTTGAAATTCCAAAAACATAAGCAAACAAATGCAAATATAATAACCCGAAAAATAACAAATATAATCCTTCTTCATCACCATATGGCTCTTCTGTGTGCGTTTGCGCGCGCACGTGGGAGCGTACATGCATTGAAATATTGTTTATACGGAGTTTTTTTTAAATAAAATATGCCCGTTTACGCGAAGTAAAGCATATTACGTTAGTCACATTGAATGAGTAAATGAAAGATTGAGATTTCAAATAATAAAACATTATTAATATGTAAACAAAGGTTATTTAAAAGTTGAATAAACCAAAGCAAAAGGCGATGAGCATGTGAGATTTTAGTATATTATAATAAACCTCGTTATTATGCATCACGGAATTGTAAATCCCGTGAATTTTCTATAACGGGGTTTCACCCAATAAACATTATCGCATAAACACACGAATAAACAGGACAGGATCTCATTCACTTATCCTATCAAAGCAATTCCATGCGCAGCATCTACACAGGTTAATTTTCCGCCTAACCTAGAGTTTCCTATATAATTTACGGCGAGAAAATCAAGAGAAAGTCATTTTTACGTTTAGTTTTCTAATTCCTATGCGAGCTAAAAAACCAAAATAATTGATGTCGTTCATCGCCGCGTTGAAGAAAGTCATTTATCACATGAAATCTGTCCTTAATTTACGCTCCTTAATTTGTTCTCCTCTTGTTACGCTTCATTACCTTCGCGATACCTGTCATCCATATTCCCACAAATGAATCTTCCTTTTTTATGTTAACGTGTGACATTTCACGAGACCGAATGAAAAACATAATTTCGCTCACCGCTACTTTATAATAATAGCCAGTCGCATCAAGGCATAACAAATGACGCACTTTACATAGAGGTAGTGAATTATAAAGTGCTGACAAAACAGCCAGTCTAAACCCGCGCTTAAAATAATTGCGTACTTTAGGTAGATACGGTAATTTCTTAAGTGCTACAAGTAGCCAGTTTCATCTGGGCTTCAAAAAATACGTGTCCTACATAGCGGCGTTCGGAATTTCTTATTTAAAAATTAATGCTGCCCCCCACTCTCTCACACACTTACTGCTGAAACGAAGAGTATTTCCTTCCATCTTTTTGACACTTCCCTTTCTCAGTATATGTCCATAAAGTCCCTCTTTCACTTCTTCCGCGGCACTCTACACCAGTGTTTCTCAACCTTTAGTATACCGGGGAGCACCTAGAGGTATTCATTAACTTAGGAGGAGCACTAGAACAAACTTTTCAGGAAAACATTTGTTCCCTACCAGCTGGAATGTCCATCATAGTACATTTGTCAGTACAAAAACGATCTAGGAAAAAATGAATGAATGAACTCAAAAAAACGAAATAAAATTAAAGACGATCTCATGCATATTATATACATATATTGGTTTTTTAATTTTAAAAGATAAATCCATACAAAATGACGAAGGAGCGGAGCGCCTACGTAATGGATACGGTGCACCGGATGACAAACACCAGCGGTGCCCAACCTACGGCCCGCGGGCCGGATGTGGCCCCCGAAGGGTTTTTCTGCGGCCCGCTAAGCCACGATGAAAAAGTAATCTGAAAAATTTAACACACAAATTCATGGGTTTTTATGAAAATTTTGATAATGAAACCTTTAATATTGGAATGTTTACCATAAAACCTCTTTTGCACATGATTTTCACTTAAATGGCACCTCATAGACAAATTTCGATTTAAAATTATAATCAGGCCCGCAGAATAATTGCAACATCCAATATGCGGCCCGCCGAGGATTCACAAACACCGATGTGACCCGCCTTGTAGGAAAGGATGGGCACCACCGCTCTACGCCACCAGTCAATCCTATGCCACTAGTACCCTCAATTTTCCCTCCCAACAAAACTTTCGCGTTCGTTTGTAACGGTTTATTCCGTCTCTTTCCCCTCTCCGCTACCCATCTTCCTCCTCTCTCTCTCTCTTTATCTCTCTCCCTCTCTCTCTCCCCCTTCCGTCTCCCCATCCTCCTCTCTACCTAACCGAATTCTTCCTCTCGAACCTTGCCAAGGTGTTCCAACGGATCGGTAAAGAATGCCACGGTCTCCATAAGACTTGGCCCTTTTTTTTGTCCGCTCTCTCTCTCGTTCACGCCTCGCGAACTAACCAAGGGCGAAGAAAGTGTTTTTTTTAAAGGAACTTTTCGTCACGTCCCTTCGTGAATTTTGGCCGCGGCCGTGAATCACGCGCGGGTCGAATGCCGGGTTGTTCAAAACGAGGTTCGTAGAGGAATCGTGATGTTCGACAATTTAAACGCGCGTTCGAAAGATGATTATCGAGATCGTCAGATGCCTGAAGAAAAATCGAGAACAAGCACTTTTTAAAAAAATAAGTGCTTACTTCAGCCACAACAAGGATATGAAAAACCAGCCGTCCTCAGTGGTACTATATTAAACGCTTGTTCTTAAACACTCCGCGGTGTCGGAATGTAAATATTTATTGATTCAAATGTTTCTGTATAGATCGACCAAAAGATGGATATAGTCCGATGAAATTCAACTATACGTCTTACACAAAAATTGTTTATTAAAACTCGACCACAATCGTAATTAATTTTCGCGGAAGATACACAGTTGAACTTTATCTGTATCATGAGGAAATTTCACAAAACGGAGCCTGAGTTTATTAATGAGAACGGCTATAGCAAAAGCGTATGCTCTGTTTCTTCCGTTAAAAGTCCGGTGTCGAAGTTTAACCTCCACGGAATATGCTTTTAAAATAAACAGTTTTACAACTTAAGTATTATTCCTACGTTGATATTATTTATAAATAAGAATTCTCCCGAGGCTTTGATAACAAGGCGAAAGACCACGCCAGGCGTTTATGACTTAAAAAGAAGTAACATAGCATTCTAATATGAGTTTTAGTTGTTAATTAAGCTCATAATGTGCGTTTGATTATACATAATTGTTAAGTTCATTTGTCGTTTAGGTCTTGACCATAGCTTGTTTACCTATCCAATCAAAATGTTTTTCTGTTTACGTTTATCATTTGAAATCATCAAATAAAGTTCTCTCATTAAGTTTCCGGCAAATTACTACCAATGATCCAAGCACAATACTACCGGATGCATTAAAGAGATACGACTAATTACGTCCGAATGATTGTCATCAATTTATCAGTTGAAAACACCTCGAAAATTCGTTTTATTTTCTGAATAGATTCGATCGTACATATTACATCGATTGTTGATTATTTCATTCTCATTCCTTAATGACAGTGTCTGGTTGCGGTACTCGAGAATGAAGTAAACAAATGAAGTAAATTTAAAAGTCAATAACAATTCCTTTTCAATCGATTTTAACTTAGATCTTTATATCGCTATTTTCATCCGTATTTTTTTTAGCTCATGAATTAGTCTTAAATATTTCTCTAAGCATAATTTCCAATTTTTACTTAATAGTGCCATTGATTTTTCCTATCGTACCTAGCTTTTAAATGTCAATTCACAACGATGAGACTGAGTTATCACTGCGTCAGGTGTTCCCGCAGGTATATGAAACTGGAGAATTGATTCCATAGAAGAATAGTCTCGAGGAATTTATGTAGCCGAATTATAAGAAAAAACCATTATTTTTACGAATTCCTCTATTCAATCGAGTGTATTTCACCGTACCATAAGGAAGATGAAAATAAATAATCATTTTGCATTAAGGCAGGGATTCCCAACCTTTTCGATGTGGCGAGAAACAAGTTGTATCTAATGATCTTGAATACGTTTAAAAAGAAATCAACCGAGAAAATTAACTTATTGGTTCTAAGAAATAGGATATTAAGCACCGAAGAAGAGCACAGTCAGGCTGTCAAAGGGCACCACCAGGCTTCTAAAGAGCACAGCGATGCTCGCGAGCACAAGGTTGGGGACTCCTGGTGAGAAGAATAATTACTTTTATCCTCTAAGCGTCAATAAATTTATATCTTATGCTAAAGGGAAGAAGTGAGTTCCAAAGAGTTAGAGTATTCAATTCTACGCAATGGCTAAGCGAAATATCCCAAACAATGCAATTTTAACCTTAGTAGAACCATACTATAACAAATGAGATGTAAAGGATCAATTGCTGCAACCATTGTCTCGAAGGATTGTTTTATTGAACAGCATAACCAGCCATATGCCAATAATTTACTATTTACTCTCAACATTTTTGGAGATGTACGTAATAAGAAAGTAAAAAACTGAAAAATGCTAGTCAAAATCAGTAAAACTCATGAAGAACCTAATATATTGGTACGACAGCACAGCATTTATCGAAACAAAAATAAAAGATCTAATGCTTTGACTTTACACTTGGATTTACTTGCTGTGAGTTGCGATACGGTTCGGTATAGATTGAGAAATAGATCGTCTGAACCGAGAGATTCGTGGTATTTTAAGCGGAGAAAGCAGCTTATAATTCCCTATACTTAGCATCTCATTTGTTGTGAGAGTGGATAGAGGCGTTTGTAATTCCTTTCATTGAGGTTTCTGTGTCTAACTTTCCTTATATCCGTTTTTTGTTGTTGCGGGTAACGGAAAATGGTATATTCACATCGAGGAAAGCCTTAATGACTCAGTCTAACTCGTCATCGTTTTCCCGATAGCGTAGCAATTGCCACGAGCTTTGTCATAATATAACCAGAGAATGGAGCTTAATATCCTATCAGTGCTCTAATTAAAGCCTATAAAGTTATCTACTAACTTTAATAGAGTTATACTACCATAATATATCAATCATCTTATCCAAACTCAAGTTAACTCTTCAAAAATGTTTGTTATTCTCTAAAAAAAATTCAATTGCTGTTTTAAAAGGCGCCATTTGAGCGTGAAATAACGAAGGGCTACGCACAAAATTATATATAAGCTCAAGAACAAATTTGTCTCTTGGTGTACATATAAAAATATGCTCAGAGATACTGGTATGTAGTAAATGCTTTCATTTAAGTTCTCTCCCGCACAAAACGCGAGGGGCGTGACACTGACAGGGAGAGAGAGGGAGGGAGGGAGAGAGAGGGAGGGAGGGAGAGAGAGAGAGAGAGAGACAGACAGACAAACGACTTTATTACGGCGAAATTGAGACTATATAGTCCCTTCTTACATTTAACCCTGCGTCAACAGTTACAAATGAGGATAAAATAGTACTAATAATTTCACAGAAAAGAACCAGAAAAAAAATAGAAAAACTTACAAGCAAGACATCAAATTACAAATTCGGAAAATTTTTATAAAAAGAGTAATTGTGGTAAAAACCTAGGAAAGACCTGACTTGGCCATCCTAGTAAAAAGATCACGCAGGAAAACACCCACGAAGGGAAGGGGGTGGAAGAAAAACCTGCGAAAACCCTAGATACATAAATTACAATAATACATACAAGTTTAACAAGATAAGATTTACAAAAAATATTTTAATTTTATGAGTAATGAACAAGATAATTAAAGAAATAAAGATGAAAACATACATATTTAGCAGAAGAAGTGGTGGAAGAAAGGTAGTGAGGGATGGAGAGTGAAAGGGAGGGAGGGGAGAGAGAGGGAAGGGAGAGTGAGAGAAGGGAGAGAGAGGAGGGGAAGGGGAGGAAGAGAGAGAGGGAGAGAGAGGAAACAAACGAATTGCGACAGAAAATCCCTTTATTCCGGCTCAATTCATTGTGAAACTCATATTCAAAAAACCTCTCTCTATTTCTATCTACGTATCTTTCGCGAGTATTTTCTTTACTCTCCCTCGACCATACAAAAAAAATAAATAAAACTCACGATTGTGATCTGTTCTGCGTTCGGAATCAAGATTAGGAACGCTGATTTTCTCCACGATGTAACTACTCTTACCCCTCTCTCCCTTTTCACGAATTCATTTATTTTTTTTATAATGCTCCCCCTCCCCTTGTATCTCTCCCCCTCCCACGCTATTTGATTTCTGGAACCTAAAAAAGAAAAAA
Source organism: Uropetala carovei (assembly GCA_036926305.1). Classification (NCBI taxonomy): domain Eukaryota; kingdom Metazoa; phylum Arthropoda; class Insecta; order Odonata; family Petaluridae; genus Uropetala; species Uropetala carovei. Next base: position 2,282,055 of record JAXCHB010000244.1, on the reverse strand, counting down.
ACGGGCTTGTCTCCCTCACTTTCTTTCTCAGTCTCTCCCTCTCTTCATTTCCCTTTCTCTCAACCTTTCTACAGGTGACGTATACGCTGCTGAACATCTCTGGGAACATTACTTTCTCGTCAACGTCAAAATTCATCTAAAAAATCTCCGACAGTGCTTGATGGGTAGAGGAGGGTATAAGGAGCAAGAAAAAATGCCTAATTCTTACTCTAAAACTGAGTAGAATTTTAAATTACGCTTATTTTGTTGTTATATACGGGACAAATAATAATTTGGTATAATATACAAGATGGCGTGATAGTCAAGAGTCAAAAATGAGAATTAGAAGACGAAATAGAATAAAATTGGATTAATCGGGCAGCCAATTACAACGAGCTAGATTATTTCGTATTTTCAAATGTATTGCATGTTTAAACGAATATCGACGAAGTAAGAATTTTTTTCTCCACAGATGTTTTCATTCCGGTAAATAAGCCGTTTGCCTGACTGAATTTCCAAATTATTTAGGTATTATTTCGCCTTTAAAAATCATCGTGTGAAACATGTCCTTTAGTCTTATTCTTTCCTACAACAGTCCGAATTAAGACTCGATAATCGAGGTTTAAGTGCAAGTCAATTAAATAGAAATTAGAAGAAAATACCCCAATTGTTTATGTTGAGTACGAGGTTGTAATGCGTCGTTCCTTAAAAAGGCACACAAAAAATCAAAACCTAATATAGATGTGAAAAATTCTTACCTTTTATGACTCCCCAGTTTTGCACTGGTGTAAAAAATTCCTGCGTTATCACCTGGAGCGAAATAAACTGTTTCCCGCGATACTTATTCCTGCTAAAATATATGACGAAACGCGTAGCACGTGGCAGGATTTAAACTTGAATTAGCGAGCTCATCTCACGAATTATATTAAAATGCACGATATGGAGGACAACTACACGCTCGAGTGAACCGGTTCACGGCCGAGCGGGTCACGTTTATCGTCCGCCCGAAAGGATATTTATTGCGTTTAATATCGAAGGAAAACGAAAATGTAGCGAACGTAAATCGCTCGTTTTTTATGTATATCCGATTTTTATGTCGTGAATTTCGGTAAGGATATTTTTAAAAAATTCCGTATCTTTCGGGAATCGAGTCACGTAGCGGATCCAACGATTCCTATTAAAAAAAACCTGTCGTTTATTGCCAAACACGTGAGATCACGTTAAGAAAGGTCAATATCGTTCCATTAAACCGGATATGTAAACGTATTTTTCCCATATCGACGCAGTTTAACTATCGATGGGCCGAAATCGGAGTACTTCGTATGAAACTTGTCCATCCACTGGCCAAGGCGGTTGGTCATGCAAACATCATCGAAGAGAAATTTGTATAGGTTCAAGCCGTCGGCAAACACAAAAAAAACAAATCACGGTCATCGAGAATTAATTAACTAACATTAGAATACGCACGCTGGGATCGGAACAATGGGAAAAAGAAACGATAGATAATTTTACGAAAAAGAAAATTGACGGCAGAAAGAGAAATCAAATGTGAGACGGTGAGAGATCGAAAGTCGTTGGAGAGACTTCCGAAGGAATTAGCATCAGGAGAAGCGGCAAAAGGGGTCCATAACCAGTTGAAGTCAACGAAAAAGATCACTCTGGGAGGGGGGGAGGAATGAGGGAGGGGATGGAGGCACGCAACGCATTTTTATGAAGATGAATAAGAGAAACTCTCTTAGAAAGAGAGAGAAGATCTTCTATTGAGGTCCTTAGTCTTCGAACGCCGACTCGAAACGTGCCGCAGTTTCATTTAAAAAAAATATTTCAATGTTAGTATCATGCCCACTTTTCGTGCCTTGGGATTCATCATCGATTCCCAGTAAATATTTATATTTCGCGAATATTCTGTCTCTATGATGATTGGGTAATTCTTATACACCAATTTTTTTGCAACCCATTTTTGGTCTTTTATTTTTCTTGCTCTTCTCCAACCCAAGGATTTTGAACGAAGTGAGCTATTTTCTTCTACGACACGGCCCAAACTCAAATTCATTTCTTATCAAATATTTCACTTAAATCTCCGAGTAAAATCTAAGAAACATAAGCAGTATGTTAAGTATGTACTTTCAAAATATTCGCAGTTTATCGCTCGTTCTCATTAATAATACCCTGTATAATTGGGGTACAGAAGAACGTTCTTCGCACCGCCAGCTTGTTTCTTTCCCGAATGAATGGGTTTAAGAGCGATCTCCGCCCTTTAGTGTAAAATTTCCTGAGAATGTGAAACGGTCTGGGATATGGGAAAGCCTTTTATATGGAATACGTCACACGGATTTTTTTTGTAATGCCTCAATATCGTTGCTTTCGTGACGCGAGTTTGAGATCCTCGATCCAACCCAAGCATTTATACGAGTTAAAATTGTTTAAAATTCTCCCAAAAGGTATTAAATATGAAAACAGAAATAAAAGCATTAGAGAGATGTTATGGGGAAACAAATGACCGAAGAGACTTCAAATAAAAATCTGTATTGAACCAATGCTCTATATACGTATTGAAAGTCAATCTGAAGAAATACTTATTGAAGCCTTCTTTCGTTAATTATATCTTAATGCCTCATATGACTCCCATTTCAGATGCATCTGAACGTTTGAATGACTAAGTCGTGTTGATATATTAGTATATATTACAATGCCCTAATGAATTATGGTTATTATTAATTCTATTTACTTATAATATATTGTGTAGGTTCTGTAATCACTTGCGAAATCCTATGGTTCAAACCGGAGTAGAAGCAGTTCGTCTTTATTCCCTAACATTCTCGCGATGAGAAATGTAAACACCGTAGTCATTAAATGAATCTTTATTAAGCATTTGTAATGCGTCGATAAAGAGAGATGCAAACACAAAGATAAATTAGTCGGTTGACATTTTAACTCGCATCCTTAAATGTATGCAACCATAACAAAATTATATCTTTAGAATACGCGATAAAAACAAATGAGCATATGTTGAAGAGGGTCAAGGTATGTAAATTTGGCCGACCGCGAAAAACGGCACGAAAGCGACGTTGACATCTCTATTAATATCGTCGAAGGTATGACGCGCTCCTAATGCAATGCTTTTCTCTTTTTATTTGTCGGGGTTCAAACCTGCGATTCAGCACACATAAAAAATAATAACAATATTTAGCAGTGTTAAACGGATATTTTTCACTAAAGAAAGGGAATCTTTGTAAAGAAAAAAAGGCGTGAGGGAAACTCGAAATTAGGAGAAATGTTTGCCATGGCCGAGGATCGAACCCGGGTCTTCCCGTTTCCGGGTGGATATTTTACCACTTTAATATAGGTGTCATAGTTCTCCTGTTTCATAATGTGTATCGCATGGGGATCCATGATCCATCATTTCCATAACGTTCTTAAGACAATCTCACCATTGAGAGGGTAATGTGCTTTCTTTGGTGTACCGTATGGAGGACATTGGTGGATAAGGTAAATTGGGTATCCCGGTCCCAGCCCACAAAAAAATCCACATTCAGAAATTGACAGAATTTTTCTCCTGATTTCAAATTTATCGCATATTCCAACTTATGCCTGACTCACAGGGATCTATGATCAATTCTTTCAGTCAAGTTATACAGGCGCGAAGGGCTGTTCTCTTTTTTATCTTTGATTGTATAATTCTAACGAAAACTGAAAAGACACTATACAACATCATTTAATTAATTTCATGGAACATTTACTGAAAAAGTAATACGGAAGCTGAAGCTATCTTCTATTTAATTAAAATCCTAGGATGAATAGAAATTGTTGCGAACTAAATATCTCCAACAGATTTCAGTGCATGCGCAGAATGCGGAAAGAAAGCGATGAATCGATTTCATCAAACTACATGGAATAGAGATTAAATTTTTATCTTATTACGCCATTTAAAACCTGTATCTTTCTTGAAATTCCCCCGTATCATATATAAAATATTGAACGATTAATTAGGAATTACTACACATCTCCGGTAGGAAAATAAAGTTGGAGATGAGCGTGAATAAAAAAAGAGATGGAAAATGGTTTAGCTAATCGGTCAGTCACCTTTCCCGGTCATTTCAACACGTGCGAGATAATAACCTGCCGATCAGTCCCATAAAGTTTCATATATATATACTTTTTTATCTAGGTTATCGAGATCCTTGAGCGTGGTGAATCGTGTCTGAAACGATTCCTAAAAGCTTCATTTCTCATCGAATCGAACCGTCGATGCGAGAAATATATATATCGATGGAGGCCACTTCAGAAAATTACCTAGATTCCATCAAAAACCGCACGTTACGAAACCAATCGATTGCATAAATCATGTCAACATTCCCGTCTTTATTCTTCCGATTAAATAAAAAATAAAGTCTGGATCTCTTATAAAGCTCATATAATTTCCTACTTCAATTACAGATTGTCGCAACATCCGATGGACTCCTTTCGCTTAACGACGACCCAAGTTTGTATTTTTTTCCTTCAAATTTTTATCCCGAGATGGGAAGCGATTCCCACAGAGGTGAAATCCGACCCCGTGGGATTATCCGGTAAGCGGCAGTAATAAAAGATTTAAACGAACTCGGTACCTTCGAGAGAGGGAGAAATAGAGAGGATAAATAAATGCCGAAAAGTGAAAGGCTTCGGTATATTTTTTTACGACGGAAACTCATCGCGGCACTAATTAGGCGTAATAATGTAGGGAATCTTGCCGTTGCACATGTATTAGGAAGATCCTGAAACGTTTTATTCCCTCATCTCTCTCATCAGTCAGTCAGGGTTAAATGTAAGGAGGGACTATAATCAGGGTTTCCCAACCTGGTGCTCGCGAGCTCAGCTGTGCTCTTTGGGAGCTTGATGGTGCTCTTTGACATCCTGTCTGTGCTCTTCTACGGTGCTTAATATTTATTTTCTTAGGACCAATAATTTAATTTGTTCGGTTGATATATTTCTAAACGTATTCAACATCATTAAGAACAACTTTGATGTTGGTTTGACTTTATTCCTTATCATTACTACTCTTTCGGAAGTTTAGTGGTGCTCTTTCGATATTCTAGGATACAACTTGGTGCTCGCCATATCGAAAAGGTTGGGAACCCCTGGACTATTATAGTCTCAATTTCGCCCTTAATAAAGTCGTTTGTATGTCTGTCTGCCTGTCCGTATATCATTTACCAGCTTCCTTAGTTTGAGAAAAAAATAGCAAACTGAATAAATAAATAAATCATCAATATGCATGTATGTACGTATGTATGTGTAAATATACAGGGTTTTCCCGAAAAAAGTAAGCTGTCGATTTTCAGCTAACTTATTTCTAATTGTAATATGTTACCTTTTTCTATGGTGAACTGTATGAATAATTTCATTTTAAATGTAGCTGTTCTGCATTAAGGTAACAAACTACTTTTCAGGAAGCTAAAAAAGGATATTTTCAAACATGTACTGGCTATAAGTAGGAACATATTGCAGTGATGGTGCATTTATTGATGGATAAGCCTTAGATAAATGTGATATATATATATATAATAGATTAGTGTGTTCCGGGGAGATTTAAATGACAATGTTGGGCATGAATCATGATGTTTCAAAAAGTGGGACAAAAATTGGGACATTTAACAAATCGGGACAAGTGATGAAAATGAAGGATTGGTCCCTCCGAATTTGAGACGGTTGGCAACCCTGTTCTGCATGTCCGTATAGGTATTATTTTTCTCTAATATGCTCCATTTATCTTAATTTTTTTAAGGGAAGTAAAATATCCGTAACAATAGCTTATTTGTTCGTCGCAATCCTGTGCGCGTGTGCTATTGCGTGCGTGCGTGTGAGTGCGTGCACGCCTGCGAATTCATACGCTTGTGAACATTTATTTTTATGATCGTGCGATCGCGTGCATATTCATACACTTGCAAACGTTTAGTTCCAAGAACGTGCGCGCGCGCGCGCCGAAAACTGCCTCGGAAAACTATGGAGTTCACGTAGTATTGTGTGCGTGCGTGAGCGCGCGAGTAACGCGTCCTCAGCTCCGAGTCGAATTGCTGTGAGTTGGGGTAATAACGGAAGCAGTCGTGAACCGAATTCCCTCAAAAAAAAAAATAAAATTTATAGTGCAAGAGTTTTCTCATACCCGAGTTTCCTCAGTTCGCCTTTTCCTCTGTTTTTGTAACGCCAAGAAATTCTCAGGATTTCTTTGTATTAACTTCTGGATAAGAGCGCGTTTCTGGAAATTACGCCGAGTTGCCTGCCTCTTCCTCTCTGATAAGTCTGCCTGTTCGTATCTGCACCTGTTTATTTGCTTGTCTATTTGTGTTTTTTTTTCCTAACCCATTTTTTTCGCTCTTCGGAGCACGTTGCCATGACAACCGTAATGTGGGCGTATCGCTGTCTCTGCGGAGTTGTTCTGCAATATGGGATCATTATAGAATGCGCTGAGGGGTTCAAAGGAGAAGTCGCATTTATGGATGGCTTTGTCTTCTGGTTAGGCACGTTAAATGTTATGTTTGTCTTTCGGCGGCACTATCGAGGTTACTCGAAATGCTTGTCTTTGAAGTCCTGATTTCTCATACTTGTCATGGTTACAGATGAGTTGCGGCGTTTTCGTGCAATTAAATCCAAGTATATAACTCACGATTATTTCTGTTGGAGTAGTTCGCTTAAAAAATATCGAGTTCGTCTTATGGCAGAATACAAAATCAAGAATAAACATTTAACAGGATCAAAATTTTAAAATGTTTATCTTAAGTATCTCCAGTTGTTTTTATATTACATTGTTATGGCTCTTGGAGATGCATAAGGTAAGCACTTGGTATTTCATTTTGTTGTGTTTTTATGCTTATTCTTGTACTTCAAGTCATTTCATCGAAGTAAATCTTTTACGTTATCGGGCAGCATTATCAATTTAGTCCATAAAAGTATCGAGGCGCAAGTAAAGCATAATTTTGATCTTTCGCAATCATTAATAAAAGTTTAAAGCTTTGTCGTGATCTAAACATTACTTTATAATTATTATTATGGCATGTAATGCATGACAACACGATAATTTTAATCACCATCTTATGGATAATTGACCCTTTCTTACTAATTATACAAATAATCGTAAACTTTCCTTGTAATTTTCCTTGTGAATAAAATCTAACCTACTATTCAGACCTGAATTTGTTTCGCAATTAAAATCCACATTCATTTCCCTGCCATTGAAGATTTTACTTTCCAAAGTTTTCCGAGAAAATTTTCACTTTTTCTTCGTGCGTACTAAAATAATGTAGTCATTTTCATTAAAATAAATGACTTTCAGGGCGGGAATGCCCTGTTTTTTTAAAAGGTACTTGGAGATTGAAGTTAATTAGTGTCGAAAAAATTACTGAGTTTGTCTTGAACTTGATAGCTCATCGTATGAACCATTCCTTGTAATCCAGTTTAACGACTGATAAGGCATTATAGTTAAGAAAAAGATTTTGTACCGAGAATTTAACTCTACAAACGAAGAATAAACATAGAATAACACCCTTTTCTTATCTCTAAATTTTTATAATTTCCTGAAAATTTTCATCCTAATATTTACGGAATGTTTTATCAGTGATCTGTTATGTCGTTTAAAATATTACATATGTGCTGAGTTACCCGAAAATTTTCCACAAATCACATTTATTGAATATAGAGTAATAATCACAAGCTAAGCTATTATTACCCAAGTTATTTATACGCCTAAGTTATATTTTTATTGAAAAATGTTTTTTGAAATATTTTTTTGGAAATTTTTTTAAAAAGTTAAACACGGAGCTAGATACACAAATTTACTCAAAAAATTATCTCCAAGCCGTCTTTCCGAGGAATTCTCTTTGTTTGCCAGAGAATTATCGAGCTTGTCTTACGGCTGAAAAAATTGATGAATGAGCGCTTCAAAATAAAAATATTTAAAAAAGTACTGATTTCAGGTTATGAAAAATTAGATGCTCATTTTGAATACAAACCAGCCGTCATCGGTGATAATTCGCCGGAGACAAATTCTAAAAGAATTGACACTCCCAAGAAATACCACCAAAGGCTGCATTGTATACTATAATATAAGCATCTGGCTTTTCATAACCTTGTTGAAAATACCTTATATAAGAACTTTTTCAATTTTTTTTATTTTTAAGTGCATATTCTCAAAATTCCACTTGCGTCAAATCTGCACTCGTCTTTCGATAAATATATTTATACATTCCCAGTTAACAACGACAGGGCAAAATTTCAGAACCGCCCCAGTACAACAGCTCGCATTTGAACTTAAAGAGATTTGAGGATAGGCAAATCGATACTAATCCCAGTGGGACCAAACGAGACCTATAACATCCTTTCCTTCTCAACGATCTACGTTCCCAGCAGATACCTTCTTCCGATCACCCCCAAGGCGAAGGCGTAGGTGCATGCTAATCTCCGCATAATCAAGCCCCTCGCATTCTCGCGGTTCACTTGTTTCCATTTTTTTTTTTGAAGGATGTCGGAAAAATGAGAGAGAGTCCCGCGGTGCGAGGAGTTCCATCCGGGGTGTTTGGCGGACGGTTTTACCATACAATGGAGTGGGGAAGGAGGCTGAGGGGAGGGAAGCAATTGAGAGGTAGGGAGAAGCGGGAGGAGAGTGGGGAGAGACGGAGGTATCACTCTCGCCTAAGGTGTAAAATATTCTGCAAATACGTACGTTTATTTACAAGAAGGCCACCGTAGGTTGTGTATGGCTGGGCACGGCGATTTAAAACCTAAACGGCTATTTTCACGGCGTTCACGAACACTATTGGAGAGAATATTTAGAAATTCGTTCTACAGAGCGAGCCGACGAGAAAAGACCAATATGCTAAGTTTGTGGGAAGAGAGAAAGTGAGTGATAGGTCGCGAAGAAGCACCTCTCTTAATCTAACACGTAGGTGCCTCATTTTAAATGCATTCCTACAATCCTTTGGAGTTTCTATGGCAACTAAGCACAGTCAACTAGCCACACACTCTTTTCGATCTCGCACTTTCTCAAAACTACACAAAGGTAATCAGAACCACCCTTTCGGCGGCTCTACAATAGATTCACCTTCCTCAAAGATGAGACTCTTTAATGGAAACATATTCTAGAGGGGAAATCAAAAGCAGTTTGCTGTCACCAAGTAAACGTGACGTGATTTTCCAGCTTTGGACTTTTCGAAGTTTTTCACTTTCTCATACGAAGTATCGAGAAAGTATTGTTATCGCGAAAAAATTCGACCTCGAGATTTTTACGGAAATATACGTTTTAGGTATCGATGAATCCGAAAAAGTGGTTTTCGCAATGCCGTCTGTCTGTCTGTCTGTTACTGGCTCTGGAGCCCAGACGGTAGAGCGAAAATGAATGAAATCTCGTACTTAGGCATTTTATCATACTGAGCAGAATATACATTGCTCAGTAATTAAGAGTAGTTTATTCTACGCATTTTTAACAACAATCCGATTTTCTCAAAAACGGCTATAACGATTTTGATCAAATTTCATACAGTTACTTGAGTATACATCTACAATAATACTACGTATTTCATTTTTCTCACTGAATGAATATAAGGCTAGTTTATTCTTGGGCAACTTTAACAAAAATTGGATTTTCTAAAAACATGCTCATACGATTTTCATTTTATAAAGATAACTAAACGACGCATTAGTACCTATATATATGAGAAAGTTTGTACAATGTATGTTGTACCAATTTTTTCTCTAGAAAAGGAATGTGACGATCTATGAGCGCTACTATGAAATTCTTTTCCGTCGTCAACGCTACGAACTTTCTATTCCTGACAGGTAACTGACCGTATTTTATCTCGGAAGACGTTTGATTGAGAGAATATAAAGGGGATCAGATGAAGGGAAATGTAGGTATTGTGAAAGAATTTAGGCGACCCTATGATTGGATGGAGTTGAAAAAATAAATCGATAGAAGATGCGTTTGGTGAGGTAACCTTTAAAAATCATTAACGGGAGCGTTTTACGCGTCAATCTTAACCATTAATTCGAATCGCTCTCTCAAATATATGAAGTAAATAATTACTTTATTTACTTCGTATATTTGAGAGAGCGATTCGAATTAATGATTAGGATTGACGCGTAAAACGTGTAAAAAATTGAAACGAGCTATTTAGGTGAATATGCAATTTTTGTCTTCCTGAATCTGAAAAGGTTGTTTTTTCGTCTTTTCGTGGCTCTAGGGAACTAATGGTTTATCGGAATCTGGTGAAATTTTGTTCTCATAGGTACTATGTATCAACGGGTATATAAGCGTTGTTGAAATGAAACGTGTCGCGCAACGATGGATTTCAGTTCATTCTTGTATATTTTCGTAAAATGTCAATTCACTCAAATATCGCTGTTAGGAATTTTATTAAACTCCGTGCAGATATTATAGACATTGATTTAAAAAATACTCATTTATCTCAAAATTACCTATAGTACAGCTTCCGGTCACATTATATTATATGAAATTTTTCTCGCGGATGCCTGGCACGCTCTTCGCTCGATACACTGTAACCAGCGAAATTATCGTTGAATGCAAGGATGGGCAAGCTTTTCAACTGGGGGGCCTCTTGCGCATTCAAGATAGGAAGCGCGGGCCGCATAAAAATTTGCAGATTCACCAAGAGCATAAGTAGATAATTTATCAATTGAAGCGTATATTAATGATATAATTTAATAGATAAGTAATATATATATATATATATCCATAACTTACAATAACAACTAATAACATAAACCATGACACAAAAAAGTTAATGATAAATAATAAACGCTTATATAAATGTCATATCAAAAGGAAAGTATTAATATATTATACAAAAACCATACATAATGATACAACGGAGAACATGAGAACTTACATTCCGTCCAAAATGACCAGCAGTTTTCCTCGTTTATTTGTTTTTCATCGAAATCCCCATCCATTTAGCCTTCATTTCCACGAAGGATCGCATTCATCTCCACGAAATTATTGCGGAACAAATTAATTTCCGTTTGTCCAATGATTAACACTGTAAATTTGACATGAGTTATTCCCGATTAAATATAAAACGAGCATCATAAAAGAAAAACTATTTTACCTTTCATAAGATTTTTATGCTTGGTATAAATTTCGATTTCACAGAAGCCTCGCGGGCCACATAAAATGCTCTCGCGGGCCGCATTTGGCCCGCGGGCTGCGGTTTGCCCACCCCTGGTTTAATGGGTGAAGGAAACGGATGAGAGATAAAGTTGCTGCCCAGAGTACGTCGCACCGATTTTTATCAATACGAGCGGCGACGCTTATTTATATGCAGCGATGAGTTCAAATTTTCGTCGAGAAATTTATCGAAGAATTAAAACCGCGCGTATAAAACACGACCGGTATCTCTTAACGACAGCGTGTTATCTCGATAATTAAAGCATTAATTTGAACCTAGTCTTAGTATCTTCTCCATCAACGAGAGAAATATTATTTTCCACGACGATTCCGCTTCCCCCTATCTGTTCGCATCGTATTCATCGTGTTGAGTGCGGAGTGAAATATTTACTAGTGTCCTTTTCTTGCGCGTCTGGAGTTCCTTAGTATAAAAAGGTATAAAAATATATAAAGATTCTGTTCAGATACAGAGACAGTGTGGATATTAATTCCAGCTTTCTACTGTCTTATGTAAACAATTTCTAAATTTATGTTTCCGGGGAATCCGCTACTAAAGTGCCGTCTTATTTCCTTGCATCTTTTGTTACCGCGGGTTGGAGGCGCATTTATTTTTTGTAAATACGGCATCATCTTAGGAGATTTTTCTTCCGATTCGTTTTGAATTATTTTTCAGAGGGATATGTAATGGAGTCTGTAGAGTTGAATAAATATTAAATGGCTATCCAATCCCTTAATAAAACAAGTTAGGAAAGTGTGCAGCGTATCACAATGGAGTATTAGAAAGAAATGATATACCTGTACGTAAAGGATTTTAAAGTTCTTTTCTTCATAATAAATAATCCATTTCCTTCCTGTTTAAAAATATTGCATTGCATGCACACGTAAGGAAATTAAACGTTTGCTTCTAAGATTGTTTATGTTAGCGAAAATGAAGAAGTAACCTTGCAAGAAATTTTCTAAGTTCAACTAGAATTAAGACTTTGTTGTTCGATTTTATTTATAACAGCTACTTTTACGATAAAGATGTATAGGAAAAGAAATACTCTAATTTACTAGATATATAATTTTTATTTGAAAAATATTCTGATATGAGCAATACTTTAGGAGATATGACGGAAAGTTCATTTTTATCACCAGTAAAGTGGTACCCCTGATTGGATTAAGTGATTCATTTTTGCGATTTTCTTATTATCTTTGATCGTTAACCCTTAATATCAAATTTCACGAAAACCAATTCGGTAGAAGCCGATAACGAACATGCGGCGGACGGACAGACAGACAACGAACGGACAGACCGACGACATTAGGCACTCACGCTGGAGGCGAAACGCCCCTAAAAACAGTGAACGCTAACAGAGTTCGATGTTAGACACGTCTGATTTTAACAATAATTCGAGTAAAAAATACGCTTATTGAGCGTGAATATTCGTCCTTTAAATTTAGTTTGGACAATAAGAATAAGAAATGTGGCGATTTCTTTATAAAAAACAATGTTTTCTTAATTTTGAATGTTTAAATTATAGAGAAGATCAAAACGAAAATACTTGTTTTGCTAAGGTAACATAAAACGATTGTAAAATGACCTTGTTTACTGGAATAAATATAACTTCCCGTAATTAATGAAGATATTCAATCCTAAACTAAATTCTCCATAACCAAACTAATTTCGTATCCGCGACCTTATACAGATTCTCCGTTCAGATAAACCCAGGTTTTATTTATTTTGATTAAAGGTATGCAAGTTTCCCACTTAAATACTTATATTATGTATTTTTTTAGTCTCTGGCAGGATAGATACAACGAATGGCATTATGTCATAAGTACAATTCAAACCTTTTGCATACATCGTTTTTTACAATTGATTATTTGAGAGAAAATGAAGCCCAGTTATTAAAGAGCTATCCATATAAGCTAGTATACGTAAATATGTAGTGCATTAACGTAAATAATTTTAAAAATTCGAGTATAAATTTCAATCAAGTACAATGAGATATTGTAATTTTTCCGTCATCTGAGAACGCAAAAAATAATTCAAACTAAGTATATAAGAGACGTTTTTATTCAACGCATTAACATAAATAATGCACTGTTTTATTCAAGCAACATTTTCATTCAAGTACAATCACTGAATGCTGAATACTTAATTAGCACATTTCTGTCGTGTGATAACGTCATAAAATAATTCAAGCCAGGTATATAAGGAACGTTTTCTCTGAATATAATTACAATCCCCTCTCTCGAACTTGATAAGCAGCCGTTTCAAAATACACACACGTATATTTTTTCACGACGGAAATCTCCGCAACATAAAAAAAAGATTATCAATCCTTTCCCCACCGAAATTTTCTCCAGCTTCCGTCGAATTTGAGAGCGCTTGTTTACCTTTTGCCTGCAAAAAGCGTGTCCTGAGGCGTATAAAGAAGAGATACGTATGTACTATATGCTTTCTCCCGCGACCGCAGCTTCGCCGACATCTCTTCCGCGGTGAGGTATCGCTACTCGGGAGATAGGGAGCGACGAAACCGAGAGATTTCATCCGATAAATGGGACGTAATTATTCCGGAGCAACTAAGGGTATCGTTTTTTTCATCTTTGCTTTAAGGGAAGTAAGGCGAAAATACCGTTCGTGAAAGCAAAGCATTGTGTTATACCGGAATTCTTCGTTCTTTCTTCTTGAAGAGGGGTACGTTTTGATTCGGAAAAATCTCCTAGATGCCTCTGTACCGCGAATATTATCAACCTTAAGCATAGGCCCTCACATCGTCTGATAAAATAATTGTTTTCGCCCCCTCGCCACACGTCACGTTCGATCATTTTTAATAGATAATTCAATAAAATTGTTACATTAATTTGTTGTTTTTGTTATATATTTGTTACCCTGTTTTGTTTTTTTTATTAATATTTTATTTATCAGACAGCTGTAATTAGCCTCGTACTGTATGATGACCCATTCTGCGTAGGCAAGAGGTAATATGCAGGTCGTAAAAAATAAAAACATTATGAACGAATTAATAAATATTTTTACTTAATGCGCTAATTTAAATCGAGATGCGAACCAAGTATGCATGATATATGCTGCGCAGCCAGGAGCTTACTATTTGGTGAATACGTATATAAAATACGTATCTTGCGTCCCTTGCCATAACTGTCTACTGCCCTTCAATTTGAAAGACGCCTCTGTACTACAAAGAATATGAGAAAGAAACGTTTGCAATTTCCACTCATTCTCAATTGCTCAAGTGCTACAGAGTAATATGGGAAACGCGTTTAATTATGGGGAAACCTCAAAAGACGTTTGTGCCATTAACGAAATGTGAAAAGAAGCCTTCGGAGAGAAGTGGTCAACTGAAATGCGCGCGGGTCTTTTTAAATTCAGAAGAGGACACGATTTCGGCCGAATTTTATTTCCGCTGCGCTATTCAAACTAGCCCCTTATCGAGAACTGAATGGTCAAATAGAAGGAAAGCAATTTTTATAGCGGCGTAGATACGGGATCTTCAGTTTTCTCTTTCTGCGGCTCGTCATTAGGAGAGATTCTGGTAGTTGGAACCATTGGGTAGGATCTAATTAACAGACGTATGCAGTTAAATCTTGGCGAATTATTTTCTGAAATTTTCACGATAATTCTTAAGCGTGAATAAGTGTATGTGCTGACACTAGCCTGTTTTCTTCGGTGTGTTAACAACAAAATATTATTGAATGCAATGCATTCGGTTCGTTACGAAAAGGAAAGCACCGTATGAAGACCCCTGGCTAAAATGTAGCAATTCATTCAGTTTTAGGCCACATATTAAACCTAAATCCTAAATAAAGTACATCTATTTTTTGTAAGGGTCCACTTGTAAGGCGTGTACAAAATTATCAATAAAAGGAAAATTACATCCAAAATTCGGAACGATAGTTGGTTTATATCTATCCGTCTATATATTTTACACGTAAGAACCGTTTTGGTTCGTTAACCTTTCTCTAAACTTTAGTATTTTTCGATCAGATAAACGGGTAATTTTTCTTCTAAGGAGTAAAATAAAATCGTATTTTTAAAGATATATTCCTTGCATCTTTTTCTAGTTGGAAACAATTTTCGGCTGAACTATTTTAATTTGCCCATAAATTTAAAAATTTTGTAAGAAAGAAGTAATTAAATTAAACCGCTTGAAACGAGTTATACGCTCGGTAGTTTTCATAAGTCGTAAATTCACGTTAAAACTGATTAATGTTCATCGCTATGAAATGATTAATTTCTTATCGATTATACATTGACTTGATATTCAATCGGACATCGGTGCTCGTCAAGCAATTGGGGAACATTAATCGCCACATTCGTTATACAGAACACATGTAATGGTAGTTGCAACCCGCGAAATCTACCGTTGCAGACGCTATGTGCGGTTGATATTAGAATCGCTAGTTTATACTAACACATAAAACATTTTTTCACTCACAAAGAAATTGGATTTTGGGTAAAATTTTGAAATCACAAGTAAAAAATTTAACTCGATAAATTCGTCAGTTCTTCTCATGTAATTGGCTAGTTTCTGTAGACAGCGGTTTCCATACCCCAATTTATTTCCGATTAGCCTGACCTAGACAAGCGGACATTAGCGAAAATAAGCGCCATGATATGTACGAACTGTGATTGTTCGATGTACTGGCCAATTATCTTTCGTTCTCTCGCTCACACGCAAATTACGACACTCATAAACTCAGTGACAGACTGAACGTGTAGTTTTCACACGAGGCATATTAATTTTCCAAACCAGAGGTATCCATCTTCAGGTAATTTAGAGAAAGTCCGCTCGACATTACACGAGTCGTATGTTTTAGAGGAGACGAGAAAGTAGAGAATGGATGATTTTTCTGAGAGTTCTACGACAATTCGTAATATTTTATAAATTTCTATCGTCTTACCAAGATTTGTTTGCATGAGATTATAAGATAGTTCATTTTTGAAGAGCACTGATGTCGGTGATGATCAATGAAACTATATTCGAGGTCCTAGATTGCTTAAATCCTACGTACCGTTATTCTTACATAATAATATTGTCGACGCCACTTTCGAGCAAACAAACGATTGATATTATATCCACATATTTATTCGGGGAAGAGATAATGATTGAACTAGCTCTCCATAAATATTTATTGCTACTTGAGAGAGGATAATTCGCCCGCAGAATCGTTAATTTGATGGCAGTGAATAAAGAACGCGATCGTATTTGATTTATTGAAAGGAAGAATAATCACGATGTTTCATGTATTAAATTAATAATTACAAACAGCTCGCAACTCATGTCAAAAATTGATGACAGAATCTATCTACCGTTGTATTTCATGCGTTCGTAATGAACGTGAAAATTTGGTTGATAGAGCGCGACTCAAATCAACACCGGGATTTTCATCTGCAATGAATCGCAATAAAAGTTTTTTTATTGAAAAAATCAACCGATAAAAATATCATCTTAATTTTCCGATCAATTATAGAAAGTATTTAGCGTTGTGGCATGAATTTGATCCTATACAGCGTATATTGCTATGACCGACCAGGTTTATTGTCTTTAACACGTAAAAATTAATACCCGAACATTTTTGCAAGATAAAAATGAATATCAATTCTTTCATTTGAATTCAGGATGACAAGCGTTTTTCGAAAGCTTAGCCGACAGAAAATACACGACGACCACGTTACGTATGCGTAATTATGCCGGAGACGAATTATTTACGCAATACGATCCGTGTAAAACCGAAAGCGAAACAATTGCTCCACGTTTTTTATCATTGTCCGCGGCGATTTTTTTGTCATAAAAAAAGGTTCCGGTACGCGATAGATGTGAGCGTTGAAAAAAAGGAACTCGATATAATTTGTCAGTGGAGAAATATATGAGATTGTACAATATGAGTGAAACGTTCTTACGTTGCAAATGACTACGTTTGATTTGTTTTAGTTTATGCAAATTAGTGTTTTATTACAATAAAGTTTATAGAACGGCGTTTCGGCAGAAAAAAAACACTGGTTGTCCGCGTAAAAAAAACGGGATATACCAACCATTAAGAAAACCAGATCGAAGTCTACCACCACGAAAGCTCCCTTATTTTTTTATGACCGGGTGAATCTTCTTCTGTCATAATGGGCAATGAAAAACACTTCCCGCGACCGCTCTCCGAGAGAAATGTAACTTCTTCCAAACTGACCACGTGATCCCCGTCGATCCTTCTTGCAGATGGAACAAGTGAGGAAAACCCTGTACATAGTCTCCCCTTCCCATAACCAACCCCCCACCCCCACCCCACAATCCCTCTCCCTCAAACCTCCCCGCTTTTTGACTCTGACGCTCTTACAAGAAGCGTCCATCCAACTCCACAATTCCCCCACCATGTATATCTTCCTCCCCCTTAGAAAAAGAGAAGAACTTTCTCTTCTTGCATCGCATGCACAAGATGCTTAGAATCCCCGTGTTGCGCCTCCTCCTCTTCCTCCCACCCCCTACTTCTCCCTCCTCCCACACCTCCCCCCCCCTTCCGAGACACCCCCTTCCCCCCCCCCCCTACCAAATATTCCCCTGCTTCTCGCGAACGAAAAAAAAAATATCTCTGGCTGGATCCCTTCTTTCTCCTCCCCCCCTCTCTTGACCTCAACAGGCACCTTTCCCTTCTCTCCCAATCCTCCCACCCACCCCTCCCCCATCCTCCTTCCTACTTGTGCATACTCCTGTCTCTCTCACTATAAAAGCCTCGGGGTTATGGTCGAAGAAGACAGAGGTTCCTCAAGCTCAGTTCGAGAAGCAACACACAGCAAAGGGGAGCAGAGAGAATCCGATCTTAACCAAAATAATAATTTCGGAATCACCTCGAATTTTATTCGTGGCAATCTAAGGGTACATACGCATATACCTATATAGAAGTGTTTAGGGCAGTGTGACCACCCGTCGCTTAGTGCACCGAACAGAGGATATCTCTACGTGGACACGATGACGGCGAGAAAGGTGAGCAGGACTTTGTTGTTTTTATTTGTTGCTTAAAGTTTCCCGTGGACGACGTGATATGGATAACGGCTCGTGCATCTGAATGCGGGGTTTTCCCGCTTTGAGTTTTTTTTTTTATTAAGTATCGCATGGGATAGGGTTAATCGTTTCCCTGCGTCTTTTCAGGAGTTCCTCCTCGGCTTCTTAGCCGTCGTTGCTCTCTGCCGGGCCGAACCGCCGAGCGGCAAAAGACAAGGTAAAGTATGGCGTTTGAAACAAATGAAAAACTTTCGATTGTTAAAAAAAAACATCCTCTCGGATGATTTATAAAAAACTCGAATATTTTTACGTTAAAAGTTAATATTACTATGAAAAATATTTTTGAAATGCGTTCAATTCTCAGTCTCTCCATTTATTTGGGAGGAAACAATAAAATCTGGCAGGTGAGTTTTTAAACGTCTAAAATAAATTTAGGCAAAAAGGAAAAACAATACGAAAATATTTCAGATACTGATAGAAAAATCTTCCGTTTCTGTTCCAGTCTTGGTTCAATATTTATAAACTCAAATCCAGTATAATAAGTCCTTGCTTTTTTATAAACTGCAAAATAGACTCGTAAATTTAAATTTTACTTCCACACACAATTTTTAATCGGTCCTTTGAAAATTAAATAATATTTATTCACTAACGTATCTATGCGTATTTTATCGCTTTTTTGTTAAAATAATTTTCATATAAAATACGCCGCTTATTTATTTAGTAACCTAGAAGGAACGATGCAGCGATTATATATATATATATATATATATATATATATATATATTTAATCGCGGGCACATGTGCTTAACAAAATAGGAGAATTTTCAGAACAATTCTCCCGAGAAAAAAAAATAACTCGGTCATTCGGTCAGTGCACATTTTAAAACGACCAAAACAAACCTCACTTTTCAAAATGAAATTACACTGTCACGCTTTTCTTTTTATTTCGAGAGTCGATTCCATCGTGCACCGCGATGATCCTGACTTCCCTTAACCGCTCACGGGCGGTTTTAAAAAATCGGTCACCCGGATTTCGACAGTTTTGTATACGTCTCACCCTTCAATACATCCCGCATCTGTCTCTTCTCTCTCTCTCTCTCTCTCGAAAATAATTGCAACGACTCCTCCGGTGAGTAATTCATCATGCGGAATGGAAATCCGAGAATTGTCACGCGGCGAAGATTGCATTCATGCGCAACTCCATTAATTTCATTTGCGGCATATTTCTCCCGCTTTGAAATGATCGAAACACTCGCAAAATCTGTTTTCTTTTTTGCGAAATGACGTAATCCACGGAACGGGTCATTTAAAAAAAATATCCAAGTCCCGGGATTAACAAATTTGAAAAATAGAACAACTAGAATATTTATCGGTTTCACGTTGCTACGGAATTGATCACAATGATCACAATAACTACCAAATTTACCTAAAAATATTCAAAGACTCGATAAGGACAAATAACTTTCTCGTCGATTTTCTTGGTACTGGTTCTAGTGCTACACCTGCTTCAGAATAAAATCTTATTTTTAACTTTAAAAAAATACTATAAATAGACCACGAACCCACTTGCGTTAAATTAATCCGAAACTTCATCCTTCCTAATCTTTCGGTTTATTTATGTCCTAAAAATGCGTTATCTAACTCATGCGCAATTCGGCGTTTATGAGGTAAATATAAGTTTTTTCCGAGAACCTTCAACCCAGGTTGAAAAAATATATTATCGCACCAGCGTGGAATTTAGAAACAGCCTAATTTTTAAAAAAATATCGCGACAGATCGAATCGCTTAACAATTCCCACTCCACGAATAGCTCGAAAAAGCGTCAAAAATAGACCTTCCGAATATGGGTCGAGACCTTCTTATTCTGAACGTTAAAAAAAAAAACTTCACAATCGGACAGCGGTCCGTTTTATAACATCCTTTTCTCCCACCCAGACGCCACGCTTCCTCAGTTACTGTCGCGGGAAAATTGGCTCTCGACCAATAAGAGGGCTTGCACGCTCCGGAGCGCGCATGTGGGAGCCAATTGAGAGATTAGCTTTTAAATATTTTTTTTAAAAAGGCTTCGGGAAAGACTTGTCGTGGGAGTTATACTAAATAAAGTCTCGAGAAAGATCACGACTCCGGAGAAAGCTTCGGATGAGAGAAAAAAAAGATCGAGAAGAAACAGTTGAAGATCGTCGTGTGTTTTTATTTTTTGAAGAAAGTGAGAATCCCTCTCGATCCCGACTTGGAGATAATTAAGCGCATGCGACTACGGTTGCGAGGGAACACGGGGTGTTTCTGTCTGTCTGTCGTAGAACGTTAGGAGCGATGACAATGACGGACACGAGTCTGTTTTCCTCACTTTCAATCTCTTTTTGTGTACTTCTCTATAGATAACGTTTCACACGTCACCATGTGACGTCAAATTCGCCTTACAAAAATAAATATATATATTTTTTGAGAGAGTTTACGAAAGGAACAAAGAAACCTTTTGCTTAATTTTTCTTTCTTATTCTCAGTCATTCTACGATTTGTCATCGCGGAGAAAGTTCCATAAAATCTTTTCTGTTTACAAACCGTTTCCCTAAAAAAAAATGCCGAAACGTGATTAAGGTGGCAATGAGCTGCGCCATCTTTCGTCAATTTTTTTCTCTCTCGCCACAGCGTTTTTCAAAGTCAAGTCGCGTAAATAATTGCACCCACACACTCTTCTTTCTCCCACTGCTCAAACGACCGTTTTAAGTACGACATTTGCGCTCTCTCTCTCTCACTTTAAAATCACCCCGCATGCGAAACAAAACACAATCGATTCTGCCGGAAGAAAGCTTACGGCGGTTCTTCCTTTTCTTCTTCCCGCGGAAAGAAAAGAGTTTCTAAGTTTCCGAAGTGAAAGTTAAACAAATCTTTCTCTAATTGGGAATTCTGGTTAGGAATTTAGGTCGCTGCATTTTCTTTTTTTTTTGGTCGAGGGTGGGGGTGGATGGGATGAGGGATCAGATGCAATTATCGTCCATATGCCACGATCTTCGGAGGGAATGAGACGGAACGGTTCGTTACAAGGTTATTATTATTTTTTAGCGTTCCGCGTCGATTCGCGGAGGATTTCGTCGATTCGAGGAGAACGCGCTGATTAAATTCTGGTTGAGTTGAGAAATTTAGGGTTTATATCTCATTATTTTTTAATCATATGATTGCGCGGTTTTACTCCATCTATGATTTTTAACACCGTTATCTTATTTGCCTCTGTGAATAAAACCCATAGCCTGAATCCAACCCAGCGTAGTAATTGTAAAGGGATTGAGTTCGTCCTGTTTTCAAAATTAAGAAAAACGTCGTAAATTTCACGAGAATGTTATATTTTTGCGGAGTTTACGTTTTTCATTTCCATTACAATAAAATAGTTCCACCAAGTTACGCCGGAAACTAATAGGTTTGTTATATTTTCAATATTGGCTTCTGCAGTTACACTTTTTCAAATATCTTCATTATCTTAGAATCTTTTTCTTAGAGTGCATTTCCCACTGATGTGGGATTTAAACTATCGTTTAGATGTTTAAACGAGGCTAACTGTTGTATGGTAAGAAGTTATGCACGTTTAAAACATACCGTTTCAGTTCTTTACCCTTGAGACGTAGGTTTACGATTAAAGCTTTTTAAGCCCAACGGCAACCATCCATATCTCATATAGTTTTAACTATCACATTTCTTCCTCCTAATTTCGCGAAAGTACTAAAATATTACGGGGATAACGTTGTGATATTTGCGGCAAGAAGGGAAACATCAACTTCAGTTAAGTGCCACCCAAATTATAATTGATGGAGACATTAACAGATGTCTCCGTATTCCGAGACCTCCGAGAAACTTACCTTGAAGCTCTAATTGGCAAATACTTTAACCGCGGCGGTTGACCCCTCTCTTCAAGACTTTCCTAAAAAGATTATTATACGGGAACGGCCCATTTGGAAACGCACCCAAAAAAAAATCGTCGCCCCGCAGTTTCTTAACGCTCCCACCAGAGGGCTTTAAAAGGGGGGAGGGGGGCGATGTCTTATCTCAGCTCGATTTTACTCTGGAGATATTGCGCGGCCAAGTACATCCGGGATTCAGTGTTAACGCCAGCTCTAGCAAGGGTTGCCATAACGAGGAGGGGAGAGGGTGGGGGGCTTAGAGGGCGGCAGAAGACTGCTGTGAGATATACACGTAGATTCGCTAGCGACGGGTTTGTGTGGGGTGGTGAAATGAATGGGAGCGTGTGAGGGAAAAGGAAGGAGAGAGTTATAGGAGAGGGAGGAGGAACACACGGGCGAGCTTTGGAGCGTGTGAATCAGTATTCTACCTCCATGCCTATCTCTCTCTTCCCATCTTCCTCCCTCTCCCCCCCCACCCTCTCTCTCCCTCCCCGTTTCTCGCACATAGCACTCTCCCCATCTCCTCTGGCCACCCACTGCCCCAGTTCCCTCCTCTCAGCCCTCTGATGGGCGCATATATAGAAGGGTAACGAAAGACTTCTCAATGGGCAAATAGTGAGGAAACAAAAGAAGGTGAATTCGCGCTTCCTCCTCCTCAAACCCTTTCAATGCCACTCTTTCTTTTACGCGGGAGAATAAGGAAAAGTGGTGCTGCTTTTTCTTTTATTTCGGCTTTGGAGGAAAGGGAATTTTTTGATGGGGTCGTATACAGCGCCTGTCCCGAAAAGGAATTGTTTGGACCATTTTTCTTTTTCGGGAGATGGCGCCGGCAGGGAACTTTTTTCGGTCTTCGGTCTCCATTCGATGAAAATGTTTCTTATTCAAATCGATATCAAGTCGGGGAAATTTATCTGAAAATTTTGCGTTCAATTTCGATACGAGTGATGCATATTCCTTCTCCGTGTTGGCATTTGCTAATTCATGCTTTATCTTTTATTGTTCGCAATACGATTTATTTAATTGGTCAGTTAAATTTCGCGAATTTTCACTAGATACTGAATTTAGTGTACTACTTTATCGAATTTATTTTTACTTTTTTCAAACTACATGCTTGATACTATATCTTGTAATTTAGAGATTTTCGAGCAAGAACCATGGAAGTTAACATTACACTCTTCTGTTGTTTACAATAATATCAGAGTAACTGTGAGAAAATTGTAGTTTTTTATTGTAAAACTTTTTCTCTCTGAAGAATTAACGTACGATTTAAAGAACCTACCTTTGCATGCTCCGATGGATTCGCTGCGAAACTTCCACCCGTGACAGTTTCGGCTGATCATTTTATAATCGCTTATAACTGTTTTTAGATAAATATCACTCCGAGGCATTTACCATGGGACGAGGGCACGATTAAATCAAACAAGGAAGTGCTTCCGACCTCGACTTAGACCGAATATAATTGGTTTTTTTTACAGTTACTTGTAGGTTTTTTGAGTTTTTACTAATCTTGGGCGCATGGTACATATATCGTATTTTTGTTTTTATACGGAAATTATGTCGTTTAAACAATTTTCCGTTGCCATCCGAGACTCAAAAAAACTTTAATCCTGTTAAATTTCATTATGGAAGATACGTCACTTTTCCGTAGAATTTTTCTTCCCCTTTACCGGATGACGCAATTGTCCAAAAAAAATCGCCACCCTTTAATTAGAGCGTCTCGCTTCGAAGGTTTTACTCGATCACGACGCGCTTAATTATACGCGTCCTTTTTTGTATTAACTCTTTTAGAGGATATCCAAATGAATTCCACACTTACTATGTCATTCGCTTCGTCTTACCTGCAGAGGAAATCTGGGCTTGGAAGTTAGCGTCTGATTACGTGCGGTGAGCGTCACCTGCTCGTTTTTCCTACCTAACCTTTTTCACCATGTCACAGCAATTTTGATCTCTTCTATGACAATATTTTTGGAGTGTTAACACTCCCAGATTTAAGAGGGATACAGTGGGTTCAACGCACCAAAACCCCCTTCTACTCTTTAAGAGCCCCAAAATGCGAAATTTTCGTGCAATGAAAATTTCATTTCGGCTCCAAAATAATTAATCGATCCCCCCCCCTCCTAAGAATCTAGATCCGGCCCTGGCCGTTAATTATTTTCTCAAATCTAATTTTAATGCAGCCATATTATTGTCAATATTTCATGAAATTGTGCAAGTTTTTTTTTTAAAGAATGGACTTGGCTGCCAGCGCCAACTTAAACTACCAAGACACATCCTTTTTTCTTTTTTGCTCCAATCCCAAAAGTTGGCCGCCCTCCTCAAAGAAAAAAGCGATCGTCCGCTCTTTCCCCTTTTCCATACCTCGGAGGGTCATAAATGATTCGTCACACATATATGTAGAGGGATTTATCGATGACGTTACATATTTTTTTCTCTCCCATTTTTTTTCTCCTCCCTTTCCTCAGCCGGCTATCCCTCCGGCAGCCCTCAGCAGAATTACCTCCCCCCTTCCTCTAGCTATGGTGCTCCTTCCGCTGGATTCTCTCATGGAGGCGGAGGAGGAGGCTCTTACTCTCCCGTTTCACCCTCACAAAGCTACGGTGCACCCGCTCCTTCCTTCGGAGGAGGAAGCCACGGCGTCGGAGGGGGAAGCCATTTCGGAGGAGGAAGCCATTTTGGTGGCCACGTAGGAGGTGGTGGCGGAGGAGGCGGTTACCCCTCTCAGAGTTACGGTGCCCCTGCCAGGCCTTCCGGTGGTTTCTCTCAGGTTTCCCACTCTTCATCGTTCGGCGGGGGCCACGGTTCAGCTCCCTCTTCGTCTTACGGCGCTCCCACCGCGCCATCCAGTCAGTACGGTGCTCCAACTGGGCCATCTAGCCAGTACGGTGCTCCTTCCAGTCAGTATGGAGCGCCAGCGACAGGAGGAGGAGGTGGCGGACACGGAGGATCTTTCGCCGTCCAAGGAGGTTCCTTCGGCTCCCACGGAGGAGCGGGAGGCGGACACAGAGCACCCTCGTCGTCCTACGGGGCGCCCTCCCACAACGCCGGTCTCTCCTATCAATCTCAGTCCTTCGGGGGGGGACTTTCTAGTAGCTACGGAGCGCCTTCTACAGGATTTGGTGGTCAGTCATTCGGTGGTGGGTTTGCCCAGCAAGGAGGGAGCCACGGAGGTAGCGGGGGGGGATACTCCACCATCGGGGGAGGACACGGAGGATCTCACGGTGGACGTCCGTCGACAAGCTACGGGGCACCTTCCTTCGGAGGCGGATCAAAGGGTGTGAAGGGTGGTTCCTTCGTTTCGAGGCCTTCCTCTTCTTATGGTGCGCCTTCAAGGGGCGGAGGACATTCCTTCGGTGGAGGTAGCTTCGGAGGCGGATCGTTGTCGACCTCTTATGGCGCTCCTTCCAAGGGACAAATTGGAGGTGGTGGGGTGTCCTCCAGCTACGGAGCACCGTCTTTCGGTTCAGGAGGTTCCTCTTTCGGAGGTCAATCATTCGGAGGCGGTTCCTTCGGGGGTGGTTCTTTCGGAGGTGGTTCCTTCGGCGGTGGTTCCTTCGGCGGTGGTAAGGCACCATCTTCCAGTTACGGAGCACCCTCAATAAGCAAACCTTCCGGTGAATACGGTGCCCCGTTCGGTTCCTCTTCCGGTAGCTTCGGCGTTCCCTCGATCTCTTCTTCGTACGGCGCACCGTCCCATGGTCGGGCACCATCTTCTTCATATGGCGCACCATCTTCTTCATACGGCGCACCTTCCCAAGGTCCTGCACCCATACCGTCTGGCGGTTACGGCGCACCATCTCAAGGTCTATCTACTGGATACGGCGCTCCAGGAGGACAAGGTCACGGTTCTTTCTCTTCCGGAGGTGGAATCGGTGGCGGATTCCCGGTCGGCGGAGGTTACTCAGTTGGAGGAGGCGGCGGAGGCGGAGGCGGATACAGCCACGGTGGCGCCGGAGGACACGGAGGTGGGGGCGCAGGCGGCCAGAGATACGACACAAACGGAGGATACGTGTATTAAAATTTAGGAGTCCCCCCCTCTAAGTGAAAATTTTACTTACCTACTCCACTCGTTGTGGGCTCTCTAAACCGTAGCATATTTATTGGATGGGTACGCGGTCATGCGTATCTCAGGGTGCCTGCTACGTGGACCTCCTCCAGAGGAGGAAGCTTTGCCAAAAATTTTTTTTTTATATTATCCTCTCACACACAAAAAATACCATGGAAAACCCGTACGTTTTTTTTATGTAATGACAAAGAAAAGGGACCATTATTAAATGTTATTTTCTAAATACGTGTATTTTCTTTCCAAAACCCGATTATTTTTTCTTACTCATGGTTGTCCTCTAGAGGAAATCATGTTTGAGCCATCGATTCGCACATAATGCATACTGTAGGTCAATTGTTTAATTTAAATTCCATTGTAATGGATTAACTACATAAGAAATTATTTCTCTTTGTTTTGCCAAAATTTTCTCGAGTACCTACCAAATATTCTATGGCCTCACATGTTTCCTTTCGGAGTTAAAATTAATATAGTTTAGTTTCTACAGACATTTTCTACTATTCATTAATCCATTCTCTACGTGCTATTTGGCACAGTTTGTATCTTTAATGAATGTTTCATCAACAACTTTTTGTAAAATCTAAAAATTTTCACGCCCATTTTTTGTGTTCTCATTTTCTGACAATTTCTGACGATTCTGAAAGGAATGAATCGGGATAACTTAACCGTTGAGCAGGTGTTTCGGATCCCGAGACGCGATTCGTTCTCTCTCTTCGGTGCACATTTCTTCAAGAATCTCTCGCTACTTCATTCATCACACTTTTTTTATTACTTTTTATACACCAACCATCACAGAATCATCTCTTTAACAAGCCTTGACAACAACATAGGCAATCCCATCCACGTTGAGACATGTAAAAGCCACGGCTCTCTCGAACCATTCGTATTATTGTCTCAAATTTTTAACGACAACTCGGATAAATCCACAACAGCAGAAGGTTAAAAAAAACAGTTTTGTATTGATGACGTAAAAGAAATTCAAATAAAATTATTTTTTTAAAGGCACAAAATCAACTCTTTTTCCAAGAATCCAAATGAACAAATGAGACGGGACATGACAAGGGGGAAAAAACAATATCTTTAGAGAAACAATATCGAGCGCTCGCGGGATGAAAAATTTCGTGCTCTTTTTTTTTACATAACAACGCAACATTGGCGTGAA
This sequence comes from Uropetala carovei, assembly GCA_036926305.1. Lineage (NCBI taxonomy): Eukaryota > Metazoa > Arthropoda > Insecta > Odonata > Petaluridae > Uropetala > Uropetala carovei. The sequence continues at coordinate 2,254,811 of JAXCHB010000244.1, read as the reverse complement.
AATGTCAACACACACACACAGGAAAAAAAGAAAGAATCATCAGAGAGACAAACATGTTCACAATTCAACAAGGGCGTCATACTTTTCAACATTCCTATATTTTCATCTGTCATTTTCAATATCTTTTACATCACATTTATAACAAACTAGCTGTCTTGGTTGCCAAGATCCCTCTACTCCTTGCATTTACAAGACTTTCCTTTTCTCTAATGCAGGCATTTGTTACAATTAGCGGGGATGATCATCGTATGTATATATGTATTTTTATATATATACTATTTATTACGTTTTTCACCAAATACCAAAAAAACAACTACTTTGCTTATTGCAATGGGCGTTGTCGAAATGATACATCATTATTTTTTTGTTAACATTGTTTCCTCATACAAAAATCCGCCGTCATTTTGTACGCAAGGAATGCTTGATTTTAATCATTTCCATAACTGTTATTCACACACTTGGCCGTCACGCTACGATAACTTTACAAAGTTGATTCTCCAGTTCCAAATACAACACATATTTTTTTCAAAACCGTTTTCATTGCATACAACGTGACTTTTGAATTGAATATTTTTTTTCAACACGACATTCAAAAATTGTTAAAAATCTTTATGTTGGAGTTTTTTTTAGAGCATTTTGGAACTCTTCGTATATGACACGAGATAAAAAAACGGCCACACATATTGTATTTTAAAAAAACAACTTCCTTTTTTTTTATGACATCGATTCAAACGAAAAAACATTTCAACATAATACCCGTCGATATTTTACCCTGGAATGAAGACAGGTTGGGAATCAAGCGAGTTGACAATATACACATATAAAAATCTTCACACAATATTTAACCACAGGAAAGACACGCATGCGAAAGGATCTGATATATCAATTTTTCCGAACGTTATAAAGCTTATTGGGAAATGAAACACGGAGAACATCATTGAGGAAATTGTACCCTGACATCGTATGGAAAGAAACACTTAACATTTTCGTTGCACGACTCTTCCTACTGGACAATCACGTGTATTTTTTTGCGATGGAGGCGTAGCATGACGACTATGGAGTTTCCGCAAACGTGGATTTAAAAAAAATTAAACAAACGATTATTTTTTTAACGAAATTCTTTTAACCGGTTTTTTTTCATCCAGGGATGGACATGTGCGCAGAAAACATTTTAGAGAGACAAATATGCTTTAATAATAAGAAGCTAAATAAGCACAACGAAATTAAATAAAATAAATTCAGCATTGTGCAGATCAGTGAGATGGTCGATCTTTAAAAAAAAACATCCTCCTTAAGAGATCAAACACACACACACACGCACACACTAGGGTGACATCATAAAATAGCGTGATTAACCATTAAAAATTAAACAACTTGTTATGCATATATATATATATATATATATATATATATATATGAGACACAAGCGACACTCAAAACACGTCAGAATAAAAAAAACACCATTCCTTCGGTAAAACTCCAATGATCCAACGATATAACTAGCGGAATTCCGATAAAAGAATACTGTTCCTGTCGTGAAACATTGAACTTCCCTTTCTATATATAAACACGGAATAACTGACGATAAATTATTTTATTTAAATCTCTTTATAATACTCGCCTGCGAGAATAATATGATATTTTTTGTGTTAAATTTCCTCTAACCTTCCGATGGTTAGGAACACTAATCAAAATATACATTACGTCTTCATTCATCCTTTGATTCATGAGCTCGCAATCTGGAATTTACGGAGCAAAATAATCCGACCACCGATCATTAAATGTTTCCATTCCGTGGAATAAAGAGACAACTCACTCAGCTTTCCGTCTCAACAACAAATGAATGAACAATGCGACCCGTATCCTAGGAATATGCGCACTCAACCAATCCAACTGACAACCAACAATATCTATATATTTATTCAGCGCAAATAATATATCAACAGTGGCACAACTCTTCCGTTAACAAAAGAATCCGAATAGCCGAAGTAAGCTTCCTTCGCATTTAATGCTGCCAAACGTCGGAACAATGTTGCAAACTTCCGCAAAACAAATCTCGTATATGTATTTGTGTGTATATATATATATATATATAAAGTAAAACTCTCCAGGGTCTACGGCCACCATAGTGATTCGAACAACTTTGAGTAAATCTTTGAACATGTAGTTATACTTATTATTTTTTATACCTACTTTGACGTCGAACTAACGATTATTTAGACACGATCTCCATCAAAGCGATTCTGTAAAAGATCGAACGAAGAAAATAAAAACAATACTGTTTATTTTAAATAATCCTCCGGAGGTTTGGCGCTGGACTATTATACACAGTTAACTTATACATATTAACATCCACATATATACATTTATTTATATATCCATATTTATATATAACTATTTGTTTTTGAACGAAGTGAACGCAACTCCCTCAAAAACACTCGAGGCGCGTGACAGTTGAACGACGAACAGAATGTGAAGTTTTTTTTTGCGACCGTCCGTGGTTAAGATTTCGTTATTCCTTATTTTTTTGTAAACAAGTGACCTGAAGCGTGTCCGGAAGAGATACTTCGTCATGGATATCATCTGTCGGGGTAAAATATAAGTAAAGATAAACCTGGAAACATAACTTTTTCCTAGTATCACGCAGTAAATGCGTCGTCCCAGTTCTTAACGAACATAAAAGGAATTTTTTTATTAACGAGGTAAGTGAAGTAATAAAAAAATAATAGTTTTATTTCCTGGCCGCTAAAAAAAAACTTTTTGTCCAATAAAAACAGGTTTCTTTCGTTTTATACTCTTTAATTTTCCTTAGACGAACACCCATTTCATTTGACTACATTCCCGAGGAATCTCTCATTTTAATTCCGTGATAACAATTACTCGTTTTTAAAAACAACACGTCGCGACTACTTAAGAGTTTCCAACTCGTCTCATCCCCGTCAACAACAAAAAGTTTTTTTTTCATTATATAATTCAATAGCTCTTTTTTTTAAATTTTTCTCGAACTGCCAGCCAAGTCTGTCATTTCCGCATCGTCGCGCAACGAGGTAGCGAAGTATGATGATTTCAGCTGTAAAAATTGCGTTCCTCGGACTAAAAGATATTTCCTTCACGAAAATTTGAAAAAGAAAACAATGACTCTCGTAAACGAATAAAGCACACCGCTAGATATTATGAGAGAGAGATATATATTATATATATTTTTTTTTTCACACACAATCGCTCAAAATGACTTTTCATGTTTACACAAAAAAAATCCTCTCTCTCTCTCTTCCTAATACTGACGAGTTTTTTTTACACGGTTACACATTTTCTCGCTCTCGAATTTTTTTTCGCTACTTGGAGGCCCGGTAACATCTTTTAAAAATTACTTTTTGATATGTTTACGTTCATCACATTACTGGATATGCATATGAATTCCTCTAGTTTTTTTAACGGTTTTGCATTACCTTTTAGTATTATTATTTTTTGAGTGTTCTAAAACTGTGGACGAGTGTTTAGCGGTTATTTAAAAATGTGGCCCAGCTAAAACGTGACATGTTTCTTTTTTCTCTCTCTTCCCGTTACATAAATTAGTAGTACGCCAAAGTGCACGAGTCATTATCATTAATTTTTTTTGCTGGATGCGATTTACACGCCACACTTTGTTCTGTTTTTCTGGTTAAATGTATTATTACAAATATCAACTAACAGCCATATCTTATAAACACCCTTTCTACGTGAGTTAAGTTTGGGTCTTTTTTCTTCTCTTCGACCGCGCGACTACGAGATACTTCCATCGTTTATCTAAAAGGTTTCTTCACTTTATTAACATCATTATTCAACTAGCTAAGGGAGGGGTGAGGAGGTGGGGAACGCTTCTCTTTCACTCTGTCCCTGCAAGAACATCTTCAAAAAGGTTTTACTTCATTATTTTTTATCATCATTCAAGTAACAAAAAATATATAGAATTATCGCTTAAAATAATTTCACTTTTACCACAAAATTATCACGGATTCTTTTTTTTTAAATCCTCTTTAAAATTCTCTCGAGCTAAAAAAATCTGGGGTTTTGTGTATATATATATATACATACATATATATATATACATACATATATACATACATACATACATACATACATACATACATACATACATACATATATATATATATATGTTCATATTTATATCAATTCCCTCACGTTTCCCTTACCGGAGAAAAAAAATCATTCAAACGACGATTTTTTTAAAAAGGCAACGACAAACCTAACGGTTGATTTTTTTTATATTAACGGTAGAGAATTTCAACTTTCTCTCTACTGACTGAGTAATGGATAAAGGTATCCATCTGAGAAGAATGCAAGTCATCAGGCAGAGATCATTTCAAGAGGGTTTTTTAAAAATCTTTCGGTGATGATGAACTTCCACGCCTAAACCACGAATATATATATATATCAACGAAGAAAAATATACATATATGTGTATGTATGCATATCGACATTTAACATGTCCAAGGACTCGGTATTGCAAACTGATATGTTTTTTTTTTGCTCCCTTCCCCGCTTCGCGTCCACGGCGAAGGTCTGAGAAAGGTTTATATACATATATATATTTAGGGCCTCAAGGATGGAATGGGATGGGTTGTGAGATGTTTTATGCGAACGACGGCTTTTTGAGGAATGTTAGCAGTCGGCAAAACTGTACAAAGTACTACGACCTTTTTTTTTGTGTTCCAAAACGTAAGAAGGGTTTACGAGCCCTTTTTTTTGAAGAGAATACATTCTCTCTCTTAAAAAAAAAAATACAGGTTAACCTCTTCGAAACACTCATCTTCTTTCTATGAATCGAAGTTCCCTCTCTCTCTCTCTTATTTTTTTCACGCATCCTTTTTTTTTTCTTTCAAAGGGGTCTGGGTTTTCGATCGCGTGTATCTTTTCGATCATCTCACAGAGACGTCTGGTCCTGTCGAGGTCTCCCGCCGAAGGATAGGGGAGAGTCGGCCCCCCCTCCTCCTCCTCCCCCGCCTTCCCTCCCGCTCTGCCTCCTCCTCAGCTTCCTCTTGCCGCCTTCCATCTCCTCTTCGAAGTCGTCATCGTCGTCCGGTTCGAGGGCCGGGTTCACTCGGCCGTTCATCTCGTCCGTCGGCGCCGCCGCTCCGTAATAACGTTTCCCTGTAGACAGAAAGGGGATTTTGTTTTACGATTGTTTTCTTTTCGATTCTTTTATTTTTCAGCCTTTTTTTCCTTTTAGCGGATCACCTCCGTAGGTGTGTGCGTTTGCGTGTGAGGTACAACGTACCTATAATATATGAAGGAAAAACGAAATATCCGCTGATTGAATTTGATTTAATTCCACATGAAATGCGATCTAGGTTTAAGCCAAGAGTCGGCAAGCCGCGGCTCCAGAGTCACATGCGGCTTTTTGAGGGCTTTCGTGTTGCTCCCGAGAGAGCAACACTCTCTGCTAAAACACCTAAAACCTTCAAGAACAATATTGGCTTCATAAATTGTCTCAATGGAAGTTTCAGGAGAAAATTTTATACCTGTTATTGGGAGAAACGTTTGTTTTAAAGAAATTATCGCAAAAAGTGAAATAGCGACAAGGTTAAGGTTCGGACGATCTCCCCCATAACTCCCCGTGGATCCTCAAATAAATGCGGCTCTTCTTATGTTGCGTTTTATACGTAATCTGAAAAAGTGGCTCTTCTTGCGAAAAAGGTTTTCGACCCCTGGTTAATGCGCTTAGCACCATGATCAGATTCCCACGGTTTAGGCTCCAACATTGTATGGGCTCATAAAAGATTGATAAAAAAGCAGCGAATCTTCTTCCGAGAAATGATTTAAAACACTATTTGTATGACCGAGAATTCTTGTCCAGCTTCCTCGCCAACAGGTAGGACGAATTCTGGAAGGAACCACGAATTATGATTTATAATTTGAAGGGTATGACTTCTAAGCTACCTATAAATGCAAAAACGGGCATAAAAGTGAGAGCCAGGTGCAAAGAAAATTTTTATTTGTTCGGAAAAAACTTAAGGTTTTGAAAAAACTTGAACACAAATATTTTTCGAATTTAAATTCTACTTAAATACTTCACCTTGGAAAAATCTAAACGTTACCGAACAATTGGAGGTCATTCAAGATTTTCAGAATAGTAAAAACGTCTTAGTTAATGAACACCACTTTTTCTTCCATTGCTTAGGTCATCCTACTATCAATGATCTCCAACTTGTCCCAACCGTTTCCTCTCCAAAACACCTTCCTATCCCATCTGCTATTTTATACCTCACCTTTTCCCCTTTATTTAGTATGTATTCCTCAAAATATTATAGCTTTATTGTTTGACGATGGTTTCCAAGAACTCAAACCTAGGTTTCACAGTATATGTGTACTTTCATGCGGAATTAAACCAGGATTATTCGGAGAAAATTTTGTTTTTCCTTCCTTCACGTCAGAATTCCGTCAATTTAATGCTAGCTTGGTGAATTATAGTGGCCGTAATTCACCACAGCTAGCAATAAGTGCAAGTTTTTAAACAAATTTGAATGTTATAGGAAGTTCTACACACTTTTTTCCTACCATTTAAAACATTCTACACAAAATAATAATCCGGTATAAAAATACGTACGTTGCTATGCGAATGCAGAAAAGAAAATTATAAACATATTTTAATGAAAATTTAACTTACACTTTCATTTAGTCGTCAGTGCTAGTTTGTCAGACATGGACTTCCCATTTCTTGGAGAAATATTATAGGCTTGTAGTAACGATGCTGGCCGACGCATCTAAGAGTGATTTTAAAAATTAATAAAAAAATTATAAATGATTATTTTTTTAGGTTACGTCAGAGGACCACCTGATGGCCCACGGTGTGCCACTAGCCGTACGTCTACCACCATCCGAAAAAGCGATGTTTTTATGGGAAGTTATAATCAATAATAAGGGAATTGTAACGAGTGCTTCTCCCTTGCCATCCAAATCGCGGTACTGTTAACCTTTCAAATTGTCACAGTCACGCTTATAGATTTTCTTTTAACTGTACTCGCTTGGTTTTCACTTTATGCCAACTAAGGGTTATAATGTAAAAATTAAGACGAGAAGGCAAATTAATTACCTTCCATCGGATTCGAATTACAAGCTCCGTCTTTCCTTTTCAAGTTTATGACTGTATAAAATTGGAGATCTTATTTTAAAATTTGAATTGGCTAAAATGCGGGAGGTATTAACTAAACTAAATTATAAATGAGTAAAATGATCGTTCTTCTGAATTCCTGAAGAATATTTTGAGCTGTTTAGGAAGGAATGAAAATTATTTCATGTTTTGGTCACGTTTTCGAAAAAAATCTCATTTTCTAATTTGATCTCCTTTTCGAGAGTGAGGCGATGATGATCTTTGCAAGTTCATTTTAACTTTTTATCAAAAACTTAAATCAACAATCTTTGATCTGATAAGATGAGAATCTGATTTAATGGAAGAAATGAAGTACTTCCACACATAAACCCTAATTTTGTAAGTTGAAAAAAATTTCGGCATGTAAAAAATATCGGGACCAGATACTTCTGATAAGCTGTTGGATAAAAAAGAGCATATTTTTTTCCATGTAAATTTTCGACGGTATAATCATTATGAGGAGGTTATAAGAATGTCCGGATAAAGTCTTGAAACGGCTCAATAATCATCACCGTGATTTTTCCTCTCACTTTACCTAATTCGTCGCTACTCGAGATAATCAACGCTTATTTGTTTGGCCAAACTATGTAGATAAATTCGGAAGTCGGAATGATAAAATGCAAAGGACAAATTCGAATGGCTACGCTGTAGCTGAGAGTTAAATCAATTCGATAGAGTGAATTGAGGATGAAAATTATTCCAATATCATACCTCAGATTGAAAAAAAGGTTTTTTGTTGATAAATATTTTTAGCTAACGCCAGAAAATAAAAAAATCGCAATGATGCTTCTGGGATGGAATTTTTGATGCGATGACCGCAATGGAGTTTTATTACCGGTATGCAGAATATGAAGCTTGTTTTATATCTTTTGTTTGAATCCCATTTATCTACCTTGTGGAAGTCGAACAACAAACACTTAATTTAAAGGCTATATTTCAGTTCGTTTAAATTCTCAATGATTTGAAGTCTTCCCCAAGCAAATACATAGAATTTTATGGTAAATACTACTCATTATATCAATTACTTCCTTGAAAAGTATCAGGTACGTGTGCATAAGCTATCGATAATTAAAATGAGTGTTGTGTGAGGAAAATACTGCGTTTATATCTCTCAGCATATTAAGTGATCGGTCTCATAATTAAGCAACTAAATAAAAATCTAAGCAAACTAATTATAGTAAAGGGAGCAAAAACTACTAAGGAACGAGTGTTTATGGGTTGAAAACCTCGTCATATCTAAGGTCAAGATTTAAACGTACTCTTTATTAACGAACTTTATCTCTACGTGAGAAAAGAAGTTTAAAAATTTGAAGAATCAGGCTTACCGCCTATTGCTCCGGACATGACAGTCATTTGTTCCCCTGCTGTTGGTGCTCCGGCAGCTCCCGGATTCCCTCCGGCCAATCCTCCAGCTTCAGCCGGCTCCCCGACCCTCTCCACGTCTTCCGGAATATTGACGACGCAGCGGAATATGTCGTATCCGGGTGCTAGGTAACCGGATTCGAAGACGTGTCTCGTGAGTGCGGAGATGCCTATGAGGGTCACGAGGGAGCACAGCATAGCCATTGTGCGGAATGGGAATAGCTGTTTCTCCCCAGTCCAACCGGGGTACTCGATGAGAGGAGGAAGGCCCAACATGGGCTCTCCTCCGGTCATCCTGACGAAGAACGCCACGATGTAAGCGGCTAATGAACCGTAGGTGTTGCAGTGATGTTTGAAGTGCACCACCATGAGGAGCTGGGGGAACAGGATGACGTAGACGAGATCCGAACACATCGACCTTGAAGAAAAGATAACAAAAAATTTCGATTAATTCGGTTAGGTCGTATATAGCGCGGCCGCCGAGAAGATGGCCTAGAACTATTTGCCGTGGAAGATATACGAACGATTAACGAAGTTATGGCTATATGAATAATTTGCATGAAGTGAAGTCACTACATCTAATTTACGATTTGTTAAGAGATATAAAATAGAAAATAACAAAAAATATCAGCTTTTAGCAAATAAATCATGCAAAATATTTGCATGGCACAATGTTATATTACTTTCATCTCTATGAACAACCTCAGCATAATCAATTCTTAATAAGAGATACTCATCACAAGCTTTCATTTGATAAAAATGTTTGAAATATATATATATATATTCAGTATAAATTTATTTTTATAATTCCAGCTATTTAAATGCTTATTATTTTAACTTGGAATATTATAGAACATTCTCGTTCCATTTCGTATGCATCACTCTAGTGAGGCACTCATCTCTGGAGTGAAATAACAAAAATAATGCATAAAGAAGATGATTGAATTTTTCCTCACCAAAGGCCGTATATAGATGGTATTGTGAGCGCCATGACTGTTGACAGGACACCAACTACCAGAATTGCCACCCTCATCACCCAAATGATCTCCATCTCCGACGCCTGTGAAGGAGCGAAAGTAACTGTTGATTTACTCTGTCAAACGCTGCATATAATTCATTCACGCAAGTGTCTCTATGTATTAGGCCAGAGTTTCAAGATAGTGAAGAAATTTACATATGGTCGCGTTGAAAGCCAAAGTCGCTATGTTTTTTTCCTTATCATGGCTTTTCCTAGATTATTCTTACATATTGGGTAATAATAAACGTTAATATCCTGCTTACAATCCGAAATTAGCTTTTACATCCATACTATTAATTAAAAAGAATATCATCACTTAATTTACCGAATTATTTCAGGGGATAAATAGTTCTATAATAATGTATTGAGGTTTTAAGAGTTATATTGCATTAACTCTGTAGCCATACAAGCCACAAACCATGAATAAATGGATTCAGAATTCACTTGTTTATACCGTTTATGTTTATTTTACCAAAATGATTTAAAAGGCAACTTTTAGTTACGTGGCAACAATTTCACTAAAGCATACATGTTCAAAGGTAAAGATATCCCTTAACTTAGAGCAGGTGTTCCCAAACTTTTTGAAGCCACGGAACCCTTTTATTGAAATATTTTTTCTCGTAGAACCCTAACTAAGCAGTGGTAAACCTAATCGCGATAAAATTAACTTTAAAATCATTATAATGTTTATTTACATAGCTTATGTACCTTACAGTTTACACGTGAGGCTCATATTTCCTGCTGCAAATAAGTGGAGGAAGAGCGTATCGGATCTCTTCCTCTGTCTATCGCGGAACCCCTTTTAGCTTCTGCGGAACCCTTGGGTTCCGCGGAACACAGTTTGGGAAACCCTGACTTAGAGCAATCAAAAAGCAAGTTCCGCTGTCATGCTATCCGGGTCTTCTAATTTCAAATTTGTATGAGCACGAATTTTAATAATTCGAATTATTTACTTTCTCATATAAGAATTATGTGAGAGAGCATTTTGATAGGGTGAACATTCGACTTCGACATTTTGATTAATAGATTTGTTTTAGGTGCCCCAAGAGCCCGGAAAAGCATCTTTCACATTTATGTAGCAAAACCGCTTCTCGGAACAAACTGCGATAAATACAAACGCGTAAATACTTGTTATTTTGTCAGTGACATTATCATATGGACTAGAAGCGAAAGAACGAGAGAAAGTTTGTGCAGTATATTTCGCCCCGATATTTTACACGTCTAGATTCATAATTTACCCTTTGCCTGAATATGAGTTTGTAGACGTTTCGGGCGAACATTGACGATGCAGAGAGGACGCTCGAATCCGCCGACGACATGACAGCGGCGGAGACGGCTCCGAGGCCGAAGAACGAGACGAAATCAGGGGTCAGGTATTGAAGCACCATGGGAAGGATCATGCTGGTCTCTTCCGCTGTGAGTGGGTATGGACCCCTGTAGTCCGTCTCGTTCCAAGCTGTTGGAAAGATTAAACAAGTAGTGTTACCCTCGATCGTGTAGGAGTTGGTTGCAGGTATAATTACAAGATCCTAGACATTATTTACTGCATAAATAAACAAAAACATCTTATAAACGTTCGACTAGTTAAATTATCCAAATTAAATTTTCTAAAAGTATTGAGTTTTCTGTCCAACCTTTTGGAATCTGAGAGATAAGACTCCCTATCAAATACCTAATGAGCTCCGTTATCTCGAAATACTTGAACCCCAGGAACACTTGAATTTTCGTCAAAATACTATCATTCGAAAACCTGAATTTTTCAAACAATCGGTATTTATATTGGGAAAATCTGAGATATCTGACAGATTCTAAGTGGTGATAACTTATTGTTATCCAATATCTTTTCATCGATAAAGCCGAATTATCCATAACCTTGTTGGGGCTATTGGAGATAGCTGAGATAATTACTTATATTTCCTTCATTTTTTTATTCTCAAGTGCTTATTTTTTTGAACCGATCTTTTTATAGTTATTTGAGGTGCATACTTTATAATTACATTAGAAAACATGCCTATTATTTCATCTCCTGACCCGTTACAAGCAGCAAAGAATGCACTGAAAAAGGCGAACAAATTCAGTGATCCTAATATTTTGCAATCTTCCTATCAGTCGCAACGCGCTGTTTGACAAACAGTAATTTAGATGATTATGAGAGATAAGGTAGCCACGAAACACTTGTTTTCTCAAGAAGGGATTAAAACCTACTGCGAAATTCCTTGATAGTCGTCCTTAAAGACTCTAAGCCGAATTTTTGCAATGATTTGTTCATCGTGTGCCGTGCTATTCTGTTATTAATCCTGGGTCAAGTTAAACGGCGCTCTGGAGGAAAGGGGTCATTGCTGTACAAAGAGAACTTCCAGCAGCTGGATTAAATTCGTTCTTAATATATATATAACACGCAAACCAAACTCTGTAACATTAAAAAATCACGGTGTCATATGAAAATGTGTTGGGAATTCAGTATTCTCTCGCACCTACTGCAATTCTTCTATGAATCTAATAATGTAACAGACAATTTAAAAAAAAGTATTTTAGGGTCTGATAAATTAAATCTTAACGAATAACTGACAATTATTTATCCCCATGAAATTATCAAGAAACTTTATGCTTTGCAAGGAACCTGCTTAATTTTTGTGGTGCGACGATCGAGTGCCACAGAACTTTGACTGAATTTATAGTATGCATGGCCAAAAGACTTACGGGTGGCCCTGGCTATAGCCCCAATGAGAACAGGTGGAATTGCCATTAGGATGCACCCGAACGCAGCCACGTAGGAGAGTATCTGAGCTCTGGCTGCCGATTTGCTGGACAGCACCCTCTGGAAGTACACCTGCCATGGGATGCCGCCAAACACCAGCAGGAGACCGTAGTCTATGTAATAAGCCAACTCTGACGGCTCCACGTGGCCTATCCAGTCGACGTCGGCTGAAGAAAGGGAACCCACCTTCTCATTGCACCAAGCAAATGGTATGCACATCCACTGAAATTGGAGAGGAAAAAAAGAAAATGTGAGCAACTGCGCAGCGTATCCTTGGAATGATTAACTCGCTCGTTTATCGAATATTGAAAGGCAGTGCGAGGAATTTATTCGGAATGAAAAAATTTATACTATCCATATATTGAAATCCTCACGATATGTTGATTGGTAATAAAAAAAAAACGTCGACTATATGCTTTTGGCCACCAAAAATTTATAATAAGGATGGAATTTATTATAATAATGCCAATTAGTTTGTAATGGGAGATTACAGTATAAATCCCACATTTACTTATTCGAAAAAATATCATTCTTTTAATGCCTAAAATTATTATTTTGTCTTCATAAAAAAAGGTCATAAAATATTATTTATATATGAAAGAAACATAATTAGGACAGCTCAGGAAAGATTATAATAAACATCAGAGAATGCCGGCCATTGCAAAATCGGTTTTTCTCCTAATCTCTTTTGTGTGCTTATATATATAATTATTTTTATATTTACTACATGAAGGATTTTTTCTATCATTTTCCGACATGAAACGCACGATTTTGGGACTCTGTAATCGGCGATTTACAGTGTCGCATTTATTTTATTAAATCCTCCACTTTATCGTCAATAAATTTTGAAGATTTTTTCCAAGCGAATAATTGGATAAATTTATGCGAGATAAGATCTAGGGCTCATCATCAGCGTATCTGCTTTTTTATCCGACGCGGTAAATCCTAGTCTATTGAGTGACTCTGAAGGCAAAATTTGAATCGAATAAATCGATTCGAATTCTCTCGTGAGCCAGAGAGATGTTTCCCGTAATGGATTTCAGATCCTTCTAACTTACGTATCACTCATTTTGTCCCAATTATCTATCAGTGGAGAATGGTTGGCTGAGACGTCGCTCCTTACTCGCATTTTTAAAACGACCGAGGGCCGTTTATTCGGCGGCTATGCTATAGATCGACCGTTGAAAATGACAGATACACAAAGCCGAAATATATGCACCTAAGGGAGGAGAGTAGTGTTTTATTCGACCAACCTCATTCCTATTAATGGAATCCAGGATATCGATGGATTTTTTCCCCTCCTTTCATGAAATTTGAGCTGAATGCTTCATTAAAGGTTTCGCAACGCAGGGCGGATATAACTTTGACCGTGCCTGCCTTTAATGAATGGGGTCGCGCGCAAACAAATCTCCGGTGAACGAAATAAATGAGAGTTTTAAAGCGTTTCAGCCGTGCACTCTGATAATGAAGCGTACATTTTTTTGACCTTCATTATTCGAGTACGCCTGTTAAAATATTTTTCCTTCTCGTGGTTTTCGTTCATCCAGCCGAAGAATCTAATTTTAAGCGATCGGTTTTTTTTTTTGGGCGATTAAAACTAACTAGTGAGATAAAAAGATAATTTTTAATCCCTGAGGTATGTACCAATGCTCACAAATCTCGATTAAAAAGAAGCGTAATTTTCAATTTCGGCATCAAAGAGGAATTTCCGATTGAAGCGAAAAATCCCACGAACCAGTCCGATGAAAATGCAGAAGAGTTGTATGACGTCGGTGTAAGCCACACTGTAGAGTCCTCCGAAAAGGGTGTAGAAAACCGCTATGCAGGAGCTGACGATGACGCTTGTCCTGTGGTCCATGTCGATTATGACGCTTAAGGTGGCCCCTGTAATTAAAAAGGGAGGATCATGGTTAATTTAAGAAAGGAAAGTTATCGCTTCAATAATGATCGAAAACATTTCTCATTAATACGAGAGGAAAGGATATTTCGTCTGTTAGTTCGGCACATGCAGTGACTCTTATTTTTTCTTCAACCGTCACGCTTTCCCAACGTCTTGTAGCTACCCATAACTCCCCTTTTTCTCTTCCTCAAATGCATAATACATTTAAAATTCTACTAATTGGACAAATAAAGGAATATGCTATAAGTAAGAAATTTATAAAAATTCCACGGAATGAGTATCGCTTTGCATGGAGCAGAAACATAAGAATTTAGAGAAAAAAGATACATGTACATACTAGGAAAACTTCTAAATGTGAGCATGTAGAAGAATCGATAGATAGGTCGAAAAACGAAGAAGTTCTTAGAGGAACAGAAGAGAAGCGAATGGCTATACAGACTATAAGAAAGAGGAAGGCAAATTGGATTGATAATTATTTGAAGAGATTAAAGATGTGTTTTACGTAAACGTAGGAGGAAAAGAGAAGGAACGGATTTCAGCAGGCAGACGACTTGAAAGGGAAAGATACCAAGAAACGAAGAAGATTGCAGAGAGCAGTAGTGCATATATGGACAACCAGTTGAGCAAGTATAAACTATCCATCGCTCATTTTTAAGGTCGTAGGAGATAAAAACGAACAAAAAAACTCTTCGCTAACGTTTAACTAAAGGAAGAACGTCTTAACCTTTTAAAAGGTATGGGCAATACCATTTTCACCTGAAAGAGGAACCTTTTATAAGGTAAAGGCATGCACATTTTCACCCAAAAACAATGTAAGTAAACTTCTGCACTCAAAAAAAAAAGTTACGGTACTAACACAATATTAGAAAATGTGTTCTATTGTTTTATTAGTGCTGAAAAGGTCTCAAACCGAACTGTCTTCGGTGGAAATGCCAATGCCTATATCTTATAAAGGGTAAAGGTTTATTTTTTCACTGTAGACCAGTGTTTATACAAGTTTGAAAGAGCATTATCAAGTCAAAAGGAACGTTTCCTAAAATAGTTTTTGAAAAATAACAAAAAATATCCATTCCCCGATGTTCGATACAAACAAAACAAATAAGCGAGCGGTTATATTATCAGGGAAGACGGAGAAATTGGTTCAGCGATAAGAAACGGCGAAGCGAAATAAATCTTCGGCGATAAAATGCGCACACATTTAAATCGATATTAGACACTCCTTGCTCGCAAACAGCATGTAAGATTTTATATTTCTGAGAGGCCGCAATCGATTAACGAACTCGGGGAATTCCGCGGGTTTTCAAGTGCCCGCCAAAGATTACAGGTACCTCCGCACGATACGGCAAGTAATGGGCATGCATTCGTCCATCACTCAAGGCGATCCAAATTCGTTATCAGTCCGATAGAGATAACCAAGACACGGCCGATGTAATCGATCGGAAATATATCGTTTTCTATTTATATCGGTGAGATCCGAACTACCTTCTCACCCCTTCCATTGTACGAGGTTCTTGGCACGATGTAAAAGATTAAGGATGTCGAGAGTTCCAAATGCCACCTTCCCCACCCCTTCCAATCCGCATTAGCGATGACGCAGCGCTCGATAACAAAAAGAGTATGGAATTTATCGTGACACACGGAGTCTCGGGAAAAACACACACCCCAAACCTTAAATGGAAATTTTAAGGCCATTGACGGCAACATATTTTATTACGTTTGGTCGTGCAGAAACTGCTTAGGTGAGAAAATTTCATTTAAATTTCATTTAATTTCAGTTCCTTTACGAATGGGCACAAAAAGATGAACTCGAAACAAAATCTGACCTGGAACTAGTTATTAAAAATTCGAAATAACTAGTTAACGGATTTATAAGCCGGTTAAATTAGCTTGCCGTCGGAAATCATTCTGGTTTACTCTGCGAAGTGACGAGGCGATAACAGTTAACCGAGATAAGTCAAACCTCGAATAATACCATTCGTCAAAACAAAAAAATACGGAGGGTAAACTCGAGCTTGACATTTGTCTTCAGTATACAAGTGCTTTATGAATTTTCTTCCTAGGTGCAGACAGTTAGAAGGTTATCCGTTCAAATAATTTAATTTCTTAATTATATACTAATCCAATTAAAAATAATAGTTTGCAATAAAAAGTACGTCCAAATGGAACATAGCATTTTTTTATTTAACGTACTTTAGTGAACATAAACAGTGTCGCAAACCCTGTAGGGTTTAATTACTAATCTTCACAACACATGTATGACCGTTACCGTAAAGCGATAGAACATCACATTTCTGAAAACTGAACAATCTGAAAAAATTGTCAACATTTGCGTGCGTGATTGCTTTTGGCATTCACTCATCGTGCTGTTTTCATCCAAGCGAGTGAATAAAAATTCAAACATGACGAATTAGTGTGTAAATGAAATATTTCCTTCACTTAATGAGAGATTTTGTCCATATTCCGTCACACCCAACAAAGGGACCAATAGTAGGTCACGTGTTAACCCAAAAACAAAAATTGCTCGTGATCTATCGTAGCATGCGCTCGAACTGGATGCTTCGACGTGGGCGGCTGCATTTTAAAGAGGTCCCGGTATTCTGGAACACGATCGTAAAAGGTCGCTTCCTTTTTTTCCCCTCTCTTTCTCTCTCTCTCCCTCCTTCGTTTCTGACGTTATAGTGTCGACTCACCAAGTGCAGCGAGGATGCCTGCTGCCCAGAATACTTCTCCGCATAGGGCTGGAAGGAAGAGCAGACCTCCCATCCTCTCTCCGAAGGAATCCTGAAGAGGATCCAGCATAGTGATATATCCCTGCTGCCTCATTTTGTTGGCGAAGAATATGCCGCCTATGAAGTAAAAAAAAGAGGAAGGAAAGAAGCTTCATTAACACAACGTGCACCTTGACGCCGTTAAACATTATCGGAAAAGTATTAGTTTAAATTATCGGTAACAGTGAGTGGCAATATCCCCAAATACAAACACAATTATTTATTGAAAAGTGGTTCGTAGAGTCATTTTATCGTGCATATTTACAGTGTTAAAATAAAGGGATGCGTGCGTCATGATGTACATACTTCTCCCGGATGAAAGGCATAGTTGGCGATGTTCGTCGCAAGTATGTGATAGATCATTTATGCAATGTTAAGAAAAAATAAATTTTATTTCTTTATGGGACATGAGGAATGCGATTCTGATTCATATATCTATTTAAAATGTATTTATTTTCTGAAATTTCTCGCTTGTGATACCGATGTACCTACTACACGTTGTAATAAAAAATTAATGTGTATTAAATATCGAGGTAAGCATTATCTATGCTAGCTCAACGCTGTAATTCTACAAAAAATTTACATAAATACAATACTGTGCTGTATATACATGCATAGTATAGGTTAAATATGTAACTTTCGGGAATAACTATTACATTCTTATCTGTTTTACTTTCTAATGATTCCGTTAAGCACAAGATCGCAAGACAGAGTTTTGAGGTCGTAAATTAAATATTTAATGCAAAAATTCTTGTTCGCAAATTGGGAGATTTGCACTGGCTATGTAATCTATTTCATTAATCTGTTCTATTTATTTTAATTGGCTCTTAAGAAGAATTAAACGGAATTTTACAATGATAAAAATGAAAGATAACAAGGACGAGCGCATGTAACCATACCTTTGGCAGCTTTCGAGCCAGCACCCCTAGCGGAAGCCAGGAAGATAAGCACCTATCTTTTTCCATAAATATTTATTTATTCCCAATAAAATAATGTGGATTAAACAAGAAAAATATTTTTGAACTATCTGGAAATTTAGCATAAAATCTTGATCGAATAAGCGCAACTTTTACTAAATGGAAATACATATACGAAACCTTTCCGATAAACTATTTTCAATTTGTGAAACTAATATAAAAATTCCAATAATCCCGAAGTTGCGTAACGCCTTAAATTTAAATAAGGCTTTTATTTTAAGCAGGCAAAAATACCTCAAAAGCAACAAAAATAGCACGTACGAGTTATTTTTTAAACGATTTTTTTTCTTTAAAATTTCCTCGCTCTAAATTCAATTTCTTTTTCCTCAAAAGTGTTCGGTGCATTTACCTTTTTTCCTTATTAGTGTTCCGCGAGCCGATATAAGGATATCAAAATTAACCGAAGCAAAAAATCGTTCCCTAGCCTGGACAAAATTTCCAATTAAAATTCGAAAGGAAAAAAAAAACGCAATTCCTCCTTTGAGTTTCCATTCCGCAAAACTGTCAACGTTAATTTACATCGAGACAAAGGAAAAAAGCAAGGGAACGCTGAGGCAGTCGAAACGTCCATTCACAAAGGGACAAATTACCCCCTAAAAATAAAGGAGTTCTAGGTGGCGGCCGAGACGTTTGGAGGGAAGGGGGAAGGGAGGGATGGGGAGCATGTGGAGAGGGGGGGAGGGGGTGAGTGAGGATTGCGCAACCAAAAGGGGGTAATTCTCCACCGTCCATTCATTCCTCGCAAATATTTTGTCCACGCGAGCGCCCCTGTCGTGCGATTCGTTGAAAGGGGATTTGGAGATTATTAAGGAGTTCATGTTTTATGCATTGCGGTGGCGATTGCCCGTGTAGTAAAGGTTAAAGGGGAGAACTAAAGGAATCGGATGGGAAAAGGAAGATAAACTGGTGACGAGGAATATAAAAAGGAATTTTTACAAACATTTTTTCAAAGATAATACCTATAATAATATCCGTTTATTTTGCATTTTTATTTAAAAACAACGGGTATTTTTATTGTCTTTATTGTATTTCGGAAGAACGAGCAACTCTTAGTCCAGGCGTTTCCGTAAGTGGGCATGCGCAGTTCGGAATTCGAATCATAAATCCGACAAGAATACTAGATGCCGTCGGGTATGTTTAAAATAAAGTCGTAAAAACGTCTATTTTTGCGTGAAGTTGGTCAAAAAAAAGAATAAGACGACATTTCGCGCATAGGACGTAAAAGGAGAATAAAGACGCCTGCAATTTCGATTCTCCTTTGTTTTCCCATTTACTTCCGTCCTACCTCCGTTTTATCACGTCTCTCCCTGCCTACCTTTCCACCCCTGATACCCTTACGTGACCCCTTTCTCAAGACCCTCTCCTTCTCTTACCTATTCCTCGGTGCCCTCTCCATCTCTCCTCTCTCTCTCTCTCTCTCCTCCCTTTAATCCCCTTTCTCTCCCTTCGTCGTCCCTCTTCCTCGATCGAACCTTAATGGTGGAGGAGGTACATACAACCTGGAGGTCTCCATCTGACGGCGACTTTCGGAACTGGCATCGATTCAACACCTGCTTTCGGGAGCGCAGGCATTCCTGCATCTTGTTCAAGGTGCCGGGTTAAAATGCCTTCGGTCGAGCCACGATAGCGGAAAGGTTATACCGGGCAATGGTAGGTGTTTCTAAGCGTTCGGGTAAAAGATATGTACGGACGTGAGGGGGAAAGAGAAGTCTTGGATTCTTTCGACGTTTGACTGAAGAAAGTTTGCGTTAAAACCCCGGTATTTGTGTCATATTTCAGAAAGAGTCGATAGACTTCTAAGGATTGAAATTTTTTTGCTAAAATTTGCAAATATTGAGTGATTGATCAGATTCAGCGTAAACCACGGCAAAATATTTTAACACTAGAACGTCGGACGGGACAATTTTGTCCCATTCTGATGTTACGTCCCCTACAATTTCTGTGATTGCGGTGTAATTTAGCCGAGATTTCGTGACTTTTAATCATTTGAGGGTTGCATTCCACTCTACACTTTTGAACATCCCCCCCTCAATATTAAGGATTATAAAACCATTTTACCCTAGAACGGCGGATGGGACAATTTTGTCCCAAAATGAGTTACTACTTTTTTTCACGTTCTCTGTGATAATATTCTTATGCAGGCGGCTTTGTAGCATTGTTGTAGACTATGGCATGCCCTTCCCCTCCTCCCCTCTCATCTTTCGCCAGTCCAACTTCCAGCCCCACCCTTCCCCCCTCCCACCTTCCCCTTGCTCCCGCAGTGTGATGCAGGTTAGAACGTGTTCCAGCAGCACTGTTTGCGGGCTAATTTACTAGAGCGTTTCAGTTGAGTACGGTGCAACGCTACATTCTACAGCATGCTAAAGTATGCAATTACTAATGTAGAGACTACAACGTTCATAAAAATTGAACCTAGTACTGCGACTGTACGACTTTGTCGTATAGGACATTTTTGTCCCGTCCGCCGTTCTAAGGGGTACGCCATGTTCAGACGTTCTTGTGTTAAACGAAAGTGAGCAAATGACATTTACGTTATATTCAGAATGTAAAAATATTATGGATTAATGAATATATTGTCTGCAGCAGGCATGTCAAACTGGCAGCCCTTTCTCTGTCTTAATGCGGCCCTAATGCTAATTTTTCTCTTCTCTTTCGTCCGAGATTTCATATGAATACTTATTTCTGTGAGAAAGGCACAATATTTATTAGTTAAGGATATGAGAACGTTTGCGTATTGTACGCTGCAGAGATTTTTTCCTGCATTTGAATCGCCCCTGAGAGTCAAAACAAAAGAATATCGTTTTACGCCGCTCTCTTTCCTTCCTCCACCTGGTGTAGGACCGGTTAAAAGCAAACCTCAACGCTTACTCACTTACTATAAGGGAGTGGCGAGGGCGTTGGACTGCTCCGCTGAGCATGCTCGGTGCGAACAGCATACGAATCCTGCGAAAGTGAGATTTTTTCAGAGATTTAACAGCCCCATTTCTGCGTGTTTAGAGGAGAACACGTAAGTCAACGCTCCGTCCTTCGGAAGGAACGTGAAGCCGTTGGCCCCCTTGGTGTTTCTCGATAAGAGTAGGCTAATGCCGGCGCTGGGTTTCTCTCCTTCCTTGCTTTGTGATTTAGACCGAAAAGCCTACTAGAGCTGCAGTCGTTTGAGATCACAAGGTCCCACGAATCACTCACTCACTCACTGGCGTAAGTATCTGAGAACTCCCTGGTAGAAAAGCACACCGCGTGGGCTTAGCTTTCAGTTCGGTTGAAACTTGAAAACTTCCACTTATTCTATATGCGTGTATTCTGTGAATAATCTCTCTTTGCAGACCTAGGCGATTCCGCTTCCTACTCCCGTGCAAAATACCACCTGAATTAGTCATTACTTGGCGGGCATGGAAGGAACGCTTTACGAGTGATTCACACGAAATTGAAGGTACCACTTAGACCCGATTACCTGCGTTGTATTTTTCTTGACTTAGTTAAATAACGGTCTTTTTATTTTTTAATTCCATTCCAGTTCCCAGTTACATATATTAAGGCTGCATTAGCCTCCACTACGGAAGGACCTCGTTGTCTTGACGGCGGCGTTGGATCGTAAGGAACCACCGGTGCACTGACGTCATTGCATTGGGTCTAGGTAGGAAGTCTTCTTACGATAATCAGAATTCCTCTCGTTATGTTGCAGGAATGTTTGTGAATATTCCGCTTCGTTGAATTATGAGTGCATTCTCGAATTTCTCTCGGAAGCATCTAAATTTATCATTCGCCGGTTCATTCCTGATGGTTAAATACATACGTTGGTTTGTCTAGTTTCCTTAAAAGTGGAAGTGTTTCTTATTGGTGGTCATTTGACCGAAATTTCTTTGGGAAAACCACGCCTGCTTGTTTGACATATCATTTTGTCTAGAAGGGTATATAACAGACTATTCTGAGGGCTAAACTCTATGAGCGACCCGATGGATTACGAACTGATTTTAAGCATACCGTCAAATCTGATATTCGTTTTTCAATGATAAACATTCGACCCATATAGAATGCTAGAATCAGTGGCATGGCCCCCATTCAATCCTTTCTTCGACGATTCAACGAAGTCTCTCTGCTTGTTTGTTTCTCTCTGTGGTAACCTTTTTGCTTGTAACGGTATCGTTGATAAAGGTACTAATTGGCCAAAACTTTATTGCGCGTTTTTAATTTGAAAACGGGCTTACGGTTTTATCCTGTCCGTCTTTTACGCGTTCGCTCACTAATATTAGAAATTTTCCGAGCCAACATGATTATAAACATAATATTTTCGGTGTATACATGTGGTATAGTTAATTCAGATTAGAATTGTCGAATTCGTCTTATAGCTGAAAAAAATTAAGAATAAGCACTTAAAAATCAAAAGGCTGCAGGCATTTAAAAAAAATCTTTTGATTTTTATTTTTCTATTCTTGAACATGGTATAGCGCAGGGAGAAAAATCTTTTGCCATCCCTGGTATAGTGTTTGATTCATCAAAATTTGCGTACAATCTGCTTCCATCATGCACTTATTTTAGTTGGAATAGTGACTGAATCAAGTGTACGCAAAATTTCAAAGTACGTAGGTAGCTAAAATCATACAAAATATAAAACCATTGTCTTTTCTTAAGATTTAAATGCGCTCAAAGGGCGATTAAACCTTGATGATAACGTATTCGTCTCGACCGGAAGGAAATTCACTTTTTAATGCGGAAGTCGCGAGAAAGTGCGAAGAAATTAATCCGTCATTATAATAGAATAATAAGTAAAGCAGGAAAAAAAACGACGCGAGACGTTTAGCGACGCGTAGTTTTTCGCGACGCCTTCGTGCGCGAGTCGCGTGGCGTGATTCCCCCACGCGCACCAATGGTATCGCGCACATCTGTACGTTTCGTTCGTAGCACGCGTGCCCGGGCGAGGCACGTGAGCCCATTCATTCAATTGCGAAGGGATTTCATTGAGCTATTTTTTATCCTTCGCAACGAGACTCTAAAAAAAACCTTTTACACGCCGCTCTTCGCCTTGAAATAGTAAAACGCTTCGTGAACCCAAGTGCGGAGAAATATCCTCGATGACGAAAATATCGATCGATTCCTCGAAAATTTTACCGGCGATATGTCGTTTTTTTTTTTTGAGAGCGATAAACGTGTTTTGAGTTGGTAACGGTAGATTCGCGGGCCGATTGTAGGAGATGGGCGGTTCAGCGTATCGCCGTTTTTGTAATTTTCCGAAAGTTCTTTAACATGGTCTCTATAAGTAGTGCTGCGCGTACTAAACTGGTGCCTTGAGTGTATGTAGTAGACGAGCCGACGTAACGTAAATATGTAAGAAGCGGGGGAAATTTAAAATTGCCTTAGTTTAATAATTTTTATTATTATTCAGTCATTATTAAGCTTTATTTTACTGCGAGCCAGTTCAGTAGCGAGGTTTTTGAATGTTGGTAGTAAAACTGCTGCCGGTGCGATGTTGGTAGTCTTGGATTACTTATCATTGAAGGTATGAAAAATTGCGCATCTTTCGGATGGTAAGCGAACTTTTAGACCTATCCAAGAGATGGATTAAAGTTCAGTAAAGACGAGTAATGGACTATTAGAACAAGATTTTTCATTCTAACGATACATAGCCAATCTTACTACGTAAAATATAATATTGGGATATAAAAGGAGACCTCTTTATTTTGTAATCTACCGCCATAACGGACTTTTAACGTATTTAATGGATCAAAGAAAGCGAGGAGAACATCATTTGTTTGGTAGTTCGGACATCCTAACTCCCAGTTCCGCCTGTTTAAGACTGTTTATAAATTGGTTTTCGTAAAAACCTAAACCGTGGTCCTCGAAGATTTGACAAAGAAGCGATCCATGATGTTTAATAAAGATAATAACACATTTTTAATCCAAATTAAGGTCACAAAACCTTGTACGGAGGAGTCTTGTTTTGGACTTATTTTCATAAGCGGGGAAACGGTCTTGGAAGGAAAGACCAGCTTATGCACATTTCTTTTTCAATATTGTATGCAGTGGCGCCCATGTATTAGGGCGCTAATCCTACCATCTATCTCTACATTACTTGCAAGTGGATAAATACTGGATACCAATTTATATCGCGGGATAGGCGGGAATCTACATAAAATTCCTCACACTTTTCAATATCAGTCATTTTACAGGGCATTGATTAAATGAAGCAACTCATTTAAAAAATATCTTAACGAAAATTTACGGAGGGGCGCTGCTGAGCGGTTTCTCGCCCGGGGCGCCAAAATGCCTCGGGCCGCCCCTGATTGTATGGTCTCTATTATTTTTAAACTAGATTAAAATCCTGTCAATAATGACGGGGAATGTTTTTTATTATTTAGATTCATATAATTTGTTATAAAAATTTAAGATTTATTATCGCAAAGTTATTTTCTTATCACATAAATTCATTAATGCAATATTTCTCTTGATACAACATTCCTTGTAAATACTAGTTCGTAAATTGTTTACGGTTAGGTGTAAGAAGGAGCTACGTAGAATCAACCCCGCCGTTCAAAGTGTAAAAATAAATAGCAGATTATCTCTTAAGCAATTTCCAACCTTGACTCAAAATCCCGCCCGCCACCGGCCACTTTTAATAAGAACCTCAAGAGCACATGGGCTAATAATTTAGGCTGCGTTTACGTACCCAGTCAATAATTACGCGGGATCTAACCAATGTCAAGGCGATGTGATACACGACAAAAAAACATACTACGCTCGAATAGACCGAACCCTACGCCAGACACGACCCGTGCCATCGCCTACATTACTATTCAATTGAAGCGTCTACTTTACCTAAGTATTTATAGACGACGGATTATCGCGTCTACTTCACGGGTTTAGACTCGCACGCCCTACGGGTAAGCGTGCCGCACGTGTTATACATTCTCTCTCTCTCTCTCTCGCGTGCGTATTTTCAGTCCTTCGGGGTTGTTTTCGAGAAACGCGATCCGATCTTCGGAAATTCTTTTTTGCTTCCGATATTTTTTATCATCCACCTTGCGTGTCGATGGAAATAGTGTGTTGCGAGCGGAAAAGGTCCCAAGCTTTGCGTGCCGGACGGAAAAATCCCCTTTTATCCGATTCTCTCCAGCATAAACATATGAAATCGATCATTCGGACGTGTTCCGGAATTTTTTATGCGGTATTGTGACGTCAGAGGAGAAGCACGGGCTTGTTTAAGGACCGTGATTCTCCTATATATATATATATATATATATATATATATATATATATATATATATATATATATATATATATATATATATACGCAATAGAACGGTTTTTCAAGCGCCCTACCTTTCCATATAGAGGGTAAGTCGCGCCCCATAGAAATTTGAAGTTAATGAGCAACAATTCGAATATTGATTATGATCTTGCCTTGTATTAATTAAAATCACTAAGTATTCGAACGTTTATTTTGTTTTTCTCATGAATTAATTAAAGTCACTATGTAATTACCATTTATTATGTATTATCCTTGTATTAATTAAAATCTCTAATGAGCGCGACTTT
The DNA here is from genome assembly GCA_036926305.1 of Uropetala carovei. Taxonomy (NCBI): domain Eukaryota; kingdom Metazoa; phylum Arthropoda; class Insecta; order Odonata; family Petaluridae; genus Uropetala; species Uropetala carovei. The sequence continues at coordinate 2,229,348 of JAXCHB010000244.1, read as the reverse complement.
TGGGCCACCCTGTATTTGGAGGTGTGATTAGCAACACGCAGTTGATTATCATCGTTTTGCCATGACTTGATTGAACTGGTCTGGTAATTAATTCTTATGAGAGTTGTCGAGCCCTCCCAATTGCTACAGTCTAATTGAAAACTAATATCTTTTCAATGACCATAAAATGGCTGAGGAAACCAAATGAGCATTTCAAACTCTCCATTTTTAAAATTTATTATAGGTTAATCTCCCCTGACGACGGTTGATTTTTGACCGATATCTGTCTGATTTTCTCAACTTTTTTAAATGGCCATTGAAGATATGTAGTCCGTAAATTTTGCTTTTCCGATGGTTTCAAAATACCGAAAAGTCTAAACTAAACCGTTTTAGAATAGTCTCTCCAATATGGTGTCTCTTAGCCTAATTATATATTAAACATTATTTATTAAAAAGAATCTATTAAATGAAGGTGTATAAAGCGATCAAAACCCGTTTGATTACTGGTTTGAATCAGTTCAGCGCATGTAAAAAACTAATAGTACGAGTTACATTACTTTTTTAGTCGAAATCAAATAATTTACAGGTAGTATCGAATCTTTTGTCTTTTAACTCACGTTTGTTTGTTTGTGACAAATATGGCTATATGGTATTTTGTCACGTCCGGAACATTAAAAAAATGTGATAAGCAGTAACCTTGCTTTCATATCTTGAACAATACTTCGTGGCATAAATTTCTCTCACAAAGTATACTAATAATTCGATTTCAGTTAAATAAACCAATACAGAGATACCGTATTACACCCTAAAGATATTATCTTAATCACAACTCGATTATAAAAACTATAATAAACAGGTTTGGTCATTTCTCCCTTTTCTCCTCTTCGACTCCTCAGACGTAAGTAGCGATTTTTGAACAAATTTAGGCATTGTACGTCATTTGAGGCTGTTGGTATGTTATTAATTGAATAGCGTCATATATCTTGAGAACAGATTCAAAATTTATCAAACGCTCCTGATTATATATCTTTTACGTTCTATGCCGCGTTAAGTTCGAGATTTAGAAAATACGCACGTTAAATATTCATTCGCGAATATAGTCATAGCAGACCGACGGAACAACATCTGTTGCGTGGCGACATGTATACGATATCCTGAGTTATTCATAAACACGATCCATCAGTGATTCTCCTCATTCATTCATAAGGGCATTTATAGCCTTCGACCTACAATCGATCGTCCCTTATACCACTGTTAAATATTTCGCATAAATTTAATTTGAGGATTTGGCAGATGGCGCGAAAATCCGTGAATTAACAAGGCTATGTATTTTGAAGGTTGTGGCAACCTTTGATGTTGAGAATGCCGACAAGCGCGGCATCTCATTGGACTAGAGGGGGTCACGTGGTACGCGTCCGCCATGTTGTGTCCTCAGTGTGCTAGTGGTTAAATTTACTTCTTATGGGAAGGTGTGTGATTGCTGTCGCTTATTTTGAAGATTTAAGGTTTATAAAACGTTAGCCATGCCTTGCTGTTCTGCAGTTGGTTGCAAAAACCGTAGTGAAGGCGGGTATAGGCTTTTTCGTTTTCCCTCAGATGCAAATAGACGAAAAATTTGGATCGCAAAAGTGAAGCGTGATTTCTGGATGCCGACATCGGCAAGCAGGTTACGCGAGGTAAGTAAGCTAATGTCAAATTTTTCTCGGTTTTCATTCTTGTAACTCAGAAATCTCAATGAGATTACCTATTATATTTCGTCGGTAAATTTTTTATTTCCTTCAAAAATTTGATTTATTACAAGCTCATTTCGACGCGTCGCAATTTGATGGTCGGAAATTATTGAGACTTTTCATTCCCCACCGACCATAAATATCATTACGTAAAGCTCCAGCAAAGAGACAATTTTCTGTAAATGTCCAAGGTAGGGTATTAGAAATAATGAATAAAATATAAATATTGTGTTAACGAATGAAAGGTTCATGATTACATGCCAACATGCAGTATGTTATTGTATATACATAGCATTGTGAATTAAACATATCCACGAACGGATTTAATGCGAGACCTTACGTTATGGTGCTGCCATCCTTCGGAGTCGGTTAGAAATTTCTTTTACGGACGTCCCTCGTACGTGCTAATGGAATTATCCCACCAGAAACGAAGATAGGAGGAAATAGGAAGCATAAAATTCAGAATATGAAATGTAAAATTGCATCTGGTAAAATTCACATTTAACTCTAATAATGCATTTCCCCGGTATAGGATTTTAATGTATTTGGCTCCCAATGTAAAGTTCGCGGGTTCGAATCTCGCTGAGGCCACGGCTGTGTGTGCGTATTGACAATTTATTATGCGAAGTAAGTCAGAAATCTGCATTTTAAATGTCCCAACCTAAGAAAATATTGCCGCTCGGAAACAGGAAGATAGGGAAAAATACAGTACAGTAGACCACTTACCTATCGCCGTCTCTTGGCCAATAACAGAATTACAATTTGTTAATTTACCTTAGAAACGTATTCAAAATAATACATGACAGAAATTTCGGAATCATATTGGCGAGCCTTCGGCTCGCTTTGGTTTTAAATGAGTTGTCGTCTCCGGGCGCTACCGTGCCCTTCGCCTCGCACCGGAACGAAATTAACCCTCCCCGTTGTCCGGTGATCGGGTTGGTAAATGTCGCGACAGGCCTGATCAGTTTTGCGTGAAAGTTATTAAATTCAAGTAAGTGATAATAATGCACTAAACTAATACGTTTCTAAGGTAAATTAACAAAATGTCATTCTGTTATTGGCCAAGAGACGGCGATAGGTAAGTGGTCCACTATACTGCAGTTTAGCCGAAGATTAGTCCGCTACGATAGTTCAGTGGTAGAATATAAGCCCGGCAATTGGATGACCCGGGTTCGTATTCCCGGTCATAGCAGATTTTTTCTCCTGTTTCTTCATTTCCCTACACAGTAATTGATCGCGAACTTTTATGTTTTTAATTTTCCATGATTCTTTTTATTCAAATATATGTCCTTTGTTTTTTATATAACTATCAATGCAACCGTTTATATAGATTATCAATGAAGAGAAGATAACCATGTAATGTGTTAAAAAAATAACGTACGTCCCTATTCTCATTTAATTTGAAATTTATGCGTGAGCCTAATTGCCTTAATACGCATTATAGATGTATAATATAATGGTTCTACTTACAAAGAGATAAGATTCCAGCATTCAAACGATGAAAGGAAGATGTTGAATCTTTGATTAAATCGTTAGAAACGCTTCTCATACGCAGTTAACTGAATAATTATCCGTAAATATTTATGTTGCTATGTATAAATGTTGACATTGTTACAGCAATAACTTCCATGCTTAAAAAAAAGTTCGAAGCGAATAACGCTATTCTTTCGCCTATTTGAAGGTGTAATTGATAGTAATTGAATCGGAGGCAACAATGACGGTCGCCTTGGCAACGCCAGGACAGAGTACGAAATATCCGTAAAAATTCGAAAACAATTGTGTATTTCTATATAATTCGACCGTGTAACATGTAAACATCGCAAGAATAAGATAGTATAGAGGTTTATCCATTGAATAAAGCAAAAACCAAGAAAATCGCTCCATATTTACGTATTTTGGTAAATGAAGGAATGAAACCTTGCACTCTGAAAAATCGAAAATCCCGTGTAAACTTATGGGAAAATATAATTGTCTCCTGGATTCGAACCCGGGACTTTATGAAAATGAAAATAGTTTTCTAGGGACCTCCTAGCTTGTAGAAACAAAACTCAGTTTACCGCATATCTCTACGACGAACGGCTTTTGAGATACAGGGAGGGACGGACGGACGGACACTTCCAAAATTATATATAGGATAAATGTTGGAGGATGCATTCTTTTTCACCTGGACCTTCAGCACATTTCACCGGAATAAAAGCGGATTTGTTCTTATCTTATCAAAAGAGACAAGGAAATGAGGTGAGGCGTAATTCTTATTCCTATAGGACTCGCACAAATACACGTTTTTTTTTTAATTCTAGATTTAAATTCCTCAAGGTATATTACTTCAATGTCTAGTTTCGCCATTTTATTTTTTCGTAGCAAACACAAACGTCTCTTTGGGACGGAATTGCGGGAAAAAATAAATTTTTACACAAATCGTTACTCACCGAACACCAGACTGAGGGCGTAACCAAATGGAGCTTGGCACCATACCAGACCCTGTGTGTAAATAGCTTCTGCTGTTCCATTGATGTAACCACCGCCAACCCACGTAGCTGCAATTAGAGAAAAGATTAAGTGAAGGCAGCGCAAAAGAGGAAGATTACAGAGTCATTAAATGAACGACTGGATGATTATGGCTGCTATTCCCAGACGGCCTCGCGTGCCGAGGCTGTGTACCAAAACATTTTGTATGTTCTTTATCTAATAGGTTGTTTTCTACCATTCCTTATTGCCAGGAAAAAAAGAGATTATATTTTAATTGGAATGTTTTTCTCCCAGGTATGAAGCAAGAATAAGAATTGATATCCTGATAGTAAGTTCGATTTTAGGTGCGTTTCGCTTTCAGCATGAGCTATTAGCCTATTGGCTACGGTCTGTCTGTATGTCTGTCTGTCTGTCCGTCCGTCCGTCCGCATGTTCGTTTTCGACCCAACGGATTTTCATGAAATTTTGTATTAAGGACTTTCTGCCAAATATAATAAGGAAATCACATAAATGAATCACGTAAGCCAATCAGGAGTATCACTTTACTGGTGACAAAAAATGAACTTTCCGTCATATCTCGTAAGGTATTGGTTATATCAAAATAGTTTTCAAATAAAAATTGTAGAACTTGTAAAGTACATTTTTATCGTAGGAGTAACCGTTTTAAAAAAACTCAAACAAGAAAGTCGTAATTCGAGTTGAACTTGGAGAAAATTTATTTCACTTTTACTTCATCATTGTTGCTAACATGAACAATCTCACAAAAAACGTTTAATTTCCTTAGGTGAGCATGCAATATTTTAAAATAGGGAGAAAATGGCTTTTATATAATCATTTCTTTCACACGCTCCATTGCACGAAACACGCCCATTTGTGATACGCTGTACACTTTCCTAACTTGTTTTTCTTAAGAGTGGAAGAAATATGGCGATTACACAGATCCACATCCAAAACTAAATTCAATAATTAAAACACCGATTTACAGAACCAATGGCTTTATAAATATATTTATTTAATTATTAACAATAAATAATCGTCCATTTTACACGACTCTGACTCTCCATCCGTAATCACCAAAGATCTATCTTTTGATTTATACCGATTACGATCCGAGAGATTCAATATCAGAAAAATGTTTGACGATTTACTTGGAGCAATAAGCTTTCAGTCGCTAGTAATCTTCCGTTTCCCATTTTACATAGGTATTCCATTGATGGTCCGCAACACGCTCGACGGTTTTATTTATATCTACGGGAGACGACTATATCGTTTAATTCTGTAGAAACCGTTAGTCGAGCCCTATGATTCGTTTTTGCATTTATCCAGATATTATGTTCGGAAACCTTACGCCACGCTTCGTTGGATCAAACGCACTTCATCTCGAAATAAAGAACGTTGCTCTGGTTAATTAAAATGAAATCCGCTCTAAATCCTCAAAAAAAAAATAATTTCTTAAACTTTGTGATGGCTCTTAAACGTTGCCGTCGAGACACACACTGCGTACCGACGCGTATTTGTCGAAAAAATATTTTTTTAATTTTAAACTCTTGCAATTAATAAACAAGACAAAAGAAACACAGAAATGTAAACATTCTTTACGTCTGCATTCAAGCAATTTATTTATGCGGCGTTTTAATAAATGGAAATAAAACGGATTAAGAGAACACGTATTTGATCAAGCAGCGATCTATAATAGATGTCGACACGATATCGAAGTAACAGAAATAGGCGTAAGGACATTAGTTTCGTGAACTTTCCAAATAATTCTGGGAAACGAAAGAATTATACTATCTGTATGTCCTCTTCAGGCGCAAGTCGAACTTACGAAAAAAAATCTATACAAGAAATTCGAGACACAAACATCGAAGTGTCGTTAAATAATCGCATCTTATACTTTTAATGGAGCAAAACTTCGAACTATACAAACTAAATACACGTTACACGATTGTATATGGTACAAATCCACATGTTACCATTCAATTCGCCAAATTGGTTGGTGGCAGAGGGGATGGGGGGTGTAATGGACCAAAGCCTACATAAAAGTTATCACTCGCAGGTTTGGCTTTCCTATTATGATCTCTCATTGTCCTCAAATTGAACGAGCAACGACAATGCTCCGTCCTACAATCGATCTCACGTATTTTGTCGTCGTGATCGTTTATACCTATGTACGTTGGCGCATCAATTACGATCGTTTATACCTATGTACGTTGGCGCATCAATTATTGCTATCTAAAGTATCCTTTGTTAGACATTCCGACCTTAGCCTTGAGTTCAGTTTTTGGTCCTCCAGTGATATCCAGCTCAAATCCCTCAGTATAAAGTTATATGACACACACACACACACACAAACACACACATATATATATATATACCTATAATCGTTAAGAATGGAAAAGCATCGGATATAGGTGACAGGCGGCACTAAGGCAACAATCACAGAAAGTAAACAAGAGAATTTGATTGGTTCGTCACCATGAGGGACCAAAAACATGGAACCTCGTATCATTCTAAAAATGAAGGCCAGTGTGTCGAAATTAATTGGGTATTTTTTAATTTTTTTAAATGAAAAATAAACAGTAGTCTGTAAAATATTGCTAAAAAATGACGGTATAAAAATGCTGCAGGATTACATCGCTTTGACATCTGAAATATATACAGCAGTCCCGCGGAGTTTACCTCCCTCACAACCAGCGGTTGGCGAGGGACTGGGCCTAAGGGAAATTATGGGTTAAGGAGAGCGATTCCCTTAGAGACACACCTAATTTCCTATAACGTGCACTTCAAGGTTAAAAATTAGTATGCTATAATTCAATAAACATGTTTATCACATATATAAATCAAGAACAATTCCCAAGAATAAATTTAATTAAAAAAGACTTTGCTAAGGGGCCCATCCTCAAATTTAAAAAAAAGCTGGTAAAACCAACGCTTCCATAAAATTCCTCAGTCCCCTTCCTCCCTACTAGCACGTGGTCTTATCTGGATCTGTAAATATCTTCTTTTCTATTTCTCTCCTTCTTGTAAATAATGGTTAGTACGTAGGTTCTTCACTACTGAAAATTTTAATGTTAATAAAATTAGTCAATTAGTTATTCGGCCGCGTGGAGAGCCGCCGATACTCAAGACCGGATACCGCGGATGCTGAAAACACGATCGAAAAACCGCGGTCGGCGAGGGACTGATGCAAACTCATTCGCTTTTCCCGCGTTTAAGCTACATTTGCCGTATTTTAACCGACAAAGAATTTATCGATCGATCGATCGTTTCTGAGATCAATGCAAGTTGAATAGGCTGATATCGGTTAATCAAGCATATTTCTACGACGCAGAATTTATCCTTCCTTAGAATTCTGTCCTATTGCTTTTGTAAATATCGCATTTTCGACCGTCTCAAATTAAATAGGATAGGAAATAACTTATCTATCAAATTCATCGACGCGTCGAATTCGACCTATTGAAATCGTTCGTGCGAAATCATTCATTCCGCAAACATGAAGGTCTAAATAAATTATACTACTTGTTCTTTCCTTTCAGCAAACTCGTATAAGTTTGAAACGAGGGCAAAACCTTTTAGATGAATGACGTTGTCATTCACGAAGCTGATAGGTCTTCGATATACTAACTCAGTTTAGCGGGAATATAAGCAATTTTCTTGTTACGATAGGTCTCTTATTTTTTTACGACTGGAGAAAACAGCCAAGAATACACAATTTTCTAAATGACAGACTTAAAACCCCAAGCATTTTCATGACAGAAATTCTTATTTTTTTTTTAATTTTCTTGTCACTAATTTTCAATGTTTTTACTTATTTATCCCTTACTTTTAGAAATGTTTATTTTCATATATATATATATATATATATATATATATATATTCCTATTTGTCCCATTGCCTTACTCCTCAAATACGCCCGTGAGGAAGGACGCGACGTCATAGGATTCCAACGCTTACGTCAATCGCTTTATCTCTGTCTCATCATTCTTCCGTTATTTCTCGGTAGCGTCCTACGTTAATTTACTCCCAAGCTTAGCGTGCATGCACATAATGTCCTTTTTACATGAAGAGATGCGCTTTCATTGTGACTTTGATTTCCACGAATTTGGAACTGTGATGCTCCCGAAGAGAGCGAATGTATTCTTACGACTAATTGTGCCCTGAGAAAATAATGCACAAATAGATAATTGTGGATTATTCCTTAGGATTATGGATGAATATGAACTATCGACCGGCAGGAAAATAACCATACCGAAAGAACTGCGGCATTTGTATCTTAAGCGAAGCAGAACAGAAATTTATTCACGGATTAAAATATATCTCAAATGAATCCAAGCCTTTCTAAAATGTCACCCTTCTTATCTTAAAAAGTAATACGCCAATTAAAATTCTTTTACGAATAACTGTGCTAATTTTTAGATTTAGAGTATATATACATATAAATTGCAAATGGATATAAAATATTATTTTTCATTAAGGAACCGCTCAGGATGCAAACTGTTAAGAAAATTTTAAAGACTCCATAAATATTAAATACATTTGGTGGAACTTTTGGAGGCGTGTTTATCGTAAAACGAGTATTAATACCGTTTGCACAATTTGAGAAATGAAATTTGTGAGATGCGAGCGAATTTTGTTAGAGATAAGGGATAATATTTGTATGATTTTAGTTGACGTTATCTCTGTAACTGTGAATATTTAAAAAAAATAGAATAGAGGTTTTAATAATGATAATTATGGATATAAAATATCTCGTCAGTTATGGATTTTTCACTGCTGTTACTATAGGCAATTTTTATTTCTACTTAAATGACTCGATGTTGTAATTTGGTGTGTTAATCACATTTCATCAATAGATTTTAATCGCAATAAAAACATGCAGTCATTTCATCTTTCGTCGACTACAGTCTCTCCGAAACGGTAATACAAGATTAAATATTTATTTTAATAATTTCAACATATACAACTGAAGAAATGTATATTGGATTTTTCTGTGTAAAATGTATACAAGGTAAGACACATGAACCTTTTAAATTCCGTAACTAAATTTAGCCACCTCCCATAACTATTTTGCATATAAATTCCAACTATTTTTTTCCAAATACTGTCTTATATAAATGCTTATAAATAAAGAACCTGTAAAAATCTAAATCTCTCTCTGAAAATAATCAGAAATAAATACGATATAAATACGTTTTTTACTTTAAATGTGTTTTTTTCTGCCAATTTAGCAAAAAAATAGAGGAACGATATAAATGTATAGTAATGGATTGTAAATCAAAAGTCTTAGGATGAGTTTTGACCAAAATACCCTTAACATACAACGTGATAAACAGATTTTACCCTTTCCTCTCGCATTTTAATAAATTTATAACTTTCACCTTTATCTCCTTGGCAACAGATGCTCATTTGGCATTGATTTAGATGAAAAACCGCATATATACTTAGTAATTCCATCTTTTCCTGCCCATAAAATGAGTATAGGTTAGTGCTTAAACGCAACCCGTGCAACCAACGATAAAACTCAGAGCAAAAGGAAAAAACCTCTTAGATGTAATATTTTTTGCTAAACGAGCATCTCTATCAATCAAACTTGACACACATGTAAGTAAATAATAAATCATTCCCGAGACAATGACTACAGAAGAACTCAAGAAGAAGCGCGTGCGCAAATCTGTAACAAAAAATGCAAAAGAAAACCGAGCCTCAAAATAAAGGTCAGGAGATTGCCCATATTTACCGCCAGATCAGATCGAATCGAACGAGGTTTTATTCCCTCCGCAATCTTCATATCTCACCAAAAGGGACTGTCCAGAAAAAAAAAGCGTCGCATGCGAAAATTTTTATTTTTTTTAAGGTCAACACTATACCCTACGATGACCTCTAACGACCCTCATTCCTTCATCTCCCACCCTTCATCCCTCATGTGTATATGTTTATGTATATATATATATATATATATATATATATATATGTATGTCTGTATGTATATGTATGTGTGTGTATATATATATATGTGTGTGTATATATATAAAATCATAAAATACACGTAACGGCCAACGTGAAGAATTCTCCAAGGCTAGTGTTTTCACTTCGAAAGAGAGTGAGAGAGGAGGGGGAGGAGAAATGGAGAGAGAAAACGAGAGAAAGGGAGTAAAAGAAAGAAAAAATAAAACATCGATTTTTCCTGACGTCCAAGCGACCACGTACTAGATTACAGGGAGGAGGGTGGACTTTTGCGGCTGGCGAAGCCAACTATCCGAGGCCCTTTCTTTTCCGGTGGAAATACAACGAACGAGGCAGGGTGACTATATAGTATAGGATACTTCTTTTTTTTTTAACGGGTTAGCAGTTGCGAAACCGTGTCGAACGTGAGGTCGTTATCATCACTCTTAATAATTATTATGCCTTTTACTTTCTCATACGAAGTATCGAGAAAGTATTGTTTTCGCGAAAAAATTCGACCTCGAGATTTTTACGGAAATATACGTTTTAGGTGTCGCTGAATCCGAAAAAGTGGTTTTCGCAATGCCGTCTGTCTGTCTGTCCGTCTGTCTGTTACTGGCGCTGGAGCCTAGACGGTAGAGCGAAAATGAATGAAATCTCGTATTTAGGCATTTTATCACACTGAGCAGAGTATACATTGACATTGATCAATAATTAAGAGTAGTTTATTCCACGCATTTTTAACAATAATACGATTTTATCTAACACGGCTCTAACGATTTTGATCAAATTTCGTACAGTTACTTGAGTTTACGTCTTCAGTAATACCGTATAGTTCATATTTCTCAAAAAATGAATATAATGCTAGTTTATTCTAGGCAACTTTAACAATAATTCGATTTTCTCAAAAACGGCTCTAACGATTTTGATCAAATTTCGTACAGTTACTTGAGTATACATCTACAATAATACTACGTATTTTATTTTTCACAATGGATGAATATAAGGCTAGTTTATTCTTGGGCAACTTTAACAAAAATTGATTTTCTAAAAACCGGCTGATACGATTTTCATTTTCTAAAGACGACGCATTAGTACCCATATATGAGAAAGTTTGTACAATGTATGTTGTACCGATTTTTTTAATGCTGTTTCGTGAAGAATATTTTTTTCAGGCGCAAACATGAGACTACTTAAACGTGGATTTATACTGCGATTACTTTGAGAATGGCAGACATTTTCGTCTTACTTTCGAAATCACTTTTGCTGGCGTTACTCTTTTATTTCAGCCGCGTGAACAAGATGCAATTACCTTTACACGACGAAGTAAACTTGGATTTATATTGCAATCGTCGTGGCAATGACAAATATCTCGGCTCACTTTCAAAATTGCTTTTCCAGTGGTTACCCTCGACTGCTACGTTAGACGCCGATAAAAGATTAAATGTGACACATCTCCGAACGATGTTAATGTGACTATCCTGAACGGTAGTTCGTGGAAGAAGAGCTTTGCTCCATCCAGCAACGTTGAAATGCTAAAATAATCTTTCCACACTGTGGTCATTAACAGATAGCGTTCCAATTTATTTGATAAACTGTGACAATTTTGTTGATTTAACAAATTTGTGATGCTTTACATTCCTTCAGGCAACAAGTCGAAAATTGATTTTTTCGATCTTAATTTATGCTTCCTCAAAGGAAAGGCTACAGTTATCTGATTACTTCATTGCATTTTTTGTTAAGGATAAGAACGAATTCGTGTTTCACCTTGGCTAATCTTTGCGAAAGGGGTGTTTTTATGGAATTGAACATATTGCAATGCTTCATTACGCTTATCTGTTCTAACGCATCATGAACTTTACGTATGACGATCAGCAGCGATGGATAACACTTGTTGAATAATACGAAGTTGCACAATAAATCAACGCCGGTATAAAAGTAAATATTTATAAGATAATTTCAACTTTTTCGAATACGATGCATACATCCGTAGTAATAATAATTTATAAGATCTAATAAAAGGGTAGGAGATGAAATAATTGACATAAACCGTGCATGCTTTTCCAGTGGTTACCCTCGACTGCTACGTTAGACGCCGATAAAAGATTAAATGTGACACATCTCCGAACGATGTTAATGTGACTATCCTGAACGGTAGTTCGTGGAAGAAGAGCTTTTCTCCATCCAGCAACGTTGAAATGCTAAAATAATCTTTCCACACTGTGGTCATTAACAGATAGCGTTCCAATTTATTTGATAAACTGTGACAATTTTGTTGATTTAACAAATTTGTGATGCTTTACATTCCTTCAGGCAACAAGTCGAAAATTGATTTTTTCGATCTTAATTTATGCTTCCTCAAAGGAAAGGCTACAGTTATCTGATTACTTCATTGCATTTTTTGTTAAGGATAAGAACGAATTCGTGTTTCACCTTGGCTAATCTTTGCGAAAGGGGTGTTTTTATGGAATTGAACATATTGCAATGCTTCATTACGCTTATCTGTTCTAACGCATCATGAACTTTACGTATGACGATCAGCAGCGATGGATAACACTTGTTGAATAATACGAAGTTGCACAATAAATCAACGCCGGTATAAAAGTAAATATTTATAAGATAATTTCAACTTTTTCGAATACGATGCATACATCCGTAGTAATAATAATTTATAAGATCTAATAAAAGGGTAGGAGATGAAATAATTGACATAAACCGTGCAATAATAATAGAGTGGTGCTCAAAATATTTTAATTTAGGAATTCCGTTCGTGAAATTTGCGATTTTTCAACAATTTTTTTTGAAAAACCTGTTGAAATACTTGAGCAATTTCCATTAGTCATTCGCGATCGTACATCGAGTAATTTTTCTCATTCAAGTTGATGTGTCGTCAAAAAAATAGTTATATTGATGAAAAACGTTCGACTTTGAAAAGTATTTAACACTCAAATTAACATCACAATGAATATATAAAACTTATAGAAGAGCTTTTCAGTTAGCTCGCAGCTTCCCGTCGTGCCAATATTATTCACTCAAATATGTTAATATCTATAGTGCGTTTCCCGAAGTCGTACGGGTCAGATTCGCAGTATTCCGTCCGCATTCGGGTTATTTCGCTTAGGCTACGACCCAATGTTGCCACATTTCGAATTTCGCCCATTTCAACAGCAGCTGTGGACGAGTGAAATTCTGAGAGCAATCGTGTCAACAGCGCTCGTCAAGAATTTTTGAAAGGCGTGGGAAATTTAAGACCTCTTATTGGCTGACACTTACTCTCCCTCACCCTACAAGACTAACCGTAGCCACGCCTCACCCGTACGATCTCTGGAAACGCAGTATAACCGAAATAATATGGACCTTTTTATATGACACTTCCGTGGCAAATAAAATAAGACGAATAATTTCTGTACATCGCAAAAAAATTCCAGTTTTACAACGGGGCTAATACATCGACCTTGGTCACATTTCGGATATTAGCCGTGAACATTTATTAAAAATCTCGGAATTCCGGTAAAAAATAACGCAGACGGACAGAATTTGAGAGTCGATAGGTAGAGAGGTGCCACAGTTATTATTATCTTCCGAAAACGCTCCTATTTTCAAGTTTTCGCAAAAAATATAGCGTGAAACATTTCAGCGTCGCGAATGAGAGATTTCGCTCACCTGTCATGGTGAATATTCCGACGAAGAGACCGATGCTTCGGCCTGCGAGCATCACCTCCTCTTCCGAGTCGTTTCCGCTCTGCTTCTTCCTGGCCGCCCATATTCCGACGCCCAGGATGAGGACGTAGAAGAGGATGATGGAAATGAGTCCCGCGATGTTGAACATCTTGGTGGGTTCTTCCGGAGGAGGACTGGGCAATGCGATGGTCGGAGGGAAAGAAAGAAAAGAGTTGAATCGATCGCAGGATTGCAGGGAGAATTTTGGTGCGCACTACGACAATCTGGCAATACTATAGCGATCAGTTTGCAGCTACCGGATGCACGTTGGAAGCCTGCGCTATATTAAAAACAATCTTTAAATATTTTATTGCTATAGGGAGGAAAGAGTCGTTATTTTTAAATATGCCAAGCCTGCGTTATTACTGCAGGGAGGGACTAAGGTTTTATTAAGGGAATGATCGACTTAAACTATGTAAGTCTATATTATACTTGGGGTACTTAAGGAGATGCCTTATTCTACGTTATTATTTATGGTTACTGAGATAGAGGAATGAAAAATTCAGGGACGGGAGCTTATTTTCACTAAGTGCATGATAGGTTGCCATTACAACCAGGATAAGAAGGTTTTTGGTTAATATAAATGGATTTTCAGCTCATGATTATGAAATGAATGGAATTCGCCAACGACTCCGAACTCCTCAGAGTTGCAACTTCCTATGAAATGAAATGATATTTTGTTATGTATCTTTACGTTTTTAACTCCAAGACATTCAAATTTTTCTGTGGAGGGAATATTGACTGTGATGGAATGCATGCTACGTGAATCGAAGTGAAATATATATATTTGCATTTGTTCTAAAGAGCCTTAACTCTGTGACTATTTCCAAAACTGGGATAAAGTATTGCACTTACCTTCAATCTTTGGAATGTTTCACCATACTCCAGACGAATCCATCAAACCAAGACGACTAATTTTCATTTGCAAATTTCTGTTAGTCATCTACAAGCTTCATTGGGTTCTCTATTTTAATTTAGCGACTTCTGGTCGTTTATCGGGGTATGACAAACCAAACTCTTTAGTTTCTACAAACTCTAGCTCATTAGGATAATAGCTAGCTAATGGTGTGTGGCATTCTTATTCATGGGAAAGTAAAATCACTGAACTAAAATCTTCATTCTTCCGCACGTTAGTTTTGACGATCTACAGCGCTGCGTCACTAATTGTAAGATCTTAATTATGGCTGACATCGTCAAGCAAGTTTTAATGAGTTGTATTTTTGGCAATTGACTAATCGTTAAGCAGGCTACACAATGCTTATACTTCTGTGTAGGAATTTCCCATGTGAAATACGCTTTCTAATTACACCACGTTATATAATTAGATTTCCCGCGTCGTCAAGATAATTCTCGATATTCTATAGAATCTCGACGAATTATTGAAAGGTTAATTAAACCGAATAAATCCTTTGAAATGTTACCGGAGTTCATTATTAGAGCACGAACGCGTTTTCAAAAATTTTACATTAACTTTTAACATGCGTGGAAAAAAATAATTGCATGACCTTTAAAGGGCAGCCGATGAATTTTTCATCGCCTTCTCCGTAATTTTAATTAAGATCATTTGGAGTGTATGATTTTTATCAAAACTTCCAAACGACACGCGTTGTTCGATGGAACGAAGGCTGCAATTCATTCGTTTACCGTGATATTTTCAAGTTCTCCGAATTAATTAGGTTCACATTGTTATCTTTCGTTTTGAAAATTTTATTTTTCTGATACAACGAAAACTACACCGAGGTAGGAATTCGATGGGAAATGCCTGCACGTACTCTCATCTGCTGACAAAAAGCTATGCTTCTACAGCATTTATTTTTAGGAATTAGGTTTTTGAAATATAAAAACATCAATTGGGTATCTAAATAGTAGTAAAAACTTTCAAGAACGGCAATGGATTTCTTTGTTAAACTAATTTATCTTTCAAAATACGTTTGATCAATTTTACCTAATTTGAATAATTTTTTAAAAAATAAAAAAAATCGAACACGATCCTTTCAATTTAAACGAATTTTGGAATGATCGTTATTTTAACTGCATCCGCAATGATTTATTTTTGAATTTATTTTAGAGCGAAAGTCGAACTTTTCAATTGCTTTGTGAGAGGACAGAAAAAAACATTTAAAAAGAAATTTATCTCGTTTATCACAGTAGGACTGATTAATACACTCATCGACTTATCAAACGTAAACCTTCTTTTGCTCATTTTGAGTACAGAGTGTGAAAAAAGAACATTCCCCGAAAAACAAACACATCGAGATAGTCGAAGCCTTTCCCTTCCTTTTTTAAAAAAAACTACACGTGGTTGCATTTATATATTTTTTACACCATCGCCGGGCTAAAATTACAATTGGAAGTGCTGGCAAAGAATCGCTGAGAGACGTACCTTTCGGTATCCATTTTAACTGGTCTGCGGTAACGTGCTAACTATGGAAACATCATTGCAGCATAAAAAGGGATGTTGCAAATGTCATCTGCGGGTTAAACATGGAGATAAGATTAGAGTCTCTAAAGGTATTAGTGGGAGACGGTGATGAGAGGGGGTAGGTTAAGGTTTATATTTGCTTCTGTAGGTCGTGTTTGTTCCTGAGGTGAGGTGCACGCAATTCGCCTGCCCCACACGTCCGTATATATATATATATATATGTGAAATGTTGACTTGAGCTCGTCTGGTGGCTGATGAGAAATTTCGGGACACGCGAAAGGAATATTGTGTTTTTCGGCGAAACTTTTAAGGAAAGGAAAAGAGATGAGACAATTGTTTTTTTTTCGTATTCATAAGGGAGATGGAAAATATCATGACAACAAAGGATGTTGTATGGCTGAATTCGTGCGACTCTTATGCGTTTTCGAATCATACACGAGATGAAATTGAAATTCCAACCAGTATGATATTAAGGGAAAGTTAAAACAAATGGGGTGAATATGAGCGCGTTCTTGTAACCTGTAAATGTTAACAGAATATGAAGTATTGTAACTTCGTTCGTAGACATAAAATATATATTGTAATAATTGTCCTTATACCTATTTTCATATAAGGGAAAGTTATAACAAAAAGGGCGAGTATGCTCGAGTTCTTATATCTTGTACATGTTCGCAGAATATAAATTATTGTAAACTCGTTCGTAGACATACATACAATATATTGGTATAGTTATTCTTATATCATGTCTTATATTTATTTCCCTATAAGTTAGGGGTTGAACGTGTTTAAGTTCGTTTATCTTGTATATGTTTACAGGATACAAATTATTGTAAATTCAGTCACAATTAGACAAAATATATTGGTATTATTATTTATACAGATATTTCTCTTAAAACAAGCAGGAATAATATTTATAAACTCGTTAAATGAGGTTATGGATAATAATATCGTAATATACGTAAGGTAGTTTAAATTACAGATTATTGGACAAAATATGATTTTTTAAAAACTACTTTATGAAAAAAATAATTTGTTGCCCAGTACTTTTATATGAAAACAATGATTTTCTGACCATGTTTTAATACTTTTATCTATCTTTGATATTGAGAATTTAATTATCCAAAAATTAAATTTATTTATGATAAAATCAACTGCACAAAACTTCCTTTGATTTTTTTCAGAATTAAATAATACATTGTTCTCTGTTATAAGTAACGATCTGGTTTTATAATAAATAACGGCCCTGTGGAGTAAATTATGTCAACAAATATATTTACAATACACTATAACATATTTTTTAAAATATATCGTAAATGAATTATTTTTGCTTAAATATAATACAATTTCCTTTCCTTACATCACATTTAAAGAAAGCTTATAATCTAAATTTCATTGTAACTCTTTACTTGCCTATCAGTAGGCAATTGAAATGCCACTTTCTATTTTAAAACTCATTCTCATTAAATTATAAAACAGCTATTTAATAAATACTACTATTTTATTTGTACAAATACTTTTTAATATGATTTACTTAACCTTAATTTAAACAATAAAGAGTAAGAAAACAACCTCCTTGATAATAAAAAATTAGTGGCCTTTATTCCACCTCTATAAAATTCCACTATGAATTTAAAAACTTTGGCACTATATTGCATTGACACCGATTATGATTACGTTAAAATGATTCTTTGGTGACTAATCTTTGGTTATGATTTACTTGTGAGTGTATTTATTTTAACTAGTTCATAAACAGCAATTATAGGTCTTTATAATGGCCATGAACGATAATAAAAACGATCTCACACATCCATGCACTCGACACCATTAGAACCCGCGGCGAGCCAGACATGCATTACTAAGAAACTATTAACATTAATTGTATGAATAATTATTTGGCCATTCTTCATATTCGAAGCCAAAATGGCGTATGTGTAATCAGATAAGGGATAGTTTAATTAATTTATTTATAATTTTAGTACAATTATGAATTGTAAAGCAAGCGACTGTTTCAAAAATCCATAATAACGTCAGGATTCGATCCATCGAACCTGGAGTTGGACACAAAGTAACCCTGAGTACCAATCTCAATAATAGAACTATCACATGCTTGGCTTGGGTACAGAGGGGGATTTGGAGGGACAGAAAACTAGGAGAGCCACAGGAAAATCCCATGCAAGGAATTAAAAAAGGGACTGATTTTACGATTTATAAAAGGAGAAAAGGATAGGAAAATTAGGATATGTTGATTAAATATAGTTCTGTAATGTCGTTAGTGATAGAGAAAATAACTGAGAGAATTATTAAGCTCAACTCGTACCTATTGTAGAGACATTATTGTGAGTCGATAAAATCATTTGAATATACGTCACGGAGTAAGAAAATTATCTCTCGCTATCAAATCTAAATGCCTGGAATAGCCCAAAACCTGACCACTTCTCATGTCTAATTCTGGAGATGCTCAACGTCGCATGCAGGAGGATGGTTCGGGCAAGCCACGGGTGGTAAAAGAAACGTGGGACAGTAAGTAATGTCGTAGATGACCTATTTTCCAGGCTCGTTTAAAAAGCAAACGATTGTAGGCATTTCGAAGTAATAACTGCCGGCGACACGAAGCCTCAGCAACGTCTATGGAGGAATTTTGGATTACGTAACCATATATCTCTATTACATACGACATAGATGGCATTAAAATCGCAAATGAAAATGTTTGACGAGATTTCAAGAAATAACATCTGAAGTGATTTTACGTATTCGCTATTTGCGGAAAAGTATGAATACGTACCATGAAAACTCCTCTAATCAAAAACTGAATTGTGTATCTTTAAAAAGTATATAAAATTTTCTGTTCTTAGTTGCTTACAAAACATTTACATTAACACTTGTCATTTTTCTCTTTCTTCGGTGAAGTCTTTTAACAAATACATGCATAATACTTATATTTTCGCGGAAGATTCCTTGATATCTAGATACAACCGCTTATATATTATAAGTTACCCATTAATTAGATTTCCACTGCCATTGAAAACCGTCCCATTCACTTCTTTTAATAAAGGGTTGTTCTCCTAATTACAGTTACTTCGTACACTTCTGTGTTGTGCTGTGTAATGAGACTTTTTTCATCCCATTCTGTGACCTGTCTTCAACGATATTTTTTATTGGATAGTTTATCATATATATCTCCTTCTGAGTGGCTGTTTAATTGATACTGTTAACGATGCATAACCGATTTTTAGTAATTTTTAACCGGGAATGAACGATATAATCTGCTATGCCAAAGAATCATTTACATTTTCACAAGAGTGCGTTGCCAAGGAAGTGTTAGATCCAAACCACCGAATTTTTTTTTCGCCCGCTGGAAATGAAACAAGAAATAACAGGCAGTGATTGTTTTCATTTTCGAATGGCTCTATTCTTCTATTTACACAAGATGCTTGCTTGCGTTGAATAATTATTGTGTGTTTTGGGCATTTAACCTCATTCACTATACAAAAAAACTGTTGTATACGATGAAAAGCTTTTAAAACAACAACAAAAATGCAGCGAATGACAGTGGTAGATCATTAATTCCTGATCTCTTTATAAATCGTAATCGTTTTGGAGTTATTCATTTCAGTATGCCGTTAAAATGAGTATAAGTATATATTCGATTGTTTTAGCAGTCACTTTGCGGAATTCCATAAAGAAAAAATTTGTATAAACAAATGTATCGAAATACTTCGTACAAATTTCACTACGAAAATAAAAATGACTACCCAGGTATCGACTCTCAGAGTCATCATAATGAGATACATCAGTACCTGGGTACTGATGTACCCGATGATTATGATTCCGTAAGTCAAAACATGTGGTTAATGAAGACCGATCGATTGATTATTCTACATTTATATACATTTTCTCTTCAATGTATGTTTCTTGTTCTTGATGAAAGATGCAATGCAGAATACAGGCCCTCCAAATTATATCTTATATTACGCAACTGAAATGTTTTCATAGTTTTTCTCCACTTCTTCTGCCAAATATCTTCCCCTAGAGCTGTCAGAAAATATAAAATTCTAACCTTCGAACAACCTCTTACAAATAAAAAATATTACAATAACTGATCTCTGCACGAACAATGTTTCGACGACATGACTAGTACCCCGACGAAATAAATAAACACACGTGCTATTGTGCGACTCCCTAAATTCAAGAAGGAATTCTTACCTCACCTCGAGGCTGAACTTACATTTCTCCAGCAGCCACAAAAATTTAGGGATATCCAGACACGCATTTCGTCCACAAATCAGCCGTCATCGGCTGTGATTCCGATTAGCAGAATATTTATTTTGATAATCTGCTTTCGGTGAACCACCTCTGATGACGGCCACCTTGTAGCCAAAATGCGCCTCTGGTAAGTGGTATTTTTAACCTGCTAATGTAATCGTTTTTCCCGTCGGGCAGTCCTTTCGTCCGTCAGACTTCCGTGTCCGGTGAACTACTTCTATACCGTTAAAGTTAAAGCAACCAAATTTCGAGGGATTGTTCATGGTTGTCCTTCCAGCGGTTGCATTTCGGAGACTCCAGGTGCTGTGTATGGGGTTTGGTAGAGGGAAACAAAAAAACCCACTCTTAATACCTCATTCATTAGTGGTTTTTTTAAAACCCTTTCATAACACAAAGCAGGTGCTTAATTCATCATTTATCGTTACGCTCAAACACACCTTTTAAAATTCGGTTTTCGATTAAAACAAGCTTCTTTCTGTTTGGAGTCAACGTACCACGATTAGAAATAAGCCAAAACAGGCAGAAAGAACGAAAGTGAGTGGCTCATGCCAGCGTCATAAAACAAATGAAAAAAAAAGTTCGTGAAGTAGAAGGCGTATGACGTTTACAGTGAGAAGTCGGTAGCAGGATGAGAGAGGTCTGTGGGAATGGGAAAGAAGGGGAAATATAAGGCTGAGCGGTGACACTGAGGTTAAAAAGGCAAATCATTGTGACTTGTATTGAGGACGTGAACCGAATCAATTCGAAACGTTCAAGACGAGGGAAGTGAGCGAAGGGAAGAATGGAGCGAGAATAGGAGGAGGGTAGAGAAAACAGAAGAAGATCATAGCAGACATACGCATTTATACGAGTGATTGCGTTTGATACGTGTGTGTGTGTGTGTTAAGTGGGTATACGGAGGAACCCCCGATTCTCGAAGGTCTGTAAGTCGAATTTTCAATTACTCCAGGAAGATGTTTACTGTCATACGGTACGAAATAAGGTTCGTTTAGTCGAAGATTCTATGCTACGGGATATTATTCGTCTTGTGCGTCTTTTGTCGTTAATGAGACAGATGCGATTATGAGTTACGTCACCCAAGTTCCTTCCAGATTCTCGTACCAGTTTGCTACATTTATTTAGACGCTACGAAAAGAAAAATGTGTCACTCTTGCGTGAAAATGACGTAGCAGAGGTGGAGAGGAATCTACCGAAAACCGGCGGTGAGAAGTACAGCTTAAATTTTTTGTCATATAAGCCAATGCTTTAACGGCATTGAATTCCTTATCCTAATCATTTCATATTAAAAATTTTTTGTACAATCCCGCAGCCTTTTCTCCCGTATGTTTTTGTGCGTCTAATATTTTGCTAAACGTGAAGAATATGTAATAGTGACTTTTAAAAGTTCGGCGATGATCAATAAATCCGATAGATAAGGAGCTTGAAAAATGGGTCAAGTTGTTTGATATTCTCCTAACTTTGCGAAGAAGATGACGTAACAATGACGGAGAAAAAATAAAGCTTACAGTCGAGTCGAACAGGAAGAGGACCGAGAGGGAGATGGTCAGCGAGTTACAAATGGCATCTTTATCGGTAATGTCAAAGTGATAAAGGAACGTTCCTTCGATAATGATTCAATATAGACGAGTGTTGCAGATATGTTCCACGAAAATTACGAAAAATATACAATATAAATCGCTCACCAGATATCTGGCAGTTGGATTATGAAATTTTCCATAATTAATAAAATTTTACCAGGTGCAACTAGATTTTTCGCCTCAACTTCGTTGAAAAAAAGATTTTGAGCGATTTATTTTTAGTAGTAATATAAACAAAGTTTAAAAGTTAGAAAACTGAAGCGTAAGAGTTGAGTAACTATATTTCGGTTCCACCTTAGCTGGAAGATTTTCCATTCCGTCTCTGAATTTTTCACGTTCAAAATAAAGCGAATGATTCTTCAACGATCCGTTAGTCTTCCACGATTTTAGCATAGGTGTCTACCATTAAAAAACTTTACTTATATTCTTAATCATAATTTTGTCATTTTATGTATATACGAGCAACTTAAAAATCAACTGCTCTTACCCGAGTGTGAGCAATCAAATTGATTTTTTTAATGCCGTCTTTTATCAGCACATCGATTTTAACTCCTGCATTATGTCCATTAAAAAATAATTATTCGTTAAACAAAACTCGGAAAATAATTTTATAAATGAAATTTATTTTCCCGATTTCAATATCACTGTTTTTATGTCATTTTTTGCGAAATACTTAATAATTTAAACATTATCGTATCACACCGGTTTTCGTGCCATATGTGCATGATATAATGCGATCGATTTGCCGTAATTTCCGGAATTATCCTAAAGCGACGAAAGAAATGCTGCAACAGTGGGGACAGATCGCAAACCGTTTCATACTAAGTTTCGAGAGATACAGGTTTCAGTGCCAACCAAAAAATAGCTATTTCCTTGGGACATGCGAATTGAACATATCTTCCAACTTAAAACTTGGATCGATTAGCAATAAATATCATTCGTACTTGTCTGAATATGCACAAATCACAACTTAACATTTCGGATTTTTCTTGCGCTAAAGCTTCGAGAGGAGGACTACCTTTAAATAAGACACAGGCCTGCCGATGCGTTACTATTGATAACCTTTCTCTGATTTAACTCTTGAATTGAAAAGATTGAAAGTCAAGGCAAAGTGTGTATTCCTTCTCTTGAGTCATACTCAGGATGTGATCGCGGACTGGCCTCGTTTCTCTAGCAGGTGGCGTGAATTCATGTGTATAAACAGAGAGTGAATACGTGTTTACAAAATCGTCCGTTTTTCATCACGTCGATATTTTTTGTCTTTGAAAAGATCGATTTTTTTTACCTGAGGTACTGAGTCTCAAAAATCGGCGATTGTACGACTACCCAGAAATATATTTCAATAAAGTATACCAATAAAGTATGATTTTTTCAATTTGTTATCTTCTAATGAATCTATCAAAAAAAAGGCCTTTATAAAAATCCCATAAGTTATCTAATATTTAGATTTTTCGAGATAAAGAACATTTGGCCTACAAAAATGGTGAGATTACAGTTTTGAAATTCTCCGAGTTTACTCGGCCGAAGAAATAATTTCAAACTGCTATGGACAAAATTTTATGGGAGTGAATTTTATTAATTTATAAGGCAGTTCGTTCATCAACCAGTAACATTCGACCGTCAAAAGATTATCATATCTTCCTAAAGTCTTCGTTTGCAACACAGTTCTCAAAAATCCTGAAAACTCGAACCGCCATCCTTCACCTCTACGATTCCAACGTCAGGGCAAAACCGAACATGGGTCCGCGAAAATTCATCCCTGAATCATAATTAAGCGCGAGGATGAGCCTCAGACGTCCGTTGACCGCGACGTGAAGAAGCCGGTCGGCATCCGTGACAGAGGGAATCCGGCAGACGAAACTATTTCGCCCAACGTCGAATGCATAAATCACTATCAAAAGGCGTCCGCTCCGCGGAAGGATTTTAACGACCTCTAAAAAAAAAAAAAACTAAACCAATTCGAATCGATGAGACGGGGGCAGCGGGATGAATAGAACATATATATATATATATTTATATATATATATATATATATTTATATATATATATATATGTAGAATAAGATTTTTAAAATTTAACGATGTAATTAGGCGTATCGTGAAAAGAGGTAGTGAATTTAGTCCTGGGAAAAATGGGAATGAGTCTAGTGGAGTATGCGTTGAAGAGGGGGAAGAGAGGAGGGGTGGAAGAGAGGGGGAAGACGCCGAGGAGAGGTTGTGAAAGGTTTGAGGAGAAAGAAAGAAAGAGAGTAGGAGTAGGAATGGAGGAGTTATGGGATCTTATGGGTGGAAGGTTAGGGAGGGTGGGGATATAGGGGCAAAGAGGAAGGGAGAGAGAATGGTTTGTGTAGGTTTGATGGAGTGAGAAGGAAAGGAAGAGAGTAGGGTTGATTTCTCGCCGGAGTAAGTGTCTTATGTCCTGGGCAGTTAGGGTGAGGTGGAGAGGGGGAGAATATCTGAAAGAGAGGGAGAATGGAAGAGGCAAGACCAAGCACGTGCTACTATGGTGTCCGAATCCTCGGTTACTTTAGAACGCCGGACGTTAAAAAGGCGAGCTTCTTTTTTAACCGGTGAAGATAAAGAGAAAATTATAGTTATACATACATAATATATGTCACAGTTACCAATATATATATATATATATATATATATGGTATTTGCTTAAATTTGAGAGTTATAATAAGTTATAATAAAAACTGACCATAGTAAAGTTCTCAATATGCAAGCAAGCGCTCGACCGTTTTTCTAACCATACCATAGTCTATTTCTGCGTAAAGTAAATTTTACCAGAAAAATTGGAAATAATTTATTAGCACAATCGATCTATGTAAATATACACATTTCTTGTTAAATTTCCAATTCAGTATCGACTTTATCACAATACAGCAGATGCCGCTTATTATTATCACTGGTTATTGTTATTTGTATCGTACTGTATTTGTATTGTAATCAAACATGGAATTTTAAAAACCAAATCTCTTTTAAGGTAGATTCCCGTTCATTATTACAATGTTATCAATTAAACTGAACATGCTGTGACCATATTAAAAGCTATCTACTGCAGAATCAAAATGAGTCCATGCAGTACACATTAAGAAGAAAGAAATAGAATGGATCGAACAGTTAAGAATGAAAGCCATAGTCAGTTTTGCATTTAGAAAAATTGGGTGTAAATTATTTCAGCAAGCAAAATAAAAAACCATCGAGTCATCGGAAGTCCTTGCACGCAAATGCAGGAAACACTTCGTCGGTTGGGAGTTGAAACCGCCAATCTATAACACGTTATCGATTTTAGTCAAAGAAGAGGTACAAAAAAAGCCTCCATGCAAGTCATGTCTCACCTTTTTTCCGACGTAGAGAAGAACTCGACCCCTTTCCCGAAGGATTTAACGAGAGGCGGAACAATGTGTAGTCGGCTGAATATATGAGTTCAACCTCCGACTCTTCCCTCTTGTGCCTGCTGCGCCTCAGGCAGACCAGTCTCAGAGACACCGCACAGCCGGTGCATTGGTGAAATAAATTCTCCACGAGGTCCCGAACAAAAAAAAACCAGAGGGCCCTAAAGCCCCAGAGCACCACCACTATCCTTTTTTTGAGGCCCTTTTCCCCAGACCGGAAAAGACGAATCCTCGCCTCTTTTCACTCTTTTCAGACGATCGTGTCCCTTGTAGTACCGTTGTACAAGAGAGGCGTACTCGAAAGCCTCATCGTCACCTGCCTCTTATAAATTAATACATCTACACCACTTTGGAAAGAAAGATATGGGATAAAGAGTTTCTGTACAGGTATATATATAATATATAGTCTTTTTTTAAATAGGTTAAAGTCTTTTCTCTTCGCGTTTTTTTTTTTAACTTCCTTCTCCTGGAACTGATATTAGGACCTCCGGACTTGCCGTTCAGAAGGGGAAATACCGCTCTGGTTTTTTATATTTTGTCGGGGACGGCACGGGTGGGCCAAGGGGCGGTGAGGGTGTCTCCGAGGACTGGACGGGGGCGGCAGAGGAAGGACGGGGGGTGAGGAGGAAGAGGTAGAAAAGGAGAGGAGGGTCGAGGGTGTTAGGAGGATTGGACAGCAGTCGCCCCAGCGAAGGGACGTCTTCTGACAGGGACTGTTTCTGGTCCTAAACCTTAGGCCGCACATGGACGCCTTGCCGCTCGGACATTCACCTGACTGAGGGGTCACAGCTGATGGTCACCACCGCTTATAAATCGGAGATATGTTTGTTTTAAGAGCGGGACGTCGTAGAGATGAGAAACCAATGGTGGAAGTTGGTGCTGGATGAAAACCTTCTAGTTATCGGTTCAGCTCCGGCCTCTTCCCTGCAACATTAACACACCGGAAACTGGAAGATTCCCCTGGATCACCTCCGGTTCTTCCAGAAGCGTTACCGTCGCACAAATCTTCCTCCCTCGCAGTTCTCCCGCCCCCGGGAAATATCCTTATTTCCGGCACCACCAAGAACCACTCGGCCGACAAAACGTAGAAGTTTGTCTCCCACCCCAATACCAAAAAAAACCGACCACGTCACGTCCTGCTTAGCGCTCTTTCTTCACCAAACTCCCCGCATGGCCTCAAGAATGCAAAAAGCTATGCTCCACTCCCAAAAACAAGGTAACGAGGGAGAAAAAAAATAATTTTCATCCCTCCCTGAAGGTGACTCCTTTTTCCCCACCTCACCCCTCTCCTTCAACCCTCTCTTCTTCTCCCTCTCTCTCTCTCTCTCTCTTCCTATCCTCCCTCCCTCTCTCTTCTTATCCTCCCTCCCTCTCTTCTTCACCACCTCCTCACCCCCTCTCTTCGAACGAGAGGAACGCTCACAGAGCGTTCCCTGGTTCCAAGCTATACCCTTGCCTCCGCGTCCTTTCGTCGTCTCCTCGTATCTGCGCCGAGCGCCTCTGAAGCAGAGTACGGCGCCAGGAGGGCAAGGCGCGCGCGCGTGGAGGACTCCCTCCTCGCCTCGCCCCGCCGGCCCTCGCTCCCTCCACGCCCTCCCCGCCGTCGCCGGATCTCCTTCTCTTCGCGATCCCCAGTCCCGCCCTCCCTCCCCCGCCCGCCTCCGAAGCCACCACCCCCGCGCTCTCTGCGACCCCAACCCACGGCCTCGCTTAAAGTTCTTACGCTTCTCACTCCTTCACCCCTCTCTCTCTCATTTCTTCCCTTTTTCTCTCTCGTTTTTTTTTATTTTGAAGAAGACTGAATATCCGTCCACAGGACAAGGTTGAAATTGAGAGATGAAGAGAGAGAGAGAGAGAGAGAGAGAGAGAGAGGGGGAGGGAAGGAGGCAAAAGGGAGGTTATGGGCAGGACCAATGGAAAAGGATTGCGCACTTGCTCTAATTAGGGTATGGGTTAAGATGGAGACTTCCTCTTCTATTATTTCCCACCGTCTTTTTTTTGCGTTTTTGCGGTTGATTATTAAGATTAGGGAAGAATTTCCGCGCCAAATGCCACCGGCTTTTTCATCCGGCGGTTGTTTTTTTCCTGTTTTTTTAAATTTTATTATCCGGTACGGGATTTTCGGTTGTTTTTGTTCGTGGGCAGGAAGGAGCGAGATTTTTTTGTCTTTTGAAGTCGTAATCCATCATGGAGCCTGAAAAGAAATAGAATCTGAAAGAGATGAGAAATAGGTTATGAAAAGATTAAAGGGATTTTTGAAGGAAATTCTTAATAATTCAAATTTTTGAAAATCGATATTTATCTCGCTTCAAAAAATTAATAATAAATCATTAACCACGTCCTTTTTATTTTAATTCGATAAGTGATTAAATTAACTCGTGTGGAAATATATTGATGTAGGTCCTGTGCGCATTTCAGTGACAGAGTAGCCGTTCTCAGTGGCATTTAATCAGTTGCTTCCTTTTTGCAACTAAGAGCTGAAGGATCATGGAGGAAGGAATTTGAAGGAATGTATTTGGTTTAAATTTCAATCATCTTTGCGGTTGCAATAACCAAACACTATAACTACCTATTTGGCTGTATAACCATCCAACACATCATATGCGCATCTCATCTACCAAGATAATGTTCTTATTCATAATTCATTGACCACTATTCTCTGCCAGCATAATGTTTAAATCATTCCGAAGTGCCTATTGCCTTTCTATGAAAGGCACTTGCGGAGTATTTATATAATAAATTTAAAAAGAGGAATATGTATGTATATGAGTTACTAGGACACCTTCCCAAACATTTTCCGAAGCACACTTAATTAATCATATTTGTCGTTCACTTTTATCTCTCTTTTTTTTTTAAAGAAAATGAGTGATTTTTTTAATGTCAGTATGCTGTGATTTTAAAAAGCACATTTTAATGTAGCTTATCCATCCGATAAATACTGAAAAATTATTTTAGTCTGCCATTTGCGTTTCACATATAACGATAAATCTAATTTTGCATGTAAATGCTTCAAAAGTTCCTTATGCAAAAGTAAACCATCACACATTGTATTTAAGAAAAAACATTAGCAAGCGATACAACGCTCAATTTTCACCTCTCATACCTGATCTTTACATCTTGGAATATTATGTCCCTGTTCTTTTACTTTCTCACCTGCACAGACGTGTGAAAAAAAAAGAAAACTAGTTTTCACTAAAAAATAATAGTAACGTGTCAAGCCAGTTTAACGTGTCAATAAAGAGAGAAATTGCGAAAATAGCGCAGGTATCGTCTTGAGGCAGGCACTTAAGAATCCCAGTTGATGTGCCAGAAAGAGGAGGTAACTCAAGCCTCATTCAAGGGATTCAGGAGCCGAGGGCTCGCTTATTCATCCGGCTTGGATAGCCGTTCTTAACGCAGTTTAGCCCAGGGAAAGGATATCCCAGTCACTCCACGCGTGAAAAATATCGCGCTCAAATGAACCTCAGTTGATCATAAAAAAATGAATTTTTTTATTAAAGTTCCTCTTGAAAAAACGCGGGAAAATTACGCTAGTGGAGAAATAATGCGAGCGATCGCTTAACGTCGTCGCGGCGAGTTAACAGACCTCGGAGGTAATTTTCACCCTCCCGCGAAATTTGGCCGACGCTCGATTATTTTTTTTCTCCTCGCATTTTCTTCTTATTTACGTGTTTGTATAGACCTACTATGAAACGTAACGTTATTCGGATAGATATACCATCCTCTAAAGCAGTGGTTCTCAACCTTTTGCTCCTTGCGTCCCACCTACCACCTTTTCAAGAAGCCCTGGTCCCACCATGATATAAAGAAAAACCTCACTTTTTCTAATAAATGTATTTCTACGTTCATAAGCATATGAGTAGCACATTAATAATTGGTGGACACAAAGGAGAAGGTCGAAACAAAAAAGATACACTTGGTAATTCCACAAAAATTTATTTATTTATTTTAAAAAATTAATTTTTGTGTAATTACCGAGTAAGTCTTTTTTATTTCGACAATATGAAGAAATTCCATCAAGTTACGCCTGAGACTGTTAACTATATAAAGAAGAAAGGCAAAAGAAAGTCTAACCGATTGGGGTGCCAAAATGTTTTCAGCCGGCTCTGGTCCCACCAGTGGGACGCGTCCCACCGGTTGAGAAACATTGCTCTAAAGAACTACACTGTCATGTCGAGAAAGGAGGAAGAAAATTGTATTTTTTTCAGGATTGCTCCAATGGTGCCAACCTTGCGAAGATTTGAAATTATTTATATAGCCGTCTTCTCGCTTTGTGTCCCTTTTCTTAATGTGGGAAATTGTCGAAATCTTTCTCTGCTTCTCTCCCTTTCTCTCTCTCTTTTGTCTCTCTCTTTCTCCTCATTTGTCCTCCTCCCAAGCGTTCGCGACGGAGAGTCATTGTCTTCTCTGCCATTACTAAAATTCTATCTAATACAGTTCGCCTTGTCCTCTGTATCTTGACGAGAAACTTCTCGTTCCAACGCTAATTCCTACTCTTCCATCTTCCTCCGGTATAAAAAATAACAGTGCCGTTCATTCCGGAAATAATTCCACGACAAATCTCCTAGTTCTTATTTTCTTATTCCGCTCTTTCATTCTCGTTTCACGAAAGATTTTTTTGAGAACATTACTTTTTGATAGGTTCCTTTTAAGTATGGCTCTTAATAAAGTCGCGCATCCGGCCTGAAAAGGTATTTTATTTTATTCTGTATTTTTTGTTTCTTTGTGGAACTCCATTGTTATAGTGTTTCCTTTTCTTTTCGAGTTTATTGTTCTTGATTCTATGAGTAAATCTATCTTCGTTCATACTTAACTGAATCTCTTTCTTCACAATACATAATTCTACCTCGGCAACTTTGTGTCTCGTGAAAGTTACCAAGTTGTAATTTATCCATTCATTTGAGAAATTACCTAACCGTAAAAACTCTTGGACAAAAATCAGTTTAAAATATGAGAAATTAGTCCATGCCATTCATGGGATTAAATATATGTTGCCGATGAAAGGAACTTAATTGACAATCTTGCTGACTGGTTGATAAATCTTAATTACGAATATTTGAATATCTAATAAATAAAGAAGCTTTAATTGGTACGCTCTGACTTCCAATACAACGTGAGCTCCCACGTTCGTGAAACGAAAAATTTATCCCTTTCATTAATATTCTATTATAAATTCTGGCGTAAAATATTAACCTAAAATAAACACCCTCACTTTTAATGAAGAGTGACTTTCGCGAAAGCGAATGCAATTTTTTTGCGTGACCTTCAATTTAGAAAGTTTCGAGAAAAATAAACGAAAATAAAACAAAAAAATGTCGACGCAACATTTTTATGAATTTCGGGAACGTTATATCTCTTTTCCCGTTCGCTATGCTGTCAAGAAGGGCGCAAACATTTCATTGCGTCTCGACGAATTCGCACCGAAAATTTATTAAAAAATAAATAAAGCAAAACAAAGCTACCCCTTCAATCCACGCACAGTCGCCCGCGAAATGAAATCGGCTCGTTTTCGAGATGCGCCTTTCCGCGCATTTATTTTCGCTAGAAAAAAGAAGCATTTCTATCCCCGAAAATCGCGTGAAGAGAGAGAGAGAGAAAGGGAGGTTGGATAACGATCGAATGAAAGGAAATCCTCGATGTGGCCTCCGGTGAAACAACGACGAACCGGAGATACCGAGATCTGATTCCAAGCCGTCGAAGTATTCAACACGAATACTTCTAAACCCTGAGAGAGATAGAAAGGAAAGAATTAAGGAAAGAACGGATTAATCATATATATCATATAAATGGCGGGTTCTTTATGATAAAAAATACAGGTATATGTTATAATATCACAAAGTATATTTCTTTCTTTAACCTTTTAACTTATAAAAACTTATGAAAGCTAAACAAACTCGAGTCAATTGGGTTCATGACTGTTAACAGCGAAACATATCCTGATAATATAGCTGCTCCAACTTGAACGGTGTAAAAGTAGATAACTATGTACATACTTTGTGTTATTGTCCGTTGCGTCTCCCAATACACTCTTTATGCTGCCCCTGGAGTCTCCAAATGTCAACTGCGGAAAGAACTTATGGCCGTAAACAATCACTCAAAATTTGGTTGCTCTAAATGGAACGGTGTATATGAAATTCACCTGACACGGAAATGTGACTGACGGACTGACAGACAAAACGATCACATTGGCGGATTTTTTAAAAACCCGCCAAAAAAGGAAGTTAAAGAGTAAGAGATGCAGGAAAAGAAGTTTCCAACGCGAGTCTGGAACAGGTAAAAGGTGGATAAGCAGAAGCGATGTAGGCAGGGAAGGGAGAAAAGGAACGGGGTAAACAGGGGATTGAGACTAAACACGCACGGTCATTCCATATTCGCCCAGGTTTTCCCCCTTTCTCTGCAAACTTCCCCTCTCTTTCGCTCACACGACCCTCTTTCCACGTATCCTCTCCTCCCTCCCTCCCTCTCTCTCTCTCTCTCCTCCCCTTTTTCATTCAGCCCCTGGATGTTCAGCCACCCGCAGAGCAGCTAAAGGGATAGCCTGTGACGTCACGGACAGCGTATCTTGTTTTTGGGTGAACCCCTTTTGACTTTCTCTCACGGGTGAGTGCATCTCCCTCCTTCGGGGAGTTTTGCCCTATGTCTCGTGGGTTACGACCATGTGGGTTCCTGAATGTTGAATTACTTCGTGGGATTCCTTCTCCACCTCGCAACCTTTCTAGATTCAAAAGTTGGGGTCTTGTTTGCAACTAGAAGGTGTATCACTTGTGGGTTTTTAAATTTTTGTGTTCTTCGAAATTCATTTGGCTCATGTGGGTTTTTTCACCGCTAGAACAGAGAAATACTACCGATCCTTTTTCCCAGACGCGATAAGACAATCCAACAGAGGAATTAGCTAGACTTCACTTGGTTTTGTGACACCCCCTGCCAAACGCTTTTAGCGGCTTGCAGGGTATTTATGTAAATGTAAATGTAAACAAGTTTCCACGAATCTTATTTACAGTAAATTTCGTGGTAGCGTAATTAAGAAAGGTGCGTAAGTTTTTCCATGGCGCGTGAGGTATTTCAGTTTAATTGCTATGAACGTACATCAAATTTATTTTGATGGTTGTGATATTTTTGTCTCATTTTATTTTTGCAGGGATAAATGCATCTTTTCTTGCTGTTACAAATGTGTACAGTTGTCTGAAAATAAATTCGAAATAGGAATAAAAGGATTCAAGAAGTGTGGTTTCACAAAAAAGAAGGAAAATCATTCTAAACATTAATATTAATGACGTAACGAAAGGTCATTTAGTATGGAGCTATATAATATATTTAAATTTAACCCAGCAATTTACCAGATTTGTGGGAACAGAGTGCGTTCACCTTTGACACATAGGATTGGTTTAGCATCTTTGGTTAAGGTCTTGCCTAGCTGGGTGTGACTGGCGTTACGATCATATGTGTGCAAATTTCCCATTACCAAGCTCCGCCCGGAGTTCACGTAATGAATTTACCTCACGGGTTTCTCTCGTAAACCCGACAACATGTAAACTTAGAAGGGATTTCCTACGTCAAATAAAATCTTGGGATGTTGATTATCTGGCCAAAAATTGATATCCGGCAGAAACAGGTTACCACGGCATTGGTTTCATAGGAAACCCCACTGTTATATCTCATTCCCGTTTTCCAGAAATAATTCGACCAAAACCCTTCCTTTTCACAATATTCTTCTCACCCCGTTATTTCCGGTTTACCCTAAATATCACACTTATAATATTAAACAAAACGTGAAATTACCTTGTTAATCGATTTTATTCAGCAATAAATTTCATTTATGGAGTTAAGTGATAAATAAATAGGTGGCAAATAATTGCGAATTAATGTTACAGCTTGGTGGCTAAGACACATCCTGATTTTAATAAAAAAGTTATAACTCAAATTGGAGGAAAATTTTGGTCATCCAAATAGGACCAGATAAAAGTTCGTTTTCATGAAAACAATCACGAAATTCGTTGTTACAGTGTTGTAGGAGTGCAAAGTCAATTTTTAAAAAGTTAGCTTCTCTGAACAAAAGAAATGTATAAGAGTACAGTATCTCGATAAACATAAAGGTTATGATAAGGATGGCGAGAAAACCTCCGGTTTCAAATGATTTCTCTCAGAGGAAGAATCGTTTTCGAGGGATTTCACTGAGCTTCTTCGCAGCACTCACGCACCTGTCTATACATATTTTGTATGTTCGTCGATAAGAACTGCACTATTCTCCATTCCCGCGTGCATTAGACAATAAGTTAACGCACCAGTAACTTTTATCCCATCAATAAAAATATTAAGAATATTCGATCAGCGTTAGATATTTTACCATGTGGTTCTTGTTATTTTGCCGTTTACATTAGCCACTTATTTGGATCAACATTTGTCTAATTTACAGCTAACATTACGAATGGTTTTGTCTCAATTAAATTAGGTAAAGGTGTTTGAAATGCTCCGTTATGGTCGAAATTAATCTATCAATGTTATATGCGCCATATTCTCGCGTCATGGTTGCGGTATTTTCTTATGCTTCTACGAAAATGACATTTAAAAAATAAAATCTATGGAAAAATTAAGAAAAATTGTACCACATTCAGTTTTACAGCTATTATTAAAATGTCAGGGTGTGGGGTTAGCAACTTCTCATTCGTGTCATTTTTCTGGCCATATTGGATAAAATATCAGAGTCAAGTAATATAATTAAATGGATTTTTATTTTTAAATGAGATTATCCATTTTATCTGATAGTATTTGATTTTTTCTAAAAAATTTTCTCTTACCTCCAGACCCTTTCACCGAATCGATATAGCGATACGTGCACGGGAAATACGATCCCGAGAAGGAGTTCAACTTTGGTTCACGTACCTATGCGTAAAGATGGCGTGCGCCATAACCTCAGATTGTCTTCTCTCAATGAATCACCCGTTTCGCCTGAGGTCGGTAAGGGTTGAAACGAACAGAAAAAGCTCAAATCGTGCCAAAAAAAAGCAAGACCGCTGTCTCGTGCGCTCAATGCGAGGGACACGGGATAGGAGAAGGAAACAAAGTGCGATCGAGTCACGTGAGAGTAACGAGGGTTTCGTAGAACGAAACGAATCGTCGGGAGCACCAAAATTGGAGGTGATTTATCTAATCATTTTAAGCTATTTATTACCGTTTCAAGAGTATGCCGATGCCAAGAAGTTACGTGTCATTCGTGGAAGTACACGAACGTAGAATATTGAGCAAGGTCGGAAAGACGTTTCTCATAAATCGTTGGGTAATATTTTGGTACCATTTGTTTTCCCCGAGGAGAAAATGCCAAGGTATTCAATTTAAACTTATCGAAATTCGTCAAAACACTGTGACATGAGGGATTTTCACGGTAGTTCGATCTATCAAATTCAGAAGAACAGTCCATGTCTGTAAAATAAATCCAATGAATAACATAAATTTATCGCATCAGCGAATCTAGAAGTGTTTTTCAATTTCCATAAAAATTCAAAGATATAATAATTTTATAAGTGGTTAAAAAAGGTATGGAGTAACCCTGTAAAAATGCCCATTTTTCTTGAAAAGACATATGAGTTTTAATCCCGATGCAATGCAAGTATTCTATAGAGAATATTTCAGTAAATAATAAAAAAAACCTTTTCGGCTGACACGTCAAAAGAAAAATACAAATGAAAATGCTGATTTTCATTTATATTTCTTCTATTATTAGTAGATAATACATATTACTTTCACAGCGCGATAATTAACTATATATCTTTTACTAGAATATATTTCCAAGGCCGCATTCGAACCCAAGAACATATCATTAGGAAGCAAAAACTTAACTCACCATTCTTCCAGAAGCGGAAGCGGCCTTGTTCTTTAAAAAATATATTTTTTGGTATAATTAATATCCAGACGTGAAAACATACCTCATTTCAAAGAAAATTCCACCGCTTTTGTCAAAGACCTAAAAGCGACTTTCCTATTCGCTTTGTTCTTTGCGTAACCGTGACTCATTCACACGTCAGTAGATTGGCGAGAGGATGTGACCGTGGGGTACTCCCTGTCATTCACTCTTTCATCTACAATCCGTGAATTTTTATCCTCCTCTTTCTTATCCCAATAAAAAGTAATAAAAACTCAGGA
Source organism: Uropetala carovei (assembly GCA_036926305.1). Taxonomy (NCBI): domain Eukaryota; kingdom Metazoa; phylum Arthropoda; class Insecta; order Odonata; family Petaluridae; genus Uropetala; species Uropetala carovei. The sequence continues at coordinate 2,193,711 of JAXCHB010000244.1, read as the reverse complement.
AAAATTTCGGCGAGTTAATTTATTTTCCGAACTTTCTTCTTAAATGAGCCCTTTTGCGAAAAGTTCACATATGAATTGCCTCGATTAATCCTCCATAAAAGTCGCCTCAAAGAATAATCGAGGGAGTGAAAAAAAGAAAACGAAAGTAAATACGACTATGGAAAGTGAGCTCGAAACGGTCTTTTAGTTAATCCTTTAAAGTGTTTTTAGAAAAATAATTATTCGAAAAAAAATAACTTTAAACTTTTCTTTCTTTTAAATTCTTCCTTCAAGCAACCTCGAAAAGTTACGTGTCGAAGCTATTCAAACAGATTTCCCAAAAAAAAACCATCTGTCAATCGTATTATTTAAACCACGCAAAATTCGCCCCGATTTATCAGGTGAAAAAAAATTCTTGGGATGAATCAATTCCACGCGTGAAAAATTTTCGTTTATTCGTCGTTAAGCAAACATTGGATGGAACTGCGCCGCGGCCATTCGGGATTTATTTTTGTCCCGACCGATTTCCGAGAGGAAATAGAAGCCCGTCAACTTCCCTCCTAGCTCGGAGGGGAAAAAATATTTTAAAAATTCACAAAAGACGTCGAGAGAAAGATAGAGAGATAAAGAAAGAGAGAGATAAAGAGAAAGAGATAGAGAGAAGATCTAACCGTTCCCTTCGTATCCAGATACCGAAAACCACCTTCTGCCCCCGGACTCGTCTGTTTATTCCTTTTTCCTATCTCCTACCTTTAAAAAAAAAACAACCCCCCTCCCTCTTACCACCACGCACATCCATCTCACCCTTTTAATATCCCGACCTTTCCAAAGAATGAATTAATCCAAAATACCACATGCATTCAGGCACGATCTAGACCGCAAAGAACGAAATTTTCCCATCGCATCTTATTCGCCCACCTGACCACCAACCTCTCTCCTATAGTAACTTCTCCGTAACCTTCTCTCTCTCTTTTTCTGCCTTTCCATAGATTCCTCTCCATCCCCCATTCATCTTCTCCCTTTTCTTCATATTTCTCCATTATTCGCACTCTTATTCGTCTTTCCTCTCCCTCCTTCACTCTAGTTTACCTTTACTCCTCCTCGTCTATCTCCATCTCTCTCTCTCTCCCTTTTCCTCTCCCTCTCTTTCTGTCTCCTAACCTCCCCCCTCTGTTTTTATTTCTTATCCCCCTTCTCCCTCCTACTCATTTCCCCTTTCCCCTTCTCTCTCTCTTCTTTCTCCCACCCTTTCTACTCTATTTCCTCTCTACCTTTATCCTCCGCTTTCTCTTTCCCCTAACCTATTTTCCACTACCTTCCCTCTTTCCTATCCTCTCCGATCCTCCTTTCCTTCTTCCTACCTTGACTGTTCCTCATTCCCCTTCCACTCCTGTTCTCCCTCTCCCTCCCACCCACTTCCTCTTCCCTCCCTTCCATCTCTCCTCTCTTTTCTCTATACTATTATCCTCTGCTTTCTCTTTCCTCTCCTATTTTCCCCTGCTTTCTCTTTCCCATCCTCTCACTTCCTTCTTCCCACCTTTATCCTTCCTCACTCTCCCTCCACCCGTTTCCTCCTCTCCTTCCTCCCCTCACCTCCTCCCTCTTCTTCCTCCCTCTCCTCCCTCGTCTCCTCCCTCACTCCCCTCGCCTCCTCCAGCACCCCCTACCGGCATACCTCCGTATTGATCCAGAGGCTCAGCAGCTCTGCCTCTGACGTCTACTACGAGCGTCACGGCGACTCTCTCTCCCATTGGTGGACTCCATACAAGCCTTGGGGTTGGACGTGGCTGGCGGAGGAGGTAAAAAAAGGGGATGACGGTGAGGAGGGGAGGAGTGTGGTGAGGGAAAATAAAACGAGGCCCCCACCGCCTTCCCCCCTTCTCGTCGATTCACCTCGTCCTCTTTCAACCCACGCATCCTCCACCCACCATCCCTCCCTCCCTCTCTCCCTCCTCCCCTCCCCCCCTCCCACACACACGAAACCGCCACAGTTTACCCCTTCTCCTTACTTTTCCCATCCAAATCCAAGTCCCAGGAGCCGATTGGACCTTCCTCTCTCTCTCTCTCTCTGGCTGGTATTCGGAGAGAGACCTCCTTTTGCTCTCCTTCCCTCTCTCCCTTCCTCCTCCCCTCTCTTTCTCCTATTCGGGATACCTCTCCTATTCCTCCAGTCTTCCGATATTTTTTCTTCTCCACTATCTTCCCTCCAACACCAACACTCTGCTCCAATTTGGACATTATCCCCACTTTTCTTTCGCGCCCTCCTGACGAGTTACGCCTCTCAGATCTACGCTATCATTCATCCGGTGGGAAGGAATTTGCTCTCACCTCTCCTTCACCCTTCTACATTATTTCTTTTCCTCACTCCCCCCCCCCCACTCTCTCTCTCTTTTTCTTCCTACCAACCCATCTTACTACGAGTATACTTACCAGCAGTAGATAATTACGGATAGACAATTTCGGGTTTATTATTTTTTGTGTTAATTGTGACTCTTGCAACATTTTATTTTCGCATCTATCCACTCACCTTACTGTATCTTCACCTGTGCTATAATTAATGTGCTAGTAATTACTGTTCAATATCGATTGTTCTATATTGATATATATTTATGTATTATAATCTTTGTAACAAATGTGCGTAGGTACACTCTTCGTATAATCGGAGATCTTCGTTCATTGCACACTGTATCAATTCTTATGCTATCACATAATGCATGCTCTCTTTCATTTCTTCGTATTCCTTGTACTATTATTAAAATTTTGGGTATTTAGTTGTAGTTTATGCTATTCTATACTGTAAATTCGTAATATATTCTCAAATTATCATTTTTAGGTTGAAAATTGAGCTATTTAGCCTCAAACTTGCAATAAAGGCATTTTTTTCTTTCTTTATCTGTCTCTGGTTCCTTATGCCAACCCTCTCTCTCTCTCTCCCTCTCACTTATATGTACCTCTGACTGTATCGGAACGCTATCTGAATCTGGGTTATCTTTTTTCGAATCGACGAGGCAGTGTAGCGAGTGTTTTCCTTCGTAAATTTTTCCTCGTGCGTCGGGATTACCGGGAGAAAATAGAGAGATTTTCTGAGGCGGGCGTGTGTTAAGGGAGCATTCTTTCCTTCGAGTGCCCGCGCACGTAAACTCATCTCCCGGTCGCTCTCACGAGCACTTTTTCTTTTTCTTTTTTTATATATACATAGATAAGGTCTGCGTCCATAACGAGCTCTCGGAATACCTTTTCCGGAATCCGATTCTCGGGTTAATAACAAAACGGTGGACACGCCATCACGCGTCCGGCCGATCCGCACGCGCGCCGCGTCGTAATTATCGTTTTCTTTCGTTGTTTCTTTTTTTTTTTTAAATTCTCCCAGTCGCGAGCTGTGTCGTTTTGGCGGCGGAAAATCTCGATGTAATGCTGCGATCGTAAATCTTCGACGCGCGGTATTCCTAGACTTTTATCGAGGGGGAAAAAACAGCCCTTCCTTCGCCTGGATGCTCTCTATGTCGTTCGGGTTGCTGGAATGAATAAAATCTTCGGGAACAGAACGAGGTGATTTCTCGGCAGAGCACATAACGCTCGCTCCGTGTATGAAATAAAATAATTCCGAGTTTTTAAAAAGAGGTGGAAGAAATGTTTTGATTTCTTCGTTTTCATTCTCAGATTTTCTGAGTTGTTGGTGTGCTGTATTTAACCGAGGGAGCGAAAATTCCTCGGCGAAATGTGAACCAAATAAAAAACTAGCGATGCAAATGATGACGTAGTTTCCACGAGTCCAGACATATTTTTAATATGCAATTAAATGGTACTCTTCCCTAGTGAAATTATATCTTGAATGTTGATAGCAAATGTGGACGTCATCTGCCGTTGTTTTGAAAATAACATGGTTCATTTTTCATGCGGATCGTTATATACTATAATTCCTTCGGTAATATAAAGATAGCTTGAATAATTTATCATCGCAAATATATCGAAGTTGGAGAATGAATTGCGTTAATATTTCCGCAATAATTGAAGACGCGTGATCTTCAACTTCTCTCCTCTGGTGGCTGGACGATGTTAAGGCAGGTGTGCAATGCATCACGTGAGAATCCGCTGATGACCTCGATAACCTTGACGGCTGTGAGGCGAGCAATTCGAAGCTCATTATCACATGCTCTAGCGTTACTCTCTACGGTCGACGTGCAATTAACCTCGAGGGGAGATTAAAAACAAAATGGTTGTAATTAAAAAAAATTGCTTTTCGCTACATAAAGTTTTCTTATTTATTTATTTTTTTATATTTATATTGGTTCAAAAACAGCACAATGGCCTTTACATTGGATACACACAAAACAACATACAAATATAATAAATAAGCAAATGAAGAATAAATATGTATATAATACAACAAATTATAATGACATACGTATTTTTTCTGGTCGACAAATACCATTTAATTGGTCTCAGAGACGTTTCAAATATGGCCTGGATGTATTTCATTAGCCACCCGTCTGTCGGCATTTTAATAAGTTGTGCATTATTATAATTTTCCCATATAATTACTGCTCACTCAAGTAAATAAAAAAGTTCGAAATTAATTTTTAAAAGTTTTTTTTTACAAACCGATAAAATGTTTCAAATAATTATGAATTTGGCATACAATCTGAATACACAAAATATTTGTCTACACAATACATCTTACAGCAAACATTTGATATTTCAATGACATCGGCTAAGTCGACTTTGATATACGCCGTGGAAAAATTACGTCGTGAACGAAGTGAGAAGTTACGCGTCAGAAAACAAATTTAAATCTTTTTTATGGGAAAAAGTCCCTTTCACCAAGGTTATAGTTCATGTCCCATAAAAAAGGTAATTGACGCAGGTGATGTCCCTTGAATATCCTATGAAGTTGACATATGGTTTGGCGACTTCGAGATGAATGTTCTTCAAGTTTTTTACGTGTAACATGAAGTATATATTGAATAAAACTAAGTGCCCCATTGCATGATATAAAAACGGGAGATTTAATCATTTGACTGTCATCCCTTCTAGAAGTTATGGCAGTATATTATTCCAGTGCCTACAGAATAATATAATTAGTCAAATATGCCATTAATCATAGTTTTACTGCTGTTACAGTTAAGAGATATAAAGCTATTAATCTTAAATTTTGCTTATGCTCATCAAATTAGGTTATACAAACAACGAGGGAGACTTATACGAGTATAGTATCACTACCATTATCCGCAGAAAATTTTTTCATCACATCTCTTAATATTTTTGCAATATTTTATATTTTATGTTAATAGGATTAAAATTCCATTTGAATAAATGCTCGGTAATCCTTTTTATTGTAATGTATGCTATCAAAATGAAAGGGTACGATATTAAAAATTTATAATGAAAGAGATAAAATAAAATAAACCAGAAAACACGAAAATAAATTGACAATATATGAAAAAAGGGGAATTTACGTAGGGTTCAGTGCAAAATGCAGTCGAAAATTAGATTTTAAAATACCGTTTTTAGATATATGAAATACGCTTTCTTTGAAAAGACATTTTTAGATATCACGAAAAATGATACTCCCTCAGGACAAACGAAAAGACTCACCTTGACTATTCGATACAATGCAAACACGTAGCACTCACAAGACCAAAATTTCCACATTTAGAAGTCGGCAAATAATGAAAATAATTAAAGAAATAAGAGACAGTCGTCTGGAGGTTGGAGATATGCACTTAAGGATTCAAAAGGGGGGGAGTCTCGAATCGTTAACGTTAGAGCAAATATCCGACACAAGCACGAAACATCCTATTTCGGGTAAAAAATACGTTTTCCAGACGCGTCAAACTTTTTCTTCTTTCAGAAATAAGATGAAGAGAAAAAAATCCCGAGAAGTTTTCCTCTTCTGGACGTCCAGTGTGGGAAGCATAGAGGAAAATGCAGAGAGAGAGAGAGAGAGAGTGGGGTGGGAATTTTTTCGAAATAAGTAAAAGGGAAAAAATTAAAGATATAGTACAGCCGAAAAAGGGACGATAGGGAGTTTATAAAGCAAAGAGGAAAGAAAGCCAAATTGTAAATGATGAGAAAGAGAAAGGATAGAGAGAGAGTGAGAGAAAGGAAGACAGGTAAAGAAACAGGGAAAGGGATCGATTGATTGATGGATTCGACCCTTTATTGACTAGGCTAGACCTTCCTACCGCATACATTCCTACGACGTTTGAAAAAATACACGCTAAGTTACCAAAAAAAAACAAAAAGTAAGTAACAGAAAATAAAAATAATACATATGAAAAATGGCAAAATGGAAAAGGAATTTACGTGTGATGGGGAGAAATACAGTGCTCGCAACGGAGGCCCAGTACTATAGTACATTATATATTAGGTTAGGCATTATCCAGTATCAACCCAGTGTAATACTAACATTCAAAGAGTCATAGAGGGAAGGAAAAGAGGAAAATAAAGGTGAAAGAGAGAAGATGGAATGTATGGAAAGGTAACTTTTGTGCGTGAGTGCATAAGACTAAGCACAAATGTGAAGTCGGAGAAGGAGAAAAATCTCGAAATTCGAGTACCTAGAATTAGACTGGCTTGGTAGCTTAGTTGGTTAAAGCTACTACCCTGCAAGTGGGAGATCCGGGTTCGATTCCTGGTTTAGATAACAGAGATAGTGAAAAAATAAACTCAGAAACAGGAAGAAGGAAAGAGAGCGAGTGCGAGAGTCAGATATAGAAATTTCATACAGAAAAATAGAAATCAGCGTAAGAAAATGAATAGATTAAATTCCTAGAAAAGAAAAATGTAGATTGACGATGAAAGTGTGTAACGAAAAGAAATAATAATAATAATATAAATAGAAACTGAACGAGAGATGTACGGAGAAAAATAAAATGAGAAGAAAATCTATTAGAGAGAGAAAGAGTGAGAGAGAAAATCTTTCCTTTCAAGAATATAGACCTTTAAAATGAGGATGTTGAGATGATGATGATGATGACACGCGGTCGCAGGATTGCTCGTGGTAAAGAGGGAGATGGGAGCGCTGCGGATGGGAATAAAGCTACGTGGATGGTTTGACGTGAAGTGGGATTAAAACAAAACGCGGTCTGAAACGACAATGAGGTTCGGTTCTCGGGGGAAGGTTGTCCGTGAGGGACTTTGTGGGGAATAGGGGTGAGGAGAGGGGAAGGAGGGGGGGGGGGGGGGAGAGGGGTTGAGGGAAGGAGGGCCGATGAAAACCAAGACGCACACGCCTGACCTCCAGATCGAGTCCAAAGGTCAGCCTTTTACTTTGAGGATGTCCACCTGCGCTTTTTCCCACCTAACAGATGTCCCTTCTCCGTCCATCGATTTTAACCCCGACCCTTGAGGAAATGTTGAGAACCAACCAAGTTCCGATGGTTGAGTTTTGGAGAGAAAGTTATAGCCGGATTAAGTCTTGTTTGCCGTATGGAATAGTTTTATGAGTGAAAAACAAAACATTTTCAAAAGAGAAGTTATACACATTTTATCGACAAGATTTTATGGGAGTTTATTGGACGTAAAGTATGTAGTATAAGCTACAACTATACTTAGGAGAACAAAATTTATGTAAGTACGTATTTTTATTCATTTAGGTAATCATTAAATTTGAATGTAGGATGATACCAATTTTATCCTGCATGAATATGCGAGATATATTTTAAACTCATATCGTCACTGTTTATTCTTTCTGCTCTAAAATGATTAAGATAGAAAAATTCCAACAAGGAAAATAAGTATTAGTGGAATCATTTGTTTTTTAGGTAAGTTTTTAGAAATGGCACGTGGCGGAACAAAAACAGAATAACATCACGTAAAATTCAACTGTTTATGAACAACAGAAATTTAACATGGAGTTTTTCCTCAGGCTTTATCAAAACATAGTATCAAACTAAAATTGATGTGTTGAAAACCAAAAAGGCATATTCCTATCTTCGAATAAACATTCTGATCATCGTCAGCACTCAAACAAAGATACATAACTTCCATGGAAATAAAGTGATGCATTTATGTAAAAAACACATTGATCTTTAGCAGTGTAACATCATCATCGTAGCTGCATAACATTAGGTTCATAATGAATTATATTTCCCTCGAGGATATTTCGTTACTTTGATTTAATCATTTAATCTCTTTATAAAATTTACCGGGGAATAAAAACAACGGGATTTTACTGTGTGGTTCGAATTTATCCATATTCAGGTCGAATTCCACTCGAGAACATAAGTTTATTTTTTTACATTACGGGAAGAATGGGTCAATTTTTTATACATTTTATGCTAAATATATCGGCCAAATGAACTAGAACTTCAAATCGCCTAAAGCGACGAGACCTTTTTGTTCATGAAAGGGCGCTCAGTTTGTCATTTTAAATGGATGTGATTCCTTTGAGGTGAATTTGGCAAAAATTACATCACATTAGTCACAAATAACAACAGACAAAATATATTTATCACGTAATTCCGTTTAACTTTTTCGCAGAATATTGCGAGGCTTCTATTAGTAAGCAAAAACTATTGAAGATTTCAAAAAACATCAACAATAATATTTTATTCTCGAAGTTTCCTCTAACATCCGAATTTCATGTTTTTCACTAAATCATTGATAATACGCGATTGATAACGTTACCTAAACTTGTAGTTATAATTTTATAATTAACTAATAATTTTTAACTACCACGAAATCCAGGAGAATACGCTCTGACTCTTGTAGTATTGATTAATCTGCATAAAGTACCAAACTCCGTTAAAAAAAACCTCATTAATTTTTGCTTATATAAAACGCCATAAGACGGCTTAGGTTCATAGCTTCGTATAATCGTAAAATGAACCTAAACAGTAAATCTTCCGAGTACAATTTGGTTACCAAAATTAATTAAGCGTTGAAAAGGCATTAGAGCTCAAAGGATGATGATCGCGCGGTAATGTTGGCTCACCTGTAAAAGGAACCGTACGCGCGCATGAGCCATTAATTTCTTTAAAACGCTCATCGGTTATGGTTTGGTCCTTCGAAAGGCCAGAAAAAGGATGCAAACCGTTTTAAGTCGGCTACAATAAAACGTTCCTTTTTACGCCCAGAGGCCGACGAATTAGAAATTTACGACAACGGCGTAATGAAACGCGCAAAGGCTCTGAGATTAAAAAGGTTTGATTCGCACGTAGATACATTTCGAACAGATTGGAATAATTCCCCTACGGCGTGCGTGTTTTCTGAATTGAACAATAAAGTCTCGTTTGCCCACAGCGGTTCGAAAAAGGGAGGTAAATAAAATATCCGTACTATAAGTTCGTTAAAACTGCAGTTAAAAATTTTTTTAGGTTGAATGTAAATTTTAATAAATCTAAAATCAAACAACATCCATAATTAATTTTCTTTTTTCTTTTTTTAAAGGATTATTTATAGATATTTTATGTGTAAGCGTTGTGATTGAACTATATGTGTAATAAAATTCTAACGTATACATTTTTCTTCAGTGTAAACTACAACTAATTACAGCTTACCTCTATTTATATTTTTTTAATCCAAAACTCTGTAAAATATTTCCATACGTCTGTCATATCGATAGGCAATTCATATCGATTTACATCGATAATTAAAGCTGATAAGTGTTTGAGAAGCAAATAAATGTCAGTAAATATAATTTAACTTTTAAATTATATATATATATATTAATACGATTAATATAATAATTTCAATATTATTTCTTTGAAAAATTTTCAACATTAGTTTAGGAATCAAAACGTTACTGATTAGTTTTTATGAAAGTTTATCCACTGCGTTTTTAAAACAAACACCCACACGGCAAATTTTTCTGTTTGCAATAATCCTTCTTTGCGCGGGTCGTAAAATAACGTTTTATTTGAAGTCCAAAGGTGCACGCTGTAACATATAAAGCACGTTTGCAGTCGTACACCAGCTCCATTCCAAAATCGAAAATAAGGAAACATTCAAGTTTTTGCTCATGCGCGTGAGTTTTTTTTTTTGACGCGAGGAAGTTTACTCAAAAACAACTCGTCCGACCCATGCACCTATTTTCCAAACCACCTCTCCCGCAGTAAATGGAGTTCGTTCTACCGTGAGATTAAAAGAGAGTAGCCTGTGAAAATTAAGCGTGATGCTCGCAGCGACGAAAAAAATATATAAAAGTGTAGGCGTGCACCGCGTGACCTTATATGAACTTTGACCCCTCCAGCTCCCTTTGATCTGTCCCTCTCGGAAGTAACCGGAGATTGGGGAAAGATAAAGACAACGTCATATGAATACATTACCGAACGAAGTGAGGATCTGAAAAATATTAGCGTTACATTTCGACGAAAAAAGAACCGTGCCTTTTTTTTCTAGCGATTCATCGACGGGTGAATAAAACATATGTCGATTTTTTCAGGCGCGAAATCAATAACGCTTCCCTACCTGATAGAATACCTAAAGAAAACGATTGGAGAATAATATTTTTTGAAACGTCCCTGTAAAAAAACGTTAAAATATGTTTTTAATTCCTGCACACACATTGGAAAGAACTAAGCCTAACAGCTACGGTAGTTTAACTGTTCACCTTGCAAATTGATAAAAATTGTAAGATTCAGCTTTAAAAAGCACGCCTTAATTTATACCTACAGCCATTATCACGAAAAAGATGCAAAATGTTAACGTTCATTCACAATCGATAAGACTTTACATGGTATCCTTAATCTTCTGCAACCCACATAACGTGCCCCGCCCGCCCTCGAAAACAGCCTCTATCTCTATGTATTGCGAAACATAAATTTAATATAAAAGTAGTTTAAAACGATTCATAGCCATAATATCACGGCCAAATAAATCAAATATATATCTCGCTTTTATTCGTAGCAAAATATATGCATTCATCATTCAGGTGTATTAATATAAATTGATTGAAACCAAAAGTTATGTCTTCAATTATTTTCCTATCATATCATCATGATATTTTGTATGATGAAATGCTTAAACTTATCGCATATCCTCTGATGTTTTAACGAGGTTTTTATCTTTGGCTTACACCATGAGATCGCATAAAAAAAACGAAAGCACTGATCTCCGTGTGAAAAAGAGACGTGACCAGACCTCTTTCTATAAGAAGTTCTGTTATACTACAAAAGGTTGAAAAACACCCATAAAGACACATCCGTAGGTTTGGAATGACGAAACAAAATCAATTGTGATGGTTACGTTGATCGAGATGCGTATTCGATACATCCGTCCAGAAATACACGAAGGAATTCCGGTTTCCAACAGGATACCAGTCATCATAAGGGGAAAAAATAAGGAATAAATCGTTTGATTAGTGGATTCTAATGATGCAGAAACCGTATCTACGCCGGTTTTCATTTAACTGAACCGCTGAACAGCTTTTTTTTTTGTGGAGATAATGAAGGTGCCCAACAAGCTACGAAGACCGAGCAGAATTGTTAGCAGTCTCGAGCGCAATTATTATCGCATAAATGCATTTATCTATTGCATACATTTAAATGGATATTGTAAAAAAGGTTCAACTGCCGGAATATTTGTTCGAGAATTGCTGTATTGAATTCATTACTTCATATGAAACCTAATATCAATCATTCTTGGACAAAGCTAGACTTCGGATTTTTGAGATAGTATATTTAATTAAGAAAATAGATGATAAAACTACAAATGAGGAAAATGTTTGTGATATGGCCGGTTTCGGATGATGAAAATCATTTATATACTTAAAATAAAGCTCGCGCTTTTCACTTTTATTCTAAAGATGATAATGACGAGCCTCTGTTAATCCAAATAGGACACGAAAAGAATTCCTTAACAAATTAAATTCAGTGAGCTAGGATAATTATATCTTCTTCGAGCCATGTAATTTCGATTAACCGAAATAAAGGAATTCGTTCGAAAAAATAGATTGAACTTCGAGTTAACGTCATTTCCAGTTATTTTTTGTAATCATTCCGGATTTAATTTACGCCGATTTAACTCTAACAATATGTTTAAATCGTTATTCTTGCCATGACATTAATTTATATAACACTTGCTGCCCTCTGGCACTTGAAACAGTGGAAATAGCACGCTCGCTCTCCCAGAAAACACAAAAATAATCGAGAAAACCAAAACAAATAATAACTTAATTCTGAGAGGGGTAAACAATTCACAGTATTTAAAAAATTCATATCCTGGCGCTCGTAAAAAAATAAATACGCCGATAAAAAGAACACGCCAAACCTCGGGGCAATTCAAAAGTACATTTTTTCCGTCTCGATGCATCCGTTTAGCTTGCGTTTTGCTCTAGATCGATGCGGAATTATTCGAGCAAGGGCCTGGGTAGGTCACGTGACGTGGGAGGTTTTGGATGTATGGGAGGGGAGGGGGGACGGGAATTCCGTCAATCCTCGGCAGCGTCGTACAAATTCTGGAAATGCCACTCCCGGGATCCGAGACCGGGAGGCGACCCTCATAGCGTCAACCCTTGGCTCGAACGGATTTTACGTGGGATGCGCTCGAAGGGGTGGGGCGGTGGATAGGGAAATGCAAATTGGAAGGTGTAGAGAAACGAGGAATGGAATGGAGGAACTATGAATGGAATGGAGGAACTAGGAATGGAATGGAGGAACTAGGAATTGAATGGAGGGACTAGGAATGGAATGGAGAAATTAGGAATGGAATGGAGGAACTAGGAATGGAATGGAGAAATTAGGAATGGAATGGAGAAATTAGGAATGGAATGGAGAACTTAGGAATGGAATGGAGAAATTATTAATGGGATGGAGGAACTAGGAATGGAATATAAAAGCTACGAAAAGAATGGAGAAACTAGGAATTGAATAGAGAAATGAAACAAGTAATTGAATGGAGAGACAAGGAATGGAATGGAGAAACTAGGAATGTAATGGGAAAATAAGGAATAGAACGAGGAAACAGGGTTAAGGAAGTGGTTAAACAGGAAATGGAATGGGAAGCTGTGACGTGAATTTAGAAAGAAAAGGTTAGGGATAAGGGGACATACTACGATATATGGCTCACACTCATCATATGTTGACGTCTGAAGTTAAAATGCCTATCCTCAAAAATTTCCGTCTCTTTTCACCTTTCTCACGAATGGTTTTCATTGACAGTACATGTTTCCCCAATATTCACAAAAAAGTTGGGCAAAAAAGAGACACATTCCGATGGCAATCTTCAATCCACGAATCACCACTGGTGACGGCTGCTTCGTAACTGAAATGCTAATCTGATTTTCTTAACTCTTTATATCTAAACACAATGCGCCAATTCGGTTTCAGTGCTAAGGTTAGGTCTATCATTCTCTTTACTTTAAGAACTTAACTCTTAAAAATCTTAGAGTTTTTTGTTTACTTTAATACTTCGAGCCACAGCAAAAAGCAACGAAAAAATCTTTATTGCATTTTTACCATACAGTGGTCAATGAATTTCTTAATAAGTGGATATATTTTTTAATATTCTCGGCATATAACACCAGCATTTATCTTTTAACTCTACCGCGAGGGAACGATTCACCCGAAGAAAAAGTTTCTTCGAACTTGATACTTTATCCACCACCTCGAGTCGTACTACGTGAAACACGGTACATAGTACGTATAGTGTGTTAAACAATCTCAATCTTTAGATTGGTTTGACTGACTTGGGAATACACACAAATTGTGCGGTGGTTGCCTTCCACACGGGATATCTAGAAGGGAGGAGGGAAACCATTTACTGACATTAGCTTACTGGTTTCAAGATCACTAAGGACGGAGTGCTGATTTGTGCCTTCCCTTTTTTCGTTGTTTCGTTCCCTCAGTTCGAACACCCAAGTAAGAGGCCAGGCAGCCTCAGAAAATAACCATACTTTCGCCGGATTCGTGCAGGCGAGTAGCAAGTGGTTAGAACCATTACACACACCGATGTCCCAGTATGTATAGCAATAAGAATATAAATGTGTGTGTGATGGTATATATTTATGTGGATGTGTTTGTTTTTGTGTATCTAGCTATATGCGTAGATTTAATTTTAGTGTTGTAGAGAGGAGATGGAAGAGATCGCTGGAATTCGGGAGAGATCGCTGGAATTCGGGAGAGATCGCTGGAATTCGGGAGAGAAAATGGGAAAGGGAGACAATTGGCGTAGGATGCAGTAAGGGGCGGGAGAAATGTATAGGGGCATGGATGGAATGATGGGGATAAGCAGACCGTGCTTCGGGGACGTAGGAGTAGCTTTAGCGTGAAGGTTAGTGAAAGAGAGCATTGTTGAGGGAAAGGTCGGGGTTCACGTAATGCGGGATACGAGTGGGCCGGATAGCAGCCAGGACCCTCTAGTGGGAGAGAAGATAAGCTAGAGAGAGAGAGAGAGAGAGCATGGTGAGAGAGAGAGAGAGATTAATTACGAAGGAGAGAGAGGTGAGCGAGTATATGAGAGGAACGTAAAAAGAAAGAGTTGCATCGAGTAGTTTCCACCTTCTCCTCTTTCACCCAACTTTCTACGAAACGACGACAGGAGGCAGCACGTTCGCTCCGCGGGAGTATCGCTCTACGTGTTGTTTTTTATGGCGTTTTCTTCCCCGCGACGTCCTCCGTCTCTTTCTCTCTCCCACCTCATCTCTTTGCTATCTCCATAAAATTTGCACCTGACTCTCCGCCGCCGAACTGACATAAAACGTCACATGTCCCAGAAAGTTGGAGAGAATCCTTCAACTTTCTAAGGGGATGGCTAGAGGCATGTGTCGCCGTGTGTATGTTCAACGCTGTAAAGTTTGTTCAATTTGTCATAGTTTCAGCAGGGTGGCGTTGTCTGTCTATATGTATCTTTATGATTCAGAAAGAAGGAAAAAAGAGAGAGAGAATACACTAAGCGAATGATAAGTGCCCGTCTCTAGGTTCTGGAAATAGTTATCGAAAATGACAGGCCAACTTTTTACTTCCTCATATACGAAGTATATTGAGAAAGTACTGTAATTGCGATAAAATTCGACCTCGAGATTTTGATGGAAATATACGTTTCAGGTGTACCTGAGTCCGAAAAAGTGGTTTTCGCAATGCCGTCTGTCTGTTATTGGCTCTAGAGCCTAAATGGTAGAGCTAAAATGAATGAAATCTCGTACTTAGGCATTTATAATACAGAGAAATGGTTAACATTGCTTAATAATTAAGGGAAGTTTATTCTACGCATTTTTAACAACAATGTGATTTTATTAAAAACGGCCACAGTGATTTTGATCAAATTTCGTACAGTTACTTGAGTTTACGTCTGCAATAATACTACACAGTTCATATCTCTCAATAAATGTATATAAGGTTAGTTTATTCTTGGGCAACTTTAATAACGATCGAATTTTCTGCTCATACGATTTTCATCAATTTTGTATAGTTATTTAACTTGATGTTTTTATAACGATTCAACATAGTTCATGTACTTCGGAAGATAATGATTGGAAGTGATTTTCAAAACGATAAAATATAAAACTTAAAAATTTTCCCAGTTTTTATGACTTCTAAGCTCTTCGAATGATTCCTTAACCTGTAGCAGTTGTTTGCTCGCCGAAGTCAACTAAAAAACGCCACTATAATAATTTGCGCTTATTGATATGGCATACAGAAATCAGATAATTTTAGGTCACTTTTCATAAGGAGATCTGAAGTAATAAATATGCTATTAAATCGGTAAAACTTTCTAAAACATGTACACCGTTAACGCCATCACCCGGAGGCAGATCCAGCGAGTAACGCAAAAGAATCGGTAAAACATATTGATTCTGCTTACCTAACCAAAAAGAAAGGAGCGGTTTTTTCTCATTTTATATCCAGTCATTCCTCGAAACTGCCGAAGATACATTATTTTTTCTTCGTTTCGAAAGATAAGATTTGAATCAATCGCCTACAGTTTGAATGGCGAAACGATATCGATGTTTCTTCGAAAGATTACTCGACGATCGAACTTTGATTTTATTCATTCAAAGTAAACGGCTGTAGTTTTCTTTATTTTACGGACGTTTAATATAACCATTCACATCTTCGTATCCAAATCCCATAAATCAGACGATTTTCTCCTAAACTTCAAGTTTTCAGAATGTCAACGAATATCAAATCTGATTTTTTTATTCAGGTTATATAAAATGTTATAAATATTATGAGGTAAATGGTTAAATCGTTGCTTTTTTATCCTGATGATATATTCTTCAGAACAATCTCTCCATTTGAGAATAACGTTTAAAATATTCACAAGGGCATTGTAAACAATTGTAGTTTTCTAATTTTGGAATGGTTAAATCGTTGCTTTTTTATCCTGATGATATATTCTTCAGAACAATCTCTCCATTTGAGAATAACGTTTAAAATATTCACAAGAGCATTGTAAACAATTGTAGTTTTCTAATTTTGATGTGCTAATATGACCGTTTATGCCATCTTCCTTTAAGATATTATTCTTGATAGCGCTATAAATATTAGGGAAAAAATGGATGCTATTTACAAAAAATTAAAACAGAATGAAATACCCACTACCCAAGAGTATTTTTCTGTAGCGTCCATCAGATGGCAGAGCATAACAATGAAATAAAAATTCATAGGCTAGTTAAACTAAGAAAGCTTTAAGTTATCGCAGCAACAAGAGAGATCAGAATTTTTTTGCGAAATACTTCGGAATTCAGGGAAGAAACTAGCGCTAATTTTCCAGTAAAATAAGATATTATTGAAAGGATTTTATCCGGTATTTCGTCTTTGTGAACGATGACTCTTATGCCTTCTTCCAAAAGCTGCGTCTCTAATATTTAATTTATAATATAATATATCATCATACTGTTAAATACCCTTTAGCAACTTTTTTAGAAGAATCTAATATTCCATCAGTTATTCCGTTTACATTTCCTTTTGAATTTCCTGTTTCGTTTTCTTTTATTTTAATTCCAATGTTATATAGAGCTATTTAATTTCCTTCTTAAGATGACATTCGCTTTAATATTATATTATTACTTGCTTAGTTATTCAGTTTATTCTTATTTTTTAAATAATATTTATATTCCTAGTGGCTATCTTTTGTCGTTCTAATCTTCTGCTTAGTTTCTCTCATATTTTTTATTCTTTTCCTAACTGCTTGCCTCTGCTTTATTTTTTTCTGTAATATCAATTAAGGTATATTTCCAATGACCTTTATTTAAAGGCACAGGAGGCTAACATATACGACTAAAAGCATCGATGACCGCAATAAGATTAGGATCAGCTTATTTGGTAGCAAACGGCATATATATTCCTCCATTATCAATTTTCTTTGTCCATTGGCATTTTGAATTCACCCGGAAGTTACAAAAGTATTCCTTACATTACCAGGAAACCCTACCCGGATGACACGTTAATCCAAACGAAGACTCTTTCGGTTACCTTGTGGAAAGTAAATCCCATACATTGCTATATAATATTATAAGTTAATATAAAATTGATGAAGCTAATGAAAAGAAGGAATTTGTCATTCGAATGGAGCTGGAGGTTGACATTTTTTCTTAGTATGATTATACTGATGAAATAAAAATTAAACCCTATTAAAATGTATTTCTTGCTACAAATCGCCGCGAATCACCTAAATTCAGCATTTAGCGTGTGCTGATTATGTCGTAGAAATACTAACAATGTTAATTTTGAATAAATTGCATACTTTTCGTACGAAAGAAAATAGTTATCTGATACAGAGCATAATTTCTGAATCCCATATGCTAACCTTAGTAGAGGCATCATAGCAAGCACATGGGTTTTTAATAGCTGAAATCTACTCAAAGAGGACATATACATATGTCCTCTTTGAGTAGATTCCAGCTATTAAAAAATTATCTCTTTTAAATTCACCTTCATAATGTCTAACAAATCACACCCGTACGTAAAATTAGTTATATTGCATGCTCCCATCCTGATAAAACGATCGACATCCTAATTAAGAATTAATCGTATGCAATAGCTAATGTCATCCGTAAAATGTTTACGAAAGAAATTAATCACTTTCCGAGATAATAACGTAAGAATCGATTGAGAAGCGCTCGTGAGAAGCCTTCTCCAAACATAAGGAAGCAGGTGACAAATGTAAGGAGCTTGCAAAAGGATTTTTAATCAAGAAATAATTAATCGCTCGAGGCTTTATATTAATTAAAATAATATAAAATGAAATCTGCGAAAATTCTTTATTTTGTCAGTTTTATAATTAAAATTGCACGCACCTAATATATCCTCCGTTAATTGCTTCCTTTTCTTAAAATAAAATCGCCTGCCTTGTTCGCTTGGGTTAGATAACGTTCCCTTTACATAATCCTAGCTTCTCTATCAAGCAGACCGCTCCTTCCAGCCAACCGAAGAATTCCCGAGCTTTCCTGAATAATTAATTATCTGGATAAGAAGGGAACTTTATGCCAGACACTTTTATTTTTTAAACTCTACAACCTAAACTTTTTTGCATTTATTTTTGTATAGGCTGTGATAAAATTAACGGAGACTTTCCCTAGGTCCTTTTCCTTGCCAAACTTAAAATTTCCGAGCTTAAAATACCGTTTAAAATTAATGTAAATATCCCACCCCCATTTTTTTTAAAAACGAAGTAAAATTGACCGTCGTACTAACTTCCGGTAAATCTTTTTTCATGATTTTAACCAAGCGAACCAACTTATACGAAGCGAGCCGTCTCGAAGTTAAATCGTAACTTCTTTTCGGTAAATAACGGCAAATTCTCGCTTAATTTACGGCATGAGGTTTTCCCTAAAATGAAAAATATGTCTTCATTAGCTCAGACTCACAGATCCGTAACTTTCCGCAGCTTTTGTGACGAACTCAAAACTTTTTTACTCGAGTTTCGTGAATGTGGGCGATTCATTACTACAGCGAATGCTCATGCCCACTATAACAAGAGAATCAGTCTCCATTCTCAGCGCTTCGTGGATAACCCAACGACATTTCCTTCCTTCGTGTGTAATTTTTAAACTAAAATTCAACTAATGAAGAGAATACATCAACATCGTTACATGCTCGAGCAACTGATTTGATCCACTAGATGTCAGAATGCCGCTTAACGTTAATTTCATCATGAATATAAAACCAACGAAACGGCTAAAGGATGGCACTTTGCAATATTTTGCCTAGAATAGTACATATATTGTCGAAAAATAATGCAACTCACACGTCTCGCAAAAATGTTGCTGCCATTGAGTGTGTAAGTTAAAAGGCCCCGTATCGAGCATTATTATTCAGGCAAGCAATCTCTCTTTACCCTTACAAAATAATAAGATCCTTAACCCATTAGCTCTTGGACTTCGGTTCGTTTTAAACTTCCTCCTCATTTTGAGCGCGTTCTGCTAAAAAAAAGTTTTTTCCTCAGGAGAGAGAGAGAGAGGCAGGAACCAGAAACAAGTTTTCAGACATCAGATTCTTAACCTTTCACGGAAAGCTATTTCCTGAAATTTCCGTCGCATTAGAAAAATAAGTTTTTTTTTACTTCGATTCATTAAATCCTCTCTTCTACGCCTAGACGGGAAAATAAAAAAAAACAGAATCATCCATCAAGACCTCCGAGTGAAGTTTTTAAAAGAGCTTAAAATCAGACACCTTCCTCCAAAATAAACGGGTATAGGTCTTTTTCTTAAGAAAATAGTTTAAGAAGAAAGTTTTCAGAGGTGCTGCGATAAAATTCTTTAGACTTCTCCTTCTTGGTACTTGTTACAGCTTTGAATCGTGATAATAGGGTAACTTTTATGGGCACATCAACTTGGAATTACATATTTAGACATGTGTTGAAAGGTATGCTCGATGCCGTTGTTTCAGTATGAAAACTCCATCCCCAAAAGAATAATCCAGAGCAACCAGACATGGAAAAAGAAGGTCATAGTTCTACATTTCTTGGGTTTTCAGGTAAAAATAAATACCTACGCGGCAATATAAAAAAGCGTTCGCCATTTCGTTTAAAATTCGTGTTCTCGTGTAATTTCTATTCCAACTTTTACTCTGTCTTTTCTTTTCTTTTCGCCTCTTTGTCCGTCTTTCTCTTTTTCCTACTCCTTCCTTATTCTTTTTCTTATTCTTTTCCATTTCGTTTTCTGCTGTTAGTTCTCTCGTCTTGTATAACTACACCTCTCTTTTTCTACCTATCTCTGTTTCTCTCTCTCTCTTCCTCCTCCCTCTTCCTTTCTCTCTCCTCCGTCTCTATCTTCCTCTTTCTCTTCCGTCCTCTCCCACTTCCTTCCCCTTTCTTCCTTCTTCTCTATCTCCCTTCCTCTCTCTCTCTTCCTCTCTCTCTCTTCCTCTCTCTCTCTTCCTCTCTCTCCCTTACTTTCTCTATCTTCCTTCCTCTCTTCCTTCCTCTCTCCCTTCCTCTCTCTCTTCCTTCCCATCTCTGTCTCTTCCTCTCTCTCTTCCTTTTCGCTCTTTCTTCCTCTCTCTCTGCCTCCTCCCTCTTCCTTCATTTCTCTCTCCTCCATCTCTCTTTGTCTTCTTCTCCCACTTCCTTCCTCTCTCTCACTCTCTTCCTCTCTCTCTTCCTTCCTCTCTCTCATTCTCTTCCTCTCTCTCTTCCTTCATCTCTCTCTTCCTCTCTCTCTTCCTTCCTCTCTCTCACTCTCTCCCTCTTTTTCTTCATCTGCATCCCTTTCTCTCACTCTCTCTTGATCTTAAAGAATTGCCCCATTTTATTTTCTTTTTCCGTTCCCTTCCTTTCTTTTCCCGCCTGTTTACCCTCTCCTTCTCCTTATCACCTCGACAGCCCGCCCAAAAAAAAGTTCCCGTTATATTGACTGATTCGGGCGTGGAGCGGAAAGGACCTTGGCAAAAAGCTTTCGCGGTGTCAAGATGGTGCTTGTGTGTTGAATGGACTTCCATCACAGCCCTTGAATAAGGGAGGAAATATTAGGCGGAGAGGGTCGGAATACATGGAGGGAAAAGGAAGAATTTCCCTGCCACTGTCGAATCTTCATCAAAGGTACAAGAGAGATATTACGGACGTACCTAAGACCTCTCCTTACGTGAGACGGGCGTAAAGTTGGTTTTATACTGGCATCTGGTCTCCTTTTAGTATTTCGCCACGCAAAATTCGACTCGGTTGCAATTCGTGGAAGAATAATTGAGCTCTTACTTGTTTCTTGAATCCATTTGAAAAATTATGTTTCGCAAGTACCCCGTGAAAAGTTTGAGAAAAAAAAAACAAGCGTATTTTGCCTCCAAAAAAAAGTAAGTTTCACAGCTCACTGATAGCAGATTATTTGAAGAGGATACCAAAAATCTGTTAAAACTTTTTATATGTAAATAAATATTGGGTAACAAAGGAAAAAACAAGAAAATATTTGCTCATAAAATGGTGGCCGCGGGAAAAATATGCGCATCACTTAGGGCGATCTAATTTCAAGTGAAAAGAGAGACAGGTAAATTATTTAAAAAAAGAAGTTTCTTAATGTAAGTTACGAATAAAACAGACATATTTTCAGAAATGTTTTTAAAGAGCTTGTTTAAGAGAATTCGGCTGAAAAAAGGAAAACTTCTCCCATGATGAAATTACCTTTAGGCGTATATCTTTCTTCTGTGTGTGAGGCAATGTAAAGTTTACTGATTCGCTATTTCCTCCTATTTTGGTGCGGAGGAGATTCCAAAAACACTCGATAAATTATGTGATAAAGTGGCATTAGCATAAACAAGGAAAAAATCATTCGAACTTATCGCTCACTTGTATTCATTATAAAGATAAGATATTGACACGAATCGTTCACACCCCGATTCTCAGATTAAAAATCAAAGAGTAACAGTCTGATTGAAAAGGAGTGAAGGATTAAAATTTCTCGCGAATTGATTCCTTCCAAGGAGAATATTGCGCAGTACTTTTTGACGCGAAATAAGATAAACCTTTATCGAATCACGGAAATATTATCCCATTCCTCGAAAATTTTCCACCTTTGTGGAAGGATTAAGCGTCGCCATGTTTTACGGTCTGTCATTCTTTTGTTTCATTTTTGTTTATATCCTTTGCCTCTGGTGTTATTTCCAGCTACTGAACCTATTTAACTGGTGCGATTATTTAAATGTATCCATATAAAACATCTTGAATACGTTTGCTTTTCGATGAAAGTTCAAATTGGGCGAAATACAATTTACTAATACTTTAGCACTGGAATTGTACGTGGAAATATTTTCCGCTCCACGTTATCTTTTTTCACTTTTTTTTGTTTCTTATTATTGTGCAGTTTTTCCTGCCATAATCGTTCGGAGGGGAAAAGTTTAATGAAAATGTATTTTTCTTACATGAAGTTATTTCTTTATATGTAAGTTTCTCATCGTTGTACAACATTGGGCATTTATTTATCAATATTTCCGTATGGGTTTTTTTTTCTTGAAAAGCTCCATTCACCCGTAGTATTTTTAGAAAAATCTAAAATGAGATTCATTTCAACAATGGTATAGTACGAGCGCCGAAAATGTGTAAATTATTACATATTATCTTTAAGAAAATTTTAAGCAGTTACTTCGTTATTGAATAGTATCAAAAGAGAGTCCTTGAAATCGTGAATTTTATTTTTAGGTATCGGAAATTTCTTGAGATCGTATTGAAACCTTGGACTTTTGTCAGTTCGAAGGAGAAGAAAAAATATCCCTCCCGATGGTATTTCTCGCTTCCTACTCATTCCTCAACGCCGTACCTTTTACGGATGCTCGATGAATAATAAATCAAAGGCGACCTGAAATGTTTTTTACCGTAATGAAAATACAGTCTCGCGATATATGACGTACATATCCCTGGCTCAGCACAATAGCCGTGAGATTTATACATACTGGAATCAAACCATTTACGTGATACCTGCGGAATAAATATGTCACACTAAAAGAAATATCGAACATAACAAAAACCGGACCTTATTTTTCTCTCTCTCTTTTTTCTCCCCCCCCCCCCCCCCCTCCCTTACTCATTTCTCCCAACATCAATGATTCCCAACCCCTTTTTTTAATGCATGTGATTATATGCCTTTTTATATAGATGTGTTTATACGTTGTATGTAGGTGTATGTGTATATATATATGTGTGTGTGTGTGTGTGTGTGTGTGCGTGCGTGTGTTGTGTGTGTGTGTGTGATATATGTAACGCTATCTCTCTTCTTTGTTTAATATGTTTAATTAATTTTGTATTTTCAGTTAAACTTTTTCTACATTAACATATACGTTTATTATATACCTTATCCTTTCCAACAGCATTCATTATTGTATTTCTACTATCTAGGGTTTTCGCAGGTTTTTTCTTCATGGGTGTTTACTAGGTTGGCCATACCTGGGTTTTTACCACAAAAATTTTATCTTTCTTAGAAGCTTCTCTTATGTGTAATGTGATATTTATTGTTCTATTCTTGTTGTATTTATTTGACGCACCTTTTATTGCTCTAGTTCTGTTTGTGTATACATTTATTCATGTTATTATTTTGTAATAAATTACATAGGGTTAAATGTGAGAGGGGACCTTATGGTCTCAATTTCGCCCTGAAAATAAAGTCATCTCTCTCTCTCTCTGTCTCTCTCTCTATGTCTCTCTCTCTCTCTATCTCTCTCTCTCTCTCCATTCACCTCTTCTGCACTCTCGGACTCTTCCGCCCATCCAACCTCGCAACTTCCTCCCTCGCCTAATCAAAATTAAACACGTAAACCGCCGATAAACCTTTTTTTCCCTTGGCTACTTGACGTCCCCATACTCTCTTCCCCGGCCCGATTATACGTCACAGCGCTAGCTTTTGTAAGTGCTTCTCGTCTCTGACCCAAATAACTTTTTTTTTAAAAGACACAACGTTTACTTGGTCGAGTCGAAACCTTCTCCGCCTCACTATATCTCCGTCGCATAAAGGTCGACTTCCTCCTTTTCGCTTCCTATGCTTTTATTCCACTTTATTTCTCCGTATTGTCCTATGTGTACCCTATCTCCCTCCGCAATCTCTATACCTTCCTACTTTCCTCCCACACCTTCCTCCGCCTCTCTTACTTTTCCCTTTTCTTCGATCATCCTTTCTCCCTTCCTTATTCGAATCTGTCTAGCGCTCTTTCTCTCTCTCTCCCTCTATCTCTTTCTCACCTCTTCTCCAGGGCCGGATCTACATATTTCGGGGCCTGAAGCGGAAGGGTTAAAAATGGGCCCCTCCCTTCCTGAAAATTTTGAGGACAAAGTAAACGCGTTGATTAATTTTTATATTTATTAATATAGGATTACAATTACAGACATTTTTATTATATGTAGTAAAATACTAGTTCTTCACAAATATACTTTTGTTAAATAATGGCGGTAGTGTGTGAAAAGTTGACACAAAACCTAGGTAGTCACTGAAAAAATGGGGCCCCTTTAAAAGTGGGGCCTGAAGCGGCCGCTTCGTGGTAGATCCGGCCCTGCTCTTCTCAACTGTTTCTTCTCTCCTGCCTCTCTTCTGACTTCCTCTCCGCCGTTTTCTATATTTTCATTCCCCTTCCGTCTCCCTTTAAAGCAGGCATGGCAAAATGGTAACCCGCTGCATAAGATCCTTTCTGTAACTTACTGCGACCCTAACGCTAATTTGTGTCTTAACTAAATATAGTTCGAGGTTTTTAAATATATGCTTTATCTTTTGTGAAACGAGACAAGAGTTTTTATCTTTTGTGAAACGAGACAAGAGTTTTTCATAGTCACTGATATACATTAGAAAATGTTGTATAAATTATTAGTTTTTTAAGGCAAAACAAACGTCCAAATTTATAGCTGAAGTATAATTTTTGCAACTCGTGCCCTCATTAGAAAACTGTAATCCTAATGCGGCACTTCTGCAACCTCTATCGCTTTAATGCGGTCCTGATGCTTCTTCGAGTTTGACATGCTTTCTCTGCAGTCTATATCTCCTTCTATATATAAATATATATATATATATATACTTATATATATATATATATATATAAATATATCTTCTCCCCCCCTTTCCCAATTACTCCCAATAATTCTCCTCCTCCTATCCCACCCATCCACTCTTCAAGGCAGCCACACTTTTGCCCCTTATAGATTACGATTAGACACGTTCCGTCATCGAATTGTTTTAGAGCTTAAGGCGACATAGTTATGGGGAGGTGAAATTTTAGCAAATGGGGTGGGAAATTGGGATGGAGGATTTCGTTATTCCCACTCCTTCTCTCACTCTTTCTATTTCTATCATTCACGTTTCGACATACGGGGATTACGACGACGGCGCAGTTATCGCGCCAGCGAATACGTGGGTCGACTTCCTATCTGCGGGCGATTTAATTCCAGTTTACCTGTAGGTTTTGTTTCAGGGGATGGGACGTAGACTACCGGATGCCAGTGCTCGAGAGCAATCCATACCTACGACGAAACGGCACATGAAGTTTTGACCTTTTGCTTCGCTTTTGCATTAAGCGATGTTTTATTGACTCGTCGTGGGAGTGTTTCCGTGTGTGTGTTTTTTTTACGTAATCCACCCATCAAATATGGAATACTTTGATTCCGATTATTAAAGGTCGTATGAGAGATGTTTTTTTCGTTTGTTTCCTCAATTAACTCGATTAGAGGCCATGTACCATATATATATATCTTTTATTGACAAACACAAACATTTACGACTCTGTGGATGACAGGTACTTAATCTCTCCATAGTTATTTAAAGGTAAATTATATATGTATCTTCTTAGTAATTCCACAGGAAAAAATTACATTCGTTGATCATTTTGGTTTTAGTTCTGAAACCTTTGATACAGACGGTAATTGGAGGATTTGGTCGAATCGTTGGTTTTATGTCTACAATTCTGCGATTTTGAGGGACAATATTAACATTTGTTACACGGTTTTCATAGCCAACTCTCTCAGTTACATCTAATTACGATCTCGACAATGTTCATGCGAAGGAATCAACGTAAAATTTCGTTTTTTTTTGGAAACATGAGGATAAAATGTATTTTTTGAAAATATTGGTGTCGATTTCATTTGGACAAAAAAATGAAACGAAATTTGAATATACAGACTACTTCACTATCTTAACATATCGACTCAGTTCGCTTCAACTTCTCCTAAATATGAAATTCGGTGAAAGATTAGTCTTTCTTAATGTGAGACGAGGTGTAAATGTTGCAGTAACAGGCTTATAATCGCTCGCTTTTCTGGAGTACACTTTTTACGTTCCTTCCTTGATTAATCTTTGCTGTGACGCATAAACGATACTGTTTCTATTGGCTGTATGTAAAATTAAATAAAAAATCAATCCGCTACTTCTTAAAGTTCGAATTTTAAGAAATTACTGCAATTAAGCCACAATACTGAACAGCGCTTTCGGATGAAACAATAATGAGGCTCATTGGAATATATCCGTCTCAAAAATTAATGAAAATCCTTCGAAAATTAATGCAAAAATCTTTATATGCAATCGAAAAAAATTCTATTCAATTAAAATCTGGAATAATAGAATATTTAATCATGAATTAACGAAATTTTCGATAATCCTCCCCACATATCATCATGACACCCAATCATGCTCAGAGCAGGACTGAATACAAGCGAACGCCCTTTGGCAGCCCAAAACTCTGTAATAAACCCGTAGCGACAAGCTTTACCACTGAACCGATTTCACCAACGTCAAATTCCATCCAATCGATATATCCTTCGAATTCGCTGCCAATTTTCCACGCTTCTCCTGCTTCGCGCGATTCCTGAACTATCGGTTCCATCTTCGCGTAGCAATGCAATGAAGCAAAACGCCTATCCATGAAAATGGTTTCACACAGCCATCCAAACAACTTTGGATCCTTTCCCTCTTCCATTTTGGATAAACGGAATGAATATGTCTGTGAGAAGTAACTCCCGTGCCGTAACATATGAGTTAACGAACCTTTTTTTAAAAATTTAATGACTCGCCGGCGTGTCGCTATTTCACACTCCATTAGGCGTGGCCGGCGTAATCTTTTGTATCGGTTATTTAGTTTAGTTGTCCATTTCTTGCATTTTCAGCTGTTAGGCTATTTGAATATGAAATATTTCGACTTTATTACGCGCAATATTTGGCTGAACGACATCACTAAGTTACAATTTATTATACAAGGGAAATTTTATGAATAACTCTTTGTAGATAATACCTATAATAATAATTGTTTATGTTGTTTTATTATTTACAGTAACGGGTACTTCCATTACATTCCGGAAAAATGAGCAACTTCTAGGAGAAGCGTTTGTGTACGTGCGCATGCGCAGTTTGAAAGTTGAATCATAACTCCGTCAAGAATACAAGACGCCTGTGAGTATACTAAACAAGTTATAAAAATAAATATCTCTTAAGCGCCATAAGCGAAAAGACACCATACTAATTTCCGAGGTCGCTAGAATTACATGCAATGCCATTATTATTGAAATTACCTCATGGTTATATTGTTTATTATGTTTAATATAAATTCATTTACGGTCATAAAGTTTATGTTCTCCTATTTCACTAACAATTTTTAATTTTTATAATTGTTGTTAAAATTATTTATTTATTTATTTAGAATCATTTGTCTTATAAATTACTAATAACAAATATCATCGAACTTTTAATAGGATCGCATTTGATCTTGGTGAGTAAAGCCTGAAATTCCGATTTGTATGCATAACCTATTTTATGTTACTTAATTTTAACATTAGCACTTTTAGCCATTTTTATCTTAGTTGTGCCTTTTGTGTAGAAAAATTAACTTTCATTTTCGCAACCTTTTTCCGTGTTTAATCTACGTTTTTTGTTAAATGTATTGTTTTTACAAGTGGAACATGTGTATGGCTTCCGTGAATTGTTTTAGGAAAATATAGAATTTATTGCAAAACTTTAACAGAAAAAGGATAGAACTGCTGAAGGACACAGTAAATGGCGGATTTTGCAGAAAAGTTACAGACAGAAGGAAAAACAGAAAAACGTGCAAAACGACACGGAATACTGAATCGATTAGCGAAAAAACTATCTCTATCTGCTGTCGATTAGAAGGAGTTAGCACATCAGACAAACAGACAGGTATAATCCGAACGCATTAGCGGACTTATTTTTAAAAAAACACTAAAAATGTCCTACTCTGCTGATCATTTACAATGGGTGGATTATTCCCGTTATATATATATTCCAATACTCGTCGAGAGACGGCGAGAAGATACCTAACACCACGTTCCGTCTTATCTGTAATCCTTTCGACAAGATAGCTTTATCGCAAAATTTTTCCATCAGACGAAATCAGAAGCAATGTTACTGCGAAGTTTGATTGCTAAACAAACAAAACTCAAAGTATAGAAATCATAAGTGATAGTCATTGTAACTATGAGTTGGTTAATAAAACTTGAATCTGTATGACGTATATATTTTTATCTCCCGCGGCGTCGAGCGGAACAAGCATATCTAAATCTAAACAAGTAAGGAAAGAACTGATGAAAGAGATATTGAGGTCGGTTTTATTATTGCCCCTACTCAACCCCTTAAGCTGCCCCTTGAGTCTCAAAATTTCGAACTTATGGCCGTGAACAACAACCCATCGAAATTTGGTTACTCTGACTTGAACGGTGTGGAAGTAGTCCACCGGACACGGAAGTGCGACGGACGGACGGACAAACATGACCAAACTAGCGGATTATAACAAACCGTTAAAAATAATATTATGCGAAAACGGTTAGCGCCTAAATGGATCATCTTTATTTTTTTAAATGGTCGCTGTACGTGTTGTAATTCGGAAAGGCAGTGTCGATTTCAAATTTCCCTCCTAAATACGTAAGCTTAAGGCAAGTGGAAGCGCTTATGTTGGTAACTCACTCTCCCTTCAGTTTCCTTTCTCTCCCACCCTCTACCTCGCTCGTTTCCTAACTCCGTTGATATCTATCCTAGAATTTCGTTTAAAGACGCCAATAATCAGCATTTTTACCACAATGCAATGACGTAACTTTCAGTTGTCTTATTTGCAAAAAGTATTGCAATTTTGCAATGATAGATCGATAATTTCACCACCCGTTGTGAGGGTAGACTACCCGAACTAGGGTGGGACGCTAATCCTCACTAATGAGGGCCGAATGCAAGAGCAGGTAATCTTCCGAAACATGGACCTGGATCTGCTACATAAACCTATTATAATAATTAGTATTAATCGTTCACGTCGAAATGATGCGGAACAAGTTGCATTTAACCCTAATCCTACTGGGCTCTTTCACTGAAGTTAACTACCGGGATGTGACTTAAGGACACACATGATATATTTGTAAGATATGATTTATTTGGACACAATTACTAATGGTAACATATTATACATCTACATCTACATGATACCCTGCAAATCACCAGACTGGTGGGTGGCAGGGGGTGCAGCACACCAAGCCCTACCTAATAACGTCCCTCGTGGGAATCACTCTCCTGTTAATGTTTAAATAGATCGAGTTGACATGCCATCAAAACGCATGTGACGATGTAATGCTATAAATTTATTTTTAGACATACATGCACAAATTATTTTACTAGCAAACAGTGGATCCCAAAATTCTTTATAGTCAATATTACCTTGTTTATATAGTCCAGCATTAATTATCAGTCCAATAAATGCCCTTATTTAACATAAGACGCATTCACATAAACATTTTTGTTACATTGTATCAATGCGTCTCTGAGTCATTTTATATTTGGGATTATATAAATGAAACACAAAGAGTTAAAAAAAAGTTAATGGTGTTTATTTACGTAAAAATATAAAATAATAGAATACACAGTCTCACTGCCAAATAAATTTAATTGTGGAAGTAATCGTGAATAAAAATACAAATGTGTCTCTAAGTCACAGCCTGGTAGAATTACGGTTATAGAGGGAATTTATGCTATTTTATAAAAATTCATAGCTATTATTTTGTTAATTTAAGAATCTTCTGTGTGGTATTAATTGCATTAGTACTCAATCGAATAATATTCATTTAAAATATAAGAGGAGTAAAAAATTATCGCCTTTAAATTGCACCTTTTTTAAAAGAATTCCTTTGATTTTATGATATTTTTAGAATTGCTTTCTAATAAAGCGGGCAGTTTCAAAAGGCAGCAATTCAGATGTTTAAGAATAAAAGATCTTGATTTTTAACAGGTAGTTCGATTTTTCTTAATCGCCAGTCCAAATGCTGGCTCATATCACATGACGTTGGAAACTCTGGCAACCCTTTAAGATGTTTGCGATGTTGCCGATTCATCTATGGATACAGGATTACCGTCACGTCATGAAATGTTAAAATTTTCTGATTTAAAAAAAATAAAGGGACAGCCTCAAATGTTTACGTACGCATAAATTTCTAACACGCGATGGAATGCCGGAAGGGGCGCGTGTATATATATAGTCGCCGAAAATCGCAGTGTTTTAGGGGTAAACATTCCATTCCCCCAATCACTTGGCGGGAAAGAGGAAAACCAAACAGGTAGGAGGAGAGGGTAGTCGCACACACACACACACGTAGTATATCGTCACTTCGTTCCAACAATAACCCACGTTTCCGCAGACGTCTTCTTCTCTTTCGCTGCGGCTATCCGGATTCTCCCCGACCTGAACGCTGTCGTGTAGATGGCCCTAATATGGCTTCGTCGTTCCGCTCCGCCGACCTCGAGACCTCTATCCTACCCCTTTCTCCCATATTTCTATTCCCTTTTCTCCCTCCTCCATCTTTATTTCTTCCCCCCTTTACCCTCTTTTCTCCCTCTCCGTTCTCTCCCACCTTGCCATCCATTCTCCCTCCCCTTTTCTCCTCCCTTCCTCTCCCCCATTTCCCCCTCCCGCTTTATCCTACCTTCGTTCTCCCTTCTTTTCTTTCTCCTTTTCTCCATTTCCCCCCTCCCCTTTCTCTCTCCCTTTCCCATCCAATCTCCCTTCTTTTCTTCCCCCTTCCTCCACTCCCCTTTATCCTATCCCCTTTCTCCTATCCCCTTTCTCCTATCCTCTTTCTCCATCCCCCTTTCTCCTACCTCATTTATCCCCTCTTTTCTTTCCTCCTTTACCTAATTACTCCCTCCTCCTTTCTCCTCCCTTTACCCTCCTTTCTCCTTCCCCCTTTTTCCTCTCCCCTTTCTCCATCCCCCTTTCCCTTCCTCATTTCTCCCCTCTTTTCTTTCCTCCTTCACCCAATCTCTCCCTCCTCTTTTCTCCTCCCTTTCCTCTTTCCCCTCGCCCCTTCTCTCCCTTTTACTTCTCCCTTCCCCCTTTCTTCTCCCCTTTTCCCCATTATCCTCCCCTTCCTTCTCCCCTTCTTCTCCGCCTTTCTCCTCCCTTTCCCCTCCACCTTTCTCCCCCCTTTTATCTCCCCCCCTTTCTCCCCCTTTTCTCCCCCCTTTTCTCCCCCCTTTTCTCCCCCCTTTCTCTCTCCCCAGCAGAATAACCTGCCCCACTACTCGAGCCACCAACCCAACACCGCAACCTTCTCGATACATTCTCCTTCTCTCCTCTTCACCTAACAAGCGCACACACCCTTTACCGCGTATATCCATCCGACCATAATCCGACAGAAAATCCAATCTGCGTGGCTTTCCTTCCTTCGACTCGACGCCGCACTGTTTTAAATCGCGCAGCGCCCCCTTACGAAGATATCGTATGGAGGGCGTAAATTAAAGGCGCTCGAGTCGAAGATTGCATCGTGGGGGAATTCCGTACGTTCAGAAACCGTTGTTTCGTGACGTGATTTCAAACCTCAGGGTTTGTAGGAAAACTTTTTTTTTATGGAGAATCCTTTTCGTGCTCATTTGTTTTCGCCGAATGGTGTTTCCCATGTGCTGCATTAAAGGATAAATCCTCTCGGCTCTTTCTTTCGTGTACAGAAACAAGCTCTCATTTAATTAAATTGACTGAAAAGTAAAAATACCGAAAAACTGTTATTTTTATCGGATCTTTCAAAAACCTCAGCATTTTAATTCTATATATCTGACCTACGAACACTTATTAACACTATATAAGTGAATAATGAAATATTTATTTATTTCCTTTGCTTTCGTATCGTTTATTATTACCGATGTAATGTTTAAACTTCAAACCAGCGTCAAAATTTCGCCAATATGTGACAGATGCGAAGCGAATTCATTATCCCATTCATTCAAATGCAATTATAAGAAACTGGCAAAACTACAAATCACGTTAACGGCAAAAAGCTTTTCACCAAAAAATAGGTCAAATTTTAGCGTTAAAAAGCTAATTTAAGGGCGAATTCGAAAATCGATGGTAGCAAAATAACATTTCGTCAAAGTTACATACATTGCCTGTTATTATTATGTTGATTTCCTTATTCGTAAATTACTAAATTATAAATTTGATTTTAAAAGCATAGATTGTAAAATATTGTATTGAAAAAGAATTTTCTAAAACGAATTGACTTTTTTTTATTATAGTACCCCGCATAATATTGTTGATAAATATCGAAATATGTGTTATCCCACATAAAAACTTTAAATTTGTTTATTTTTGTCCCCTACTCGCTTTTTCATAAAAAACTAACAACAAACCAAACAAACTCCGATGCCAGTAGCGGATCCAAGGGGGGGGGAGGGGGAGGGGGGACGGCGATCGCCCCCGCCCTCTTGGATATTCTTTATTGGTAGAAAATGGGATAGCCGAGAGGGATTTCATGCTGCAGGAGGTTTTCCCCAGTAGGCTTCACTGTGATAATTATCATACTATTCTATGTACATGTACCATGTTGTATTAATAGAAAATAATTTTAACCAGCATTTAGTGTACAAATGAAAAATATTCCCCACCACATGGAAAAATAGTTAATAATAGCCCCCTCCCCTCCCCCCCGGGAAGTTTCTAGATCCGCCCTTGCCCGGTGCAGATTATGGATTAAATAGTATAACCCGTTATAATTGTAGTATGAACTCCGATGGTAAGTCATTCCTTAAGAGAGTCTCTCATTTTCCTTGTCTCAAGTAGTTTAATAAATACTCAGAGATTAAAGGGCGGTCATAAGAATTTGCATTTATGGACTTAACAACACGCCCTTAAAATCAAATAGAAACTTATTCCACGAACGTTAAGATTGTATTTTCTACTCGTGAATTTTAGTTCAATGTTTAAGTAACCTCTTTCGACTGCTGCTGATTCTGGGAAAAATCCAATCAGTCAAACGATCTTTGAGTTCATAGAACTCTTTCCATACGTCCCTGATAATTCCTCCTGATGATGGGATTTTTTCCGATATGATAATCTTGTTTGAATAGAAATCACAATTTTCTCTGCTGCTACCGGTCTTCAAGCTTGTCGGTCGTTAGCGAAACACTTCTTTATCTCGAAAAATTAACCGATTAAATTGAAAATTGTATTTGAAAGTCATGGCTTATTTCCGTCATGTGACATTCGTCAGAAGTACGCACGTATCAGGAATGGAATTCTAAGAAGCTCAAGTGTTTCTTTTTATTCCTGGTTTCGAATTGAGGCGGTGTCTCCTACCGCATTCCTGCCATAGTGCAGGCCCGGCGGAGTCCTGTTCTTCCAGATATCCGTCTGAAATATAAATTGAAACAATAATCGCATTAATATATTATATATATTAAATATTAGGATGCCCATAAAGTAACGAAACAGCATATTTTAAACTCCATTTATAATTTCAGAATAAGCACTTAAGTACGGAAATTTTAAAAATAGGCATCTCCAATAACCGTAACCATTTTTTAAGCCATTGAACGATCTCGGTATTTCTCTAACGGTTTCGTTTTTAATGTATATTATTGATAGACATTTTTCCTTCGTTGACTTTTTAATACAAGTATAACATAATTCATCAAATAAAGACCTTGTAAATGCACTTGTACGAATAAATTATTAATCGTTTATTGTTATGACTTTTTAGCATCAAAAGATCTTGGGGTGGAAGAGCGAATTACCCATATAAAACTCAATCATAAGACAGAAAACGCACAAGAGGCAGCAAGAAGAGTTGATTTTGAATTCTAAAAGCAAGCTCATGCGGCCTGTATAATTATCAGATTAGCGCAGAGTTTTAAAAAAAATTTATTACGAAACATGATCAAGGCAGATTTTATTTATTAAATATAAGAGGAGTCTTAAAATGCCGTGATTGATTAACTTTACCAATAAGACTAGCTGGGTTTAAGTCGATTAAGCGATGATGATCAAAGTGAATATAAAATTAGCCGCCAAACTCCTATTAAATTGAAAGGAAAACTTTTGCGTTCCTTTTGGAACACCCTGTATATGTACAATATAATACTTATTAAGCTCAACCCTTGAGATGTTTATCGGGAATGCGTTAAGTCCAGTTATTTGCTCTTGTAGCGAGCGAGCAAAAAAAATGAACAATACCAGCAATTTCGAAACTAAAGTCTAAAGTCTGAAATCCAATGGGCAATCTTCTTCAAAAAGTTCAGAAAAACCAGACGCGCATTTCAGCCATCAGCGGCGATTCTTCGATATTAGATTCTAATTAATATCCTTAAAAAAAAGTTTGAATCTACTACCGAACCATCTGCCACCGATAATGGCAGTTTTATAGCAGAAATGCACGTCTGTTCTAACCTTTTTGTGGCTATTTGAAAGACATTGTGCCAATTTAATTTTATTCGATAAAATTTTAATTTAAAACTTTTTCTCATAGCCTATAGCCTGCTCGATTTATTTAACTCATCTTGAAGCAGAAATTCGTGAGATTCCGCCGAATTGCGATTTCATTAACTCTTCTCCCTGAAACAGAGATGTTTTCGCCTCTAGCATGTTGATCGTCCATCTTTTCTAATAGTTCGTTTCGTGTTTGATTGCTTTTTTTTAATATTCAGTGTTTTTTCTTGATAAAATATGATTCGAGTCTTCAAAATGGAATTTTGGATGTCGTCTTATTTATAAAGT
This sequence comes from Uropetala carovei, assembly GCA_036926305.1. Taxonomy (NCBI): domain Eukaryota; kingdom Metazoa; phylum Arthropoda; class Insecta; order Odonata; family Petaluridae; genus Uropetala; species Uropetala carovei. The sequence goes on along the minus strand of JAXCHB010000244.1, from coordinate 2,158,927 downwards.
GAATCGAGGTGATTCATGACTATCACTAGATGCAGCTAATTTTATAATGAAATTCATATTTATTCGACCAGTTTATGTCTTCATGGAGTGTCGTTTGCTACATATGTGAAGGAAAAATTGATGTATTGACAAATTTTCCTGTGCCGTTAACACAATTAAATGAAATATTTTTTATTTCGAGGTAACTTTAACTTTAATCGAAACCACGCACAGGACAACTTTTTGTCAGTTAGGTTAAATAGAAATTGAAAATATAAATTGGTGATTTTATAAATGAAACAAAACGATTCATGAAGCTGTCTACTTCGGAGCTCAAATTTAATTAAGGAGTAATGAGCATTTATTGTGCGGTCGTGTCGGATAAAATTTAACGAGAGCCTTCGCATATAATCTCATTAGAGATTAATGACTCATTAAACTTTGAAGTATGTATTTCGAAAAATTAGCAGATTAACCAATTCGAAACTATACGGGACACTTCGTCTAACTTATAAAAGTGGAGCTCTTTGGGAGTTTACAAACAAAGTATTAACTTTGTTTTATTGCATCATGATAACCAAAAAGCAAATATAAAATCAATTTTTAAAATATGAGTCAGTACTACACCGTTATGGTTCACCCTTACAAAAGAAATTATATGACAAGATATGTTAACAGCAGACCCTCGCTATTCTAAGAATTCACGATCCTAGGAACCACTTCGGAAACAAAAACCAAGGGCATATGAGAAAATAAGGGTCGCTTCCTGTCTCACAAGACTGAAAATATTATCAAAATAATAGATATATGTGTATTGTTAAATATTACCACATCCATAAAAATATTAATAAATAAATTAAAATTATTAAGTTTTTAAATACACTCGGGATGTCTTCAAAATATAAGGGAAACATTTGTAATTCAAGGGTCCGGTTTGGTCATTTCTTTTTCAGTTTGCGCACATTTTCCCTTCGAAATCCTATTCAGTTGACACCATCTTACCTAAAGCTCGTTTGTAAACGGAGCGAATTCTTTACCGTACGTATTTGTATTTTGGGCTCGACATAGTTTCTTTTCGAACTCCCCAACAACTTAAAATTATCCGTATTACATATTTATGAGAGCCCCAGCATGTGCGTTTATTGTTTGGCACGTTACCAAAAGAAGTTTCGGCTTTTTCAGAAAGGTTGATGTTGTATAATCGGATTCGTTCGGTTTTTTTAGAAGCAGGATAAATATATTTAAATTTTAATATATAAACTTATATAATATAATATAATATACAATATATGTATCTCTCTATATTATAAAATCTTAATGGTCATGATGCCTAACGCTCTAATTTAGTGAATAACTCGATTAGAAATAAACTTAGAAGACTGAAATTTCTCAGGATTTCAGTGTTGATTAATCTAAACACGAGCAGCATTTAAGGCGTCCGATATACACGCATAGAGACGCAGCCAAGCAGCGTAACAAATTTAAAATGGCGTTCCGTTTTAAGAAACACGCCCTAAAAATAAACCTCCTATCCAGCGCTTTAGGAAATCCCCCCTCCTCTCATTGAAGGTTGTACGCGTATGGATACTTCGGCTTTACGGGGAAGGTATGAATGAGAGAGAAATATTTATAGGAAACGAGGTCATGCATGTATGTTTCGACGTAAGATGAGGGTGAAGTAGAGGGAAGGGGAAGAGGTTTAGGATAGACGAAAGAGGGGATGGGAGGAAGGGTATGAAGTGTCGACGGTAATGGGAGATTTGCGCGCACGAGGCAAGTGAAATAACGAGGCACTGCGCTTGCCCTATATCGGACGATAATTCAAGAGGACTTCCCCTCAATTCTCTCTCTCTGTCTCTCTCTCTCTGTCTCTCTCTCTCTGTCTCTCCCTCTCTCTCTCTTCCTCTCTCTTTCCCTCTCGCTCTCTCTCTCCCTCTCGCTCTCTCTCTCCCTCTCTCTCTCGCTCTCCCTCCCTCCCCCTCCCTCCTCCCCCCCTTCTCTCTCTGTCTCTCTCTCTCTGTCTATCTCTCTGTCTCTCCCTCTCTCTCTGTCTCTCCCTCTCTCTCCCTCCCGCACCCTCCCTCCCCCCCCCCTTCTCTCTCTGCTTCTTTTCGCCCTGCAGACTTTGCCTTCGGGGAGACGATAAATGAACTGATTTCACGAAGTACTTACAGTATGGCCCTGAATTACGCCATATTTCTCCCTTCTCCCCTCTTTTGTTTTTCCTCCCCTCTTCTTCCTGAAAGCGACATAATTAACGAGGACATTTTTAAAACGTATCCGCGGAATCGTTCGCTGTTATAGCGGATGTCGTCGGGCGAAAAACTGTTTGAGCATTTGCCTGTCGATTTTAAAAAACCTTTATCCTTTCGACCTTTACGACCCCTCGCAAATAAAACATGTGTGATTCAAATTTGTGATTAACGTTATACGTTTAGCTAAGAATGAGTCATTACGTAATCATTCCTGATATTTTTGCATGTTGTACACATACGAACGTTATTCAGGGAATACTTTTATCGGTGATACTACTGTATGTTCCTTAATTGGGAGGGTGCTAGGATTCATATTACTTTCCGTGTCTACTTCTCAAATCGATCTAGATGTAAATAGATTACTTAGAAATATATACACGCATATGTTCCTTCTCGTGCGACTGTTTTTGAAAAAAAAATTTATATTTACACTCGCATAAAAATCGATGAATCCCTACGCCCACGTAATTTACTACAGTAATAAATTGATGGCAGCTTTCTAACCTTAACATCGAAATTGTATATAAGATGCGTGAACTTCTATTAAATTCGGACGGAATCATCACGCATGAATTAAAGCGGAACATTTTCTGGTTCAGTGGTGCATGGGGAAAAAGTTAATATACTGAATAAAGTTAAAATAAATATTCATAAATTTACAGAAGGAAGTGCTTTTAAATAATTTATTTACGAAGCCTTGTTATGCAAAATGTCATGCTTTTTTTAAGAGATGATTTGATCTAAGTTTCCACTTGTGAATTGTTCCAATACGATGAAACCTTTTTTCGATATGCTGTACTACAGGGTAATAGCTTAAAGAAAGTCATTTTGGGCAATTCCATTAATATTTACAAAACAGCTGAAAACGGTATCTCCCCTTATTGGAGAAACTAAATAAACTTTGTAAGATTCTAGAAAATATTCTTCTAAATCCCGGCTTGTAAGATTTAATTAAATAGTTAGGTTTAAATAAAATAATTTCATAGTTTTTCTTATTCATCAACTTCTTAGATTGCAGCTCAATTCTTTTTGTTACTGGTTTTCATTCATAAAAATTCTTTCTCCCTCTTCAAGTGATCCTCGACCTAGACGAGAAGAGAGACAAAAAAATTCATAAAAATTTGGAATTTTCCACTTCCAACTCTCTTTCTCAAGCACTAGTACCAGCGCTAATTCCTGGAAAGTCACGCAGAAAAAAGGATTTTTGTAATGTGACCTGAGTGCTCTAATTAGCAACCCTTTCTATTTCCACCTACTAGGTCGGAATAATTGAATTTCATCCTACCTTCTGCGTCGTTTAATTAACACTTCACTTAACACTTCAGATTTACCTTATAATTTGAATGAAACCAAGAATGGGAAAAACTATGTAGGGGTGGTTTGTCCGAGTGTAGATCCTGAAGCCTATTTCCTAGGAAAGAAATTGCACAAAAGACCAATTGTACGTACATATCATACCTATATAATACATCACATATTTTACGTCATATATATATATATATATCATCATCATCATCAGCCTTTTTCAGTCCACTGACGGATGAAGGCCTCCCCCAGACTCTTCCAGTTTTCCCTGTCAACTGCCTCCCTCCTCCAAGTTTGCCCCAAGAACTTAACAAGCTCTCTGTCCCACCTGTCTTTCGGTCTTCTTTTTGGTCTCTTGATGTTTCTTGGGATCCATTCGATGACACTGGACGTCCAACGCTGGTCATTTATTCTAGCAATGTGGCCCTCCCACTGCCATTTTAGCACCTTCACTCTTCTAATCACGTCACAGACTCCCGTCCTCTTTCTTACCCAGTCGTTCCTCTTGCGGTCTCTTCGGGTGATCCCTAACATGCATCTCTCCATGCCCCTCTATGTTGTTTGTAGGCGCTGTATCATTCTGGCATTCATGGTCCATGTTTCACAACCATATGTCAGAAGAGGCAGAACACATTGGTCATACAGTCTCCTTTTTAGGAAGACTGGAATAATTGATTTAAAGATGTTCGCATTCTTGCCAAAAGAACTCCATGCCATCTTCACTCTCCGGTTGGTTTCTCCAAGAAGCAAACCATCAGTAGTGATGAGTTGACGTAAGTAAACATAGCCTTAGTCGAGAGATGTTGCTTCATTTTCTTGTAACTTCTATTGTTTTCTATGGCTTTCTCGATTAGCTCATAATTATATTTTTTCACATCTTCCTTGATGCACTTCCTTATAGTTTTGTTAATTCTGCAAAATGGATCATTTCTTTAGGATCATTAGTAATTATCATTTTCCTTCTTTTTTCCATCAGCAGTCTTGTTTTTTCAGTCAACTTTTTCTCTGGCTTTGTTTTAACTGTTCAGCGGTTTCCTTGAGTATCTCTATAAATTGGGATTTAACTTTTTGGTCTTCCAGTGCACTGAATCGGTTTTTCAGTTGGAGCTGAAATTCTTCTTTTCGTTCTTTTAGCACCTGCGTGTTGATAATAGACTTAGGCTTCTTTAAAAACTTCTGTCTTTCTAACTTTGAGTTGAATTCTATTCTGCATCTTACCAAGCGATGGTCACTTCCAGTTTTAAACTGGTTGAGGACGGAACAGTCTTCAGCCAATTGCTTCTTATTGACTAGTATGTAGTCAATTTCGTTTTTGGTACCATTGGGTCCTTTCCAGGTCCATTTTCTATTGGGATTCTTTTTGAAGAAAGTGTTCATTATATATAGACTAGTACATTCAGCAAAGTCTACAAGTCGGTCCCCTCGTTCGTTTCTGTCTCCATAGCCCCATTTCCCAACTGCGCTGTCGTCTTCCTTTTTTTCTCCTACCTTGGCATTGAAATCACCCATGACCACTTTTAGATGGCAGCTTCCTTTGTCGTGCAGTTCTCCAACTTCTTGGTAGAAATCTTCTACTTCCTCATCCGAGTATTTTGACGTTGGCGCATAAACTTGGACTATTTGAAGTTGATATCTTTTATTTATTTGAAGCACTAGTCTAGCTGCCCGCTCGGATGAACTTTCCATTTCCACGATATTATTCTTCAATTTTTTGTTGATGATGAATCCAACACCTCCTGTTCTTCCTGTTTCAGTTCCCCTGTAACAAAAAATATGTCCACTCTTCAACTCCAATAGGCCTTCACCTTTTCTTCTCACCTCACTAAGCCCTAAAATGTCCCACTTGATCTTCTCCAGTTGTTCTTGGAGCTCTTGAAGTTTATCTTCACTGGACAAAGTCCGGCAGTTAAAGGTAGTTAGGTTGAGGTTAAAGGAATTGGGTAAGGATGAGAAAGAGTGGCAGTGGGCGTTTAACCTCCGGGGATTCTTAGCACCTTCTTAGCCTTCATGCCTTGTTCCTGACCACTGCCACGGTCAGAGGTAATCCAGCCTCCGGAGAATGAGGGCCGTTTTTTATGGGTGTACAAGTCATGGGGGGATTGTGGGCCTTAAAACACCACGCTGGCCCAGAGCGGGTTGGTGAGTACCTCTTTCACTTTGGCCGGAGATATTGCAGAAAGACTTCACAGCATGGTTGAATCTACCGGTGTCCGAGGACACCAAGGTTCTTCGCCCTTTAGCCTCCGTTTACACCCTTCCGCCGACTTTGAGGCAGTGAACTGAGGCAATTGGAAGGGATACTCACACACACACACACACACACACACACACACTAGCGTTGAATTTCAACGGATTTAGTGAATCTACTACAGCACAATATACAAACTCTTTAAAACGTACAGTAGATACACTTTCATTTAATATTAGCTTCTCTTAACAATTAATCATATTTGCTTGTAACAATCTATTTTCAAACGTATTGTATTCAAATAAAACGATAATTTTATTTCCTGTCATATCACTTTTGCCAAATCCAGCTTCATTCCTTGTGTAATTATGCCTCGCTGAAATATTTACCTTTATGTCTTGTAAGCAAGAAACCCGTGAAAAAGCAGCGTACAGTTGTCCATGATTGAACACTGACTCCGGTAAATGTACACCAGATACTTGAGCTTATTTACATTAATACATATTAAAATGTAGAATATAATGTTTTTACTTACAAAAAAGGTAATATTCCAGTATTCAATAGAAGGTTCAATTGCTTTCGTCAATCGTTATAAACGCTTACCACACGCAGTTTCCTGAATAATAATCAGTATCTATTTACGTTGCTATGTATAAAGATTGACATCGATCGTTTCGTTGCTTAAATAAAAGTGCGAAGCGAATAACGCTAAACTTTCGTCTATTTGTAAGGTTCATCGAAGCTAATTGAATCGTAGTTAACAATGACGGCCGCCTTGGCAACGCTCGGGAGGGGTACGAAAAATCCACAAAATTTCGAAACAAATATCGTAGTTCTTAAAATTTCACCGTATAACATATAAACATCGCAGGAATAAGATAGTATAGAGTTTTATTCGTCGAATAAAGCAAAAACGAAAAAATTCGGTCCATATTTACGTATTTTGATGCTTGAAGGAATAATACCTTGCAAGTAAAGAAATCGATTCATACGTGTTATCTTATGAAAAAATTGTTAATCCCCTATATTGGCAGCACTGATTAATCCCGGTGGACCAAACGTTGACCATTCACTAAGTTAGGATATAAGGAAGAATTGTACCAAATTTGGTTATTCTAGCTTTAATCGTTTAGGAGGAGTTCCATGAACAAACCAACAAACACACCCTTCAAAATATATTATAGGAGATAAAATGAAATCGTAATGGCCATCAGGATGCGTAACGCTCTAATTTTGTGAATAACTCGATTAGAAATAAACTTAGATGCCTGAAATTTCTCAGGATTTCAGTGTTAATGAATCTCTACGTTACGACTAAAAAAATTCGAAAAAGGTCAGGGGTTCGACTCCAGAGGATGAATGCCGTCCCATAAGATAACATGTAAAAATCACCTTTTTGGATTGAAGGCTTTCATTTTTTTACTCTTTAAAATATCTTAGAATTAAGTTATCGACACGAAATTTATGTTAAAACACGCCAAAATGAATGAGAAATCTTATTCTTACCGTCGAATACTCAATATCATTCGAATTCGCTCATATTTTGAATTTATACTCGAGTTTTGGTCAATTTTTTAACATTTCAATAACAAGATTCCATGGTTACCGGTATTGTTGTCCTGGATAATTTCCGTGCATATGCACTTAAATAAAGGCTTAAAGATCGAAAATGAGATTAAAACTTGCTCGAAATGACCGAAGATATAAATTTAATGCAAATAAATCGAACGCAGTATTTATGTTATTTATATTTTTTTATCTATATTACTAAAATCCTATTTCTGGTTATCATTTTTGTTCATGTACAGCAACATCTAAAGCTAAAGATTTACCAAGAGGTTCGTTCTTAGTCTTGTGTAAATTTTAACAACACAAATTTTCTCTGAAAATGGCACTCAAAAGTATTCGACGTGTACCGAATAAGACTATGGCAGACAAATATTGATAAATCATCTCCAACATAAATTTTCATCATAATTAGTTCCGTTAGAGTGACGCTGCGATATGCGTTAACGCGTGAGCCCATAAGTGAGTCTTCTTACGGTATTTCTCAGAAACGAGATTTAAAACTCGTTATTTTAATCCGAGAGAGGAAATATAATCAGTTCATATTTCATGCATATACTATTTGAAATTGTAGGCTTTTTTTGTTTTTTAATCCTTGACGAGGATGATATTCATCTTAATTGGGATAGCGTAGGCCGAAATATAAAGTTGCGGGAATGAACGAATTTCAGCCCGCTACCACTTCATTTTATTCCGCGATTGTCAGAATTTTTTAATCAACAAACTGCTTTTTCGCGCGACCCGGTAAGCGATAGTAGTGGGGGCTTTATCCATTAACTCTGTCTCACGTAATCGATTTTCCATGTAACAGTTAAACGATTTCTCATGTTTTAGTTAACGAATTTCAAACCCCACCCATCGATAGACATCCCACAATATGGATTATCTTAATGAAACAACAATATCACCGTCTTGTTCGAAAAAAATAAGAATCGAAGAACTGTTCGATAAAGGTTGATTCTTTGAGAGCCTTCGAGAACAGTGGAAGATGTTCGCTAGCAAAAGAATGATGGGATTTTTATCGCACCGAAGGTGATGGTATCTGCGAGAATTTCAAGAGTCTGAAGAAAACTGTGGAAACGAATGCCGGTCGCGAGGCAGATAAAGATTGATAGATCAACGGATTCCGACTTTATCTCGCGTAATTACAGTGGAATTGCATCGAAGTTGCATCATGTTCAGGTGAATTAAGTCGCACGTTTAAGCTATGGATTATAATTGATTTGTGACAAAAAAAACTGGAACCGTTTCGTCCATATAAAACTCACCTAGTAACGTAGGGGTCCCCAGAAACACCTCCGTCTGGGACGAAATCCTGTCCCGCTCACCGTAAACACGTTGTTCAACTTCGATAATACTCACTGTATTTAATTTTATTCGTCCGTATTTTGTAATATTGTGAATGGGGACTTTTTATTTGTTTCCCCCTTAAATTTCATAGGGAGAGACTGACCTCTCTTTCACTCCATCCAGACGCTCATATTTACTTAATCCTTAGCAAATGAGTCGGCAACCTGTGGCATGCGTGCCAAAGGAGGCACGATATTTCAGAGGAAAATTTAAAAAACTGAGTGCCTATTTCAAAAATAATTTTACTTTTGTTTAAATTGTGATTCATATTTTAATCATTCCGCGTTAGATTCAGAATGTTTTGTAATATAAAAAATCATCCTCCGTGAGCGTTGCGTGCAAAATGAATTTAAGGATAGCGTGGATGACTTAAGGTTATTAATATTGATAATCCGAAGGAAACATCTTGCCGAACCATGCCTTAGCACCTTTTGGTTATTTCACCGTTGCTCAAGCTTAACATGTGCCCCTTCATATGCAAATGTATTTTCTGCTCAAATAATCATTACTTCTTTTCTCAGCCATACGCATTCGATTTGCTCTCACAAGCCCTATTCCCTTGTGTTCTTCCAAAATCACACCATATACGAAACGTTCTGAAAACAGCTAAAGGAATGGTACCAATTACAACCTGCGTGCGGTCAAAATAGAAATACAGGGTAAGCCGCATGTTAGAATTAAAACCCAATGAATTCCTTCATTAAGAAAAAAAAGTTCTTTAAATTATCTTCAACTGTAGTTAGGGCTGTCCCTAGAGTATAGCGGGGGCGTTTGTCTAGGGCAGGGCTCGGCAACTTGCGCCTCCGGAGCCGCATGTGGCACCTTGAGTACATATTTGTGGTCCTTTAGAAGCTAGATAAACTCCCTAACCTTTATCAGTCATGAAAATATGCTTATTGTAATCTGCCCTCGTCTTTCGAAAACTCTCGATTCAAAAATTTGTTTTTCACTGTGCGACTCTCACAAGTATTTTGAAATGAGACAATAAACAAAACAAATGGCTCTTTCACCATTCATATTTGCTCAATCTTTAGCAAACGAGTCGGCAACACTTTGGGGAGTCCCGCGTTTTGATATCACCGCAATGAAAACCTTAGGTAAATTTAGCGGTAAAAGTTAACAGGTCCCGGATTTCGCCACGCACATCCTGACACTAGGTGACTCACCGAAAGAAGATTTTAAAAGTACATACCAAGGACCGCTGCTTTGTAGCCGAAATGCGCATCTGGTTTTTCAGAAGCTCTTTGTGGCTATTTGATATACCTGAGATAAGTACCCGTTTTAAGTGATTGTCCTTCGTTCGCTAGTCTAGTCTACGTTTCTTCCATATACTTGTATTGGACTCAAATTGATGAGAGGCCACTTTTTTTTTTTTGCATTCGGCGGCCCGCGTGTTTCGGACCCCCACCACGTTCGTGTTTTTTGTCATCGCCTTAGCGACGACATATCGATATCTCGCGCACGTACGATTGTCGAAAAATGCGATACCGGACCGGGGATGGTAGCGAACCGGTGAAACCATGTGTCGAGCGAGTTGAAAAAAAACGCGGGTCTCCGATTAATCCGACTCTCTTCCTCTGTTGCAGCCCGCGTTCGAGAGGGTCCTTTCCCACCTGAGAATGCCATTAAAAATGAATGCTTGACTCGTATCGATCCGTGGAGTCGCTTCCCTCTCACCGAGCATTCTCTCATCCTGCATGTAAACCTACGACCTTCAGGTAACCGTCTGGGGCACAAATTAAGACTTAAACCGTTAAACGTTTGTGTCTTCGACGGCTGACACAATTCCATCTCTGCCTGACTATCTTTGAAAGGTTTCCTGATGAATAGAAAATATTGAGGATGTGAAATCATTTCGACTAAAACGATTAATTATACTTAGCATTGCGATCACGCAGTCTATACGTTCTGAATTAGCCGAAACAAGTGTTTTAAAACCAAATCAGCGACTTATCTTACACATTTAATTCAAATAATTTGTTTTTGTTAATAAGACGGCCTATATCAGAATAACGCGGCACCGTCCTTAAACGTCCAATGTTAGCAGGAATTAGATATGATTGGCTAATAATGGAACAAATCCTTGGACGCAAAATCAAGAACGTGACAAATAAATACGTTTAACAGAAAATAAGGAAATCATAGAATTCATTGTATCTTTCAACGGGAGAGTTGAGATAAAATACGTGTAAAAATACAAACCTTAAAAAATGAGCTGAATAAATCACGAAATGTTTTATACCCATTACTGTCGTTCCAAAAACAGATAAAATGCAGCGTTACGTCAGAACTTTAGATTAATAGAATTAAGAGAGTACAGAAACATATTTCTGTGTTTTTCAGAAACAAATTAAAAATATCGTCAATAAAAATAGCCTCGGTGGGCTGACGAGTTTGGTAAATAGAGAGATTGAAAATTATTGATGCTCTACTCAGCGTCACTCGATACAGATGTGCTCAGATGTTTGAATCCGCATAAGGTAACAAATTTTGGAATTATGCACGTGGGGGGAAAAGGCTGAGAATTAGTTGGACGGATAACAAAACCGACTTTAAACGGAGCAGAAGTAGAAGGGAGAAATTTCCAATCAAAGTGATTGAGAGTAGAATATAGATACTGTTCATTAAGAATAAAGATGGAACGTTTGAAGTGAATTATTGAAAAAGTAAATGAGCATTAATATTTAGTACGTAAATCCTGGGATTCTTTGAAATGTAAAATATTTCCAACGGACGAGGAAACTAAATTCGAATGATTGCGTCAACAATTCATCTTTTAAGGAGTGGTGCTCTGTCGCAAAGAATGATAGGAAACGAAAATGTGGACGAAAATAATATCTATTCATCCATCTACATCCGCTTATTCCCCTGCGGTTCACCTATCTGGATGTCTTTACTGCTAAATGGCATAAAAGCTAAAAATGTCCTCCTTCCTAAATGGACGCGAAAGAGATTGGTCTGTGGGGATGATCCTCAAAATGACGTCCGAGATTCTTACTTAGCAACTGTATCCAAAAGATACGAATTGTGCAAAGGAGACTATGCGGAACTATCGGATAAAGGATCGACATATCCTCTCCCATTGCTCAATGCGATGGAAGACGAAGAAATGCGTCAATTACCCGAAGTGGAGTGGACTTTAACCGTAAGCTTCCGTGGAACACTCAGCGGACGACATCTGTCCGACAGAAAACATTGAATTATTTATCTTTTAGGTTTTTTCTCTCCGCTTTCCAAGAATCGACGAGCATGAGACGCATTGTTGTTTTTTTTAGTGGGACTGATGTGAACGAAAAGGATTTTTAAAAATAGATAAAGACATTATCTCTAGGTAGAAAACCGACATACAGTAAACTCCCAGTCATCCGGCACTTATGCAACCGGAATTCTTAGAAATTTTTTGTTTATATCTGATTCGGAATGTTACCGCTAAAATTGGCGTTTTCGGCAGTCGCAATACATAATTGTGGATGTTTCTTGGACTCGGTGTTAATAACAAAATATTTCGCACACCTTTTTTCAATGCCTCCTAAAACTCCAATATGCGCTAAAGGTGATAAAAGGAAACGGGTTGTATTAACATTAACCCAGAAACTTGATATAATAAAACGTTTATAGAAAGGTGAGAACTGCGATATTTTAATGAAAGAGTTCAATGTCGGTTCTTTCACTATTTATGACATTAAGGCACAGAAATCACAGTTAATGAAATTCATTACGTCTTCTGAGGCAACTAGAGGAATTGAATAGCGGCGCACTCTTCGTAAGCCGAAACTTTAGCAATACGATATTGGTTTTCTATAAAGCGTTCCAAGGTAGCCCCTATTTCTGGAGCAATGTTGATTGAAAAGGCCAAAGATTTTTATGAACAAATGGAGATTAGTGAACGTGTGCATTTTCAGATGGATGGCTGACACGTTTTAAGATCAGACGTCTAGACGTTTCGGGTGATAAAAAATCGGCCACCATGAAGGTGCCGATAAATTTTGACTTTTTTTAAACGTTAGTTAAGGAATATATAGCTATCCAACACGTTTAATTGTATTATTTTAATATTTACTAACTGTACCGCATGTAATGGTGTCGTGATTGCGTGTCACTATTCGCTTTTCTTCTGTTTAATAACAATTTGCCTCAAAAGTTACTGCTAATACATTGTGTTGGGTGTGGATATTTCTCTCCTTTTCTCGGACAAGGAAACAGTTTTTTTTTGTCTTAGAATCCTAAAGGTTGGACGAAGTTAACCCTTACCTCGCGTTGTTATTAGAACAAAAGAGAAGTTAATAGCGATAGACATGCGAGATATTCTATAGGGTGTAATGCAGTTATTAAATATTAAAATATTGCAATTAAACTTGTTGAATACCGTATATACTCGTGTATAGAACGAGTTTTTACGACCAAATTTTTATTGCAAAAATTGGGGATCGTACTATACACGAGTAATGCATTTGAGGATTTAAAATTCATGTATCTTCACGGGCATTTTCGGTGAAGTTATGCCACCCGCACGCATTCTATTGGTAGGCTAACCTGTGGAATATTACAAAGTAATTTCTTTTTATCCGTTATCCCTACCTATTAAATAGATGAGCGAGTGGAACCATTACGTACGCGGAACGCAATCAAGACGTACTAGAATTGAAACGATTTTATTTCATCTTGTGCAATCATGATTCATATCACTTTTCATTAAATGTTTTAGGAGTAAGATACTTAACTTATCCGAATTTTAGTGTACTCGCAAGAAATAATACTTATGACATTTACGGTCTATTCTATGGTTGTGTGGAAAATCAAGGTTGTTTGATATATCTCGCTCGTAACCATCGAGCTATCGAAACGAAATATATCGACCATGGTGGAAAGCTGGGGTCGAACTATAAACGAGATATGAAAAAATCAGGTTTGTTCACCAAAAAATCAGGGGTCGTACTATATATGGAGTCGGCATATACACGAGTATATACGGTACTTGTATATTTTTTCATTACTTGCTTGAATGTCAATGAATTATTTAAGAACAATTGAGTAGAGTACCTGTCTACAGGTTAGCAATTCCAAGGTGAATGTGCAATTCTGCATCTGTTCCCTATTTTGGTATCCAGATGCTTTATTGAAATCTATCCTCGGACATTCCGGATAGGAGGGAGTTTACTGTATTTGTATTCGTGCTATTCTGGCACCTGTTTATCTCGGATAAATGGTGGAAGAGCACTCAATATTATTCCGATTAAATTTAGACTGAATATGCTTCTTTTATATTATTTCTTGTTCATTTTCTGTCCTTTTTTTCATTTGCCTACATGGCTACATATGTTGTGGAAAGAGAAGATGAAAAAATTGAATTTTACGCGATTATCGTTTACGTGTTATAAATGAAACTTATTCATTAAAAAAACTGATTAACTGCTGTACTTCAACAGATTATTATATTATCATAGTTTGAAACAAAAAAATCATTAGATGAGAGACATCGTAGAAGCAGTGAAGATAAAGTGTTGTTATAAGGAATTAGTGGACTGTATAAATTTAAAATCTTGGCGCTGTATTCAAAATCACAGGATCGCTCAACCTAAATATGCAACTAATAACACAACATGAAGCACTTATAAGAAATACGCTAATAGCATTGAGAACATAATTGCACAAGAAATACAATCAACATTGAGAGCATAGTAGCAAAGAAATATACAGTTGGCATTAAAGAGCCGCAGTTGGCATTTTCTATCGGAATCATTCGTTAGCGACAAGAACGATAGAAAGGACGCGTTTACTTTAAAGAGATATCTTAAATATCAAATGACTTTATTAAAAATAAACAATGCACTGCGGCTCTTCTCGAGCTGGAAAAAAAATTGTTCTTGCTAATTCAGTTTCCGGTCTTTTCCAACATCCATTTCCCTCTCTTAGGCGTTCCTCAGGCTACCATACCACAGACTCGAAAGAGACCGTCAAATGACCGCTATGCCTGTTCACGTACCACGTACTCGTTCAATTTATGCCAGGGATTAAGCGCCTTCTCCTTTCTGGGATAACCTTCAACTCGCCCCCTCTTTTGAACCCGAATAAACACGCAATGTTACAAATAAAGTGAACAGCAAAACGATGCCGGGCCTCGCGTCCCGATAAAATTACCCGAGTCCTGAGAAAATTAATTCATGCCACTTATTGTTAAACTCGTTTCATCCGTCTCCAGTAGAGACCGAGAAATGTATTTTTTTACGATATCACACTCCGTATACGACATCAGGTCAATTTAACCGGTCTATGTCGCATGTAAATTCATGATTTAAATCATGGTTAGACAACCTGTTCTGCATGGCGAGCCATATTCGTGGTTGTGAATGCTTCGTAGAGCCGCATGGAAGTCACGAGAGGTTCGGCAAGCAACCGCAACCTTTTCAATGTGGCGAGCACCAAGTTACATTACACTACACCCAGCGAGCACCTCTATACCAGACGTTAAAATAGGAATGATTGCAAATAAAATGGAATCAAAGTCGAATTCTTATAATATTACCCTAAAGTTGCTGCAGCTGCTACCGTCAATAGACATCAAGGTGATTTGCATTGTTGCCGCTTTCGGATAGGATAGGACTATACGAAATGTAATGTATAAAGAAGTGCTTCAATAAAGAATGCACTTTGAAATATGACTATTATTTATTAAATGTTTAAAAATCTATTAATTCTGAAATTCTATAAAATAATCCTCCTATTCAATAATCCGCTAATTTGTAAATCTTGCGGGGGTGGGCGAGCTGTGTCTGCTAGATTTACCTATATCCTTATGAACCTGAATCATTTTGACCAATTTAAGCGACCTTCCAGTCATTTACACTTACTCAGTTAATTAAATATGTACAAATAGATGACCATGGTTTAATAAATTCTTCTGGACAGGTGACTTTGAACATAGCAACCTCCAGATTATGGAATGCCTTGCGTTCCTGATGAATAGTACATTGGAATCGCCTTTCCTATGCTTAAATGTAATGATATAATGGAAGGATGCAAGTTAAAAAGCTACATGACATCAACAAAAAATTGCGAGTTAAAAAGCTACATGACATCAACAAAAAATTTAATTTTTCGACAATAAGACGTTAAAAAAATAACTAAACTAACTTTGCAGAAGGTTGTGGCGTTATTTGCCAGAAGTAGCGAAGGATGGTGGTGGAGTTATTGTGGTTGGGGCTTTACCAGCAGATGAATCGCCTGCTATAAAATCATCCTCACTGAGAGAGGAACTTTATTGTACATTAAGAGTATACGTTAACCGCTCGAGCCTGTCGGCCTTTTCCAGAACAAACCCCTTCCCTCGGTAGTGAACTTCCACAAAATCTAGCAGTGCGGCTCTTCTATGTAATACTTTTTTGCCCGTAAAACGAATCATGAAATCGTCAACTATATTTCTAATTTGGCAGGTAAGTATTTTTAATGGTATTTATATCAACACCAACCGAAATAAATGTTAATTGTCCTGTAATCGGTATCTACACATGATCCTACCGCACAGTCATGGTACGAAAATACAGCATCTCTTCTTCTCCCGTGTCATGTTCGCACTACAAACTTAGTTACTTACTTCATATAATATATCAGGGATATCTTTATCGTCCTAATACATAATACCATCCGGAACAGCCTCCATCTCTTACGAAATCTAAACAGGGGACTCCCGTGTTTGATATCTTCCTCCGCGTGCCAATGATTACTTTAAAAAACCGCCTATTATAGTGGTTGTGGCCTTGGAAACCAGAGGGAAGAAGGCCACATTCATCTGGTGGTTGTAGAGTTAAACGTTTTCTTATTCGGCTAAGAGATGATCATGCAAAATGAGCTTGGTATAGAGCGCGTACGAGGACGTAAAAAAAAATTACCTAAAGGTTAGGCGGTATAATGACGTCCTACCGCGTTGAGGGATTGGATGTGAATAAACGTTTCATCTTAACCCGTACTGCTTTTTTTTTGTGACTTTTAGTGAAATTGCTGAAGTCGAGTACACAGTCAGTAAGATCGATTTTTTAAACTCGAATCTGGGGTTCACCAGAGAATTATTGAGCTCTTCTTATGGCTGAAAATTTTCAAGAATAAGCACTTAGACATTTTTTTAATTGAAAAAAGTACTTATCTCAGGTATCTCCAATAGCAACAACAAGATTATAAAAAAGCAGATGCCCATTTCGGCTACAATGCTGCCGTCTTCAGTGGAAATTCACCGATATCAGATTCTAACTTTTAGCCACAACAAATTTATGAAAAACCAGATGCGTATTTTGGCTACAATGCTGCCGAAAGTAGTTTATAGCTTTCGGTGAACTACCACTGAAGACGGCTGCACTGTAGCTAAAATGCGCATCTGATTTTCACATCCTTGTCTTTGCTACTGGAGACACCTGAGATAGGTATCTCTTTTTCAATTTTCTTTAATTTTAAGTACTCGTTCGTGAATGTCGAAATTTGGGGTGTCAAAAATTCTCCTACCAAAGATCGTAATTTCTGCCACACATCGCGTTTAAAAAAAACAACGTTCGGCTAATTTTCGCCCGACGTCATTCCAATCCCACAAACGGAATCGATTACAGACCACTCGAAATGCCGGCCAAAGATCGTCACCTCTCCTCCTCCTTGCCCTTCAAATCCACCTTTGCAATTGCGCGTATCTCGCGAACCGACGTCATCGGCGACAAAGGTGAATCGAACTCGACAATGAAGAATCTTGATCGTCACGTTAAACGCAGAAGTCGATCATCTCGAGGGACCGAGAAGGAAAAAAATATATTATCTCTCGGATCGCTATAAGAGGAAATGCCACCGATATAATATTTTTTTCGCGCCTCTTACTGACGCATGTGTGGAAATTCAGAAGAATTTTATCCCCATCGTGATAACGCGCCGCATTTTTCCGTCACCGGGGTTACTTCTCACCCCCATCCCGCGGATTGTATAAAAGCCGTGCCGATTCACGTTTAGGATCAAGTTAGGTGTGGAGTGTTTGTTTGTGACGGGTCGACGAAGACAACGGTGAAACAACACAGCGAATTCGAAAGATGAGAGGTGAGTGGCAACCTCCGCCATCTTCTTTAAACTGTTTTACCGGAGTCGTTTGCCCAAAGTTCGGTCGAAGCGATCTTCGATTATCTCTTTTTATTTCTTTGGGATTTCTCGGGGAATCGTAAATTTTTCGAGCTCCAGAAACTTGTTAATGAACTTGCGAGATATGGCATAATATACCAAAAACTTAAAGTGGTTCAAGATATTCGCATCTCCTTTAAATAAAATAGGCTTTTAAAAATATACACCGAGATATTAGAGCCGAAGACGATCTTGCTTCTTTCTTCTAACTGTAAATGTTGCAACCGCGCCAACGAATGGATCCGGAATAGGAAAAAAAATTGGCTAACGTAACTTTTACGACATTAATTAAACAATTATTTTTTAACGTTCTTTAATTTCTCCGACTTATTTTATAACGCTATTCAATCGACATAACTGAAGCTATTCGAAATTCTCTTTGTCGAGTTTGCAATATTTTTAATAAATTCTCCTTAACGCGGGGAAATGACATAAATGAAACATTCTTTCGAATGTATGACAGTTTGGGCCAAATTTGGATTTCAAAAAAAAGTTATTACTTCAAAATTTTTGCATTGTGGTTTTCTCCTCGTCAAGAGAAACTTCGGAGATTTTAGATTGCTCGGTAAAGTTACTTTCGTCTCAAATGTTAAGCTATGATACCTATTATATTATGTATTGTTCAAATCATATAAAAAGTCTTTTTATTTGAAGAGATGTTGTTAAATATGTACGTTAAAATTATTCGTCGATTGTGAGCGCTATCCTGACTTATAAAAAAAAATTTTAAATAACTTTTCGTAAAACATTCCATGATCATTTCCTCCCGTTTCATGAAATAGGAATGCCAATTTTTGTGTTATCTGCTCATAGCGACATTGGAAACGTAATTTGAAGCTGAAACTTTATAGTTCTCCCCCCCTCCCTCCCAAAGATTCGTGTATCAGGTAATGGACCGTTTTCACTCTCAATTCTCAACTATTTTATACAAATGCAGCCACGAGACTGCACAACATTTTACAAGTGTAATTATGGAGAGCTAGTCCTGCAACACTGCCCTGCCGGTCTCAAATACAACTCTCAACTAAGGATTTGCGATTATCAATTAAATTGCAACATTAAAAAAATATCCGATAGCCCTGCCGAGAGTCTCCAAAGTTATACCTCGGGCAGAAATGTCGATCGGTTTGCAAATAAGCATTTTTGAAAAATACGTGCAATACCATTCATATAGTAACTTCGAAGAAAACATTGTTCGAATCTGTAAAATCAATAACGCGGGTGTAATGTCTTAATTTCTTGATTTGGTTGATATTTTTTATTTTATTTTTTTAAAGTTTTATTTATACATAATTTCACATACAGCGTATTCGCCATTTTACAGTGAGATATTAACAGTAGACAAAGACATAAATCAACACATAACACAACATCCATGCCCTAAGCGGGATTCGAACCCGCGACCTTTGGGTTAGAAGGCAGGCAAACTGCCAACCAGTCTAATCATTATAAAATATTCTGCTAAAATTGTTGTCGGCAATTCTGAACAGTTCAACTTAATTTCTTTAAACGAAAGCCGATTTGTCTAAAATTTCCTGCATGATCCTAATTCAAACCTAAATTTTATCAGAAAACTTAAACGCAAAGAATGTGACACTTCCGAGGTTTTGTTTTCGTAAAAATTCGTCGCCGCAAAACATGTTAGATAAATGACAATAACAAGGTGGTTGATCGTCGGTATTTATAGATCCTCATTAAGTGAATTGTTGACCCCAGGGAGGCGGTTATCAATTTTAAAAGACGCATTGAAGCGGAGCAGCATTTTATATTTATCAGCACTATCGCGTACCGAAGATGCACTTTTAATCAAGCCTAATCCCTGCAAAAAGACTGTTCCGATGACACTTTAACGAATTCTTTGTCACCAAATATTTATCATTATTGCTTCAATTTACCAATTGCCGCGAATTTTTATGAAGTTGATGTCGAATTTAAATTCAGACTCTAAGAGAGTTGATGGTAGGTATGGGATTGATGAACGCATTGCCTCATGGTGGAATTTCTTCCAAGATACATTTAAAAAGATTACTGCTAGCATCGGATCAATTCTCATGCATATACATATATGGTAAACATTTTTAACTACGGTTCATCAATGAAATTCTTAAAATATCCCGTTACAATAAGTTAAATACGTACAGTTATGACCATGCAAATATCGCAGACATTGAGTTAATATAAAAATCGCCAATGGAGAAAATATATTTCTCTGAAAAAGGTAAATTATTGATTGAATAATAATTCGTTGTCAAGATTAAGTTACAAAGACGGAATTTACAAAAAATGTACTACGAAGGAAATAACTGTGCCCGCTATCTAGCGCATCGTCTATAATTATCCGCAAGCGCTATTGCTATTAAGAGGATGGGACTTGCTGTCTCAGCAAGTTCAGCATTTATGTATAGCACAGCAACGTACAACACGATAATATATATACATTCTATGAATAATAACGCTTTCCTTTTCTTGGTGAAGAATTATCTAACAAAATGACGATTTAAAAATATTTAATAATATCACTGTCTCTTCCGCAAGCTTTTATCCGAACAAATTTAATTGATTCGAGCAATCCGATTCCTATGTTTGAGCCACTTTCAGAATTTTTTATTTTATATATAAATTATATATATATATATATATATATACACACACACACACAAATAGGGCCGTGCCGATGGGTCAGGCGGCGAGGCAACCGCCTCAGGCGCCAAAATTTGACAAAAATTAAAACCTATCAAAATAAATTCATAAGACCAGCGAGGCCAGGGGGCGCCATATTATATATCGCCTCAGGCAGCAAAATGTCTGGGCACGGCCCTGTATATATATATATATATATATATATATATATATATATATATATATATATATATAAATACTTAAGGAAAAGGAAAGGTAATAATAAGGGTAGCAACAAGGTGTTGGAGGAAGCCCAGTGGACACTTACCTAGAATGAAGAGCCCCAGCGGCTCTTCATTCTAGGTAAGTGTCCACTGGGCTTCCTCCAACACCTTGTTGCTACCCTTATATATATATATATATATATATATATATACACATACACACACACACTAGCAGAATTTCCCGTTGAATTTCAACGGATTTAGGGAAGCTACTACAGCACAACATACAAACTCTTTAAAATATGTAGTAGATACTTTTAAAATTACAATTAGTTTTCTTAACAATTAATCATATTTGCTTGTAACAATCCGTTTCCGAGCCTATTTCGTTCAAATATAACGATAATTTTATTTCCTATCATATTACTTTCGCCAAATCCAGCTTCATTTCTTGTGTTCGCTGAAATATTTACTTTTATGTCTTGTAAGCAAGAAACCCGTGAAAAAGCAACGTACAGTTATCCATGATTGAACACTGACTCCGGTAAATGTACACCAGATACTTGAGCTTATTTACGTTTATAAATATTAAAATGTAGAATATAATGTTTTTACTTACAAAAAAGGTAATATTCCAGTATTCAATAGAAGGTTCAATTGCTTTCGTCAATCGTTATAAACGCTTACCACACGCAGTTTCCTGAATAATAATCAGTATCTATTTAGGTTGCTATGTATAAAGATTGACATCGATCGTTTCGTTGCTTAAATAAAAGTGCGAAGCGAGTAACGCTAAACTTTCGTCTATTTGTAAGGTCCATCGAAGCTAATTGAATCGTAGTTCACAATGACGGCCGACTTGGCAACGCTCGGGAGAGGTACGAAAAATCCACAAAATTTCGAAACAAATATCGTATTTCTTAAAATTTCACCGTATAACATGTAAACATCGCAGGAATAAGATAGTATAGAGTTTTGTTCGTCGAATAAAGCAAAAACGAAAAAATTCGGTCCATATTTACGTATTTTGATGTTTGAAGGAAGAATACCTTGCAAGTAAGGAAATCGATTCATACGTGTTATCTTATGAAAAAATGTTAATCCCCTATATTGGCAGCACTGATTAATCCCGGTTGACCAAGCGTTGACCATTCACTAAGTTAGGATATAAGGAAGAATTGTACCAAATTTGGTTATTCTAGCTTTAATCGTTTGGGAGGAGTTCCATGAACAAACCAACAAACACACCCTTCAAAATATATTATAGGAGATATTTATTTATAAAATTGAGCTCAACTAATTTCAATCAACTCAAAATTTCGCAATTAATATAGGCGTATCCTTTGATGATGAAATGCTTCAGTAAAACATGTAAACGTTTTAAATGCGAATTCATCTCCGATTTACTGTCGTTTGTGTATTTTTCCCATTTAACTATTTTAAACACATAGAGAGATGGTTTTGTTTTCATGTTCGATGAAATCCCTAACAGCAATAATCTTAACACCTACAACTCAAACATTTTTTATACCTCTCAAACCTATTTATTGGTCATCTGTTTGCCAATACTTGCTGAGGTTTAATTCGAAAGCTTTTAATGAAACATATTCAAACCTAACATTTTGTTACAGGTGAGAATAAATATGATGAACAATTTACGGATTCGCGAATTAAAATATGTCTAAATACTAATTAATATAATCATATAAACACCATAATACTTATATGCAGTTATCAGAGATAAACCGGTTATAAATGATGTTTTCATAGCTAATGTGTTATCTATGGTAACTCTAATTATCATGTTGCAAGAGATTCGTTTTTATGACGTTTCAAAAGTTAGCAATGAACTAAAATTATTAATAAATGCGAACATGAATACGCATAGAAAATACGTACACCAGCGTACTCTGAATCGGTCATAAATTGCAAGTAAATGTGTATAACGCGGAAATACCTTGGTTTTTAAAATTTTCACTCAGATTAAAACCTCTCCGAATGTATTGACAGCATTTAACGCGGTTTTCGAACTTTATAAATAGAAACATGCAAAACTAAAATAATTTGAACAAGATAATACTTATCGAGAAGTAGTAAAAATAACAAACGCGGACGCACACATGAAAAGTAAATAAGTAATTACACTTAACTGATAATTAAAACTAAGCAAGATAAAACTACATAATATATGTACAACTATTCCCCAAAGCGATCATGGCAGCGCATTGATTGACACCTAAAGAACAATCCTGAGACATATTTCTCTATAATTACTAATGCAAACATAAAATACATTTAACCGTTATGAGTGAATAAGAAAAATAGTTGGATGGGGTACAAAAAACACAGTCAATTGACAGCTATTAATTTCACACACACTTCATACCTGCTATATTAAATTTGTAAAATTATGCATTTTTTTCAGAGAAATATGCCCTGCGGTGGGTAGGGCTATCGACCCTCCTTATCGCTACACATGCGTTAGGGGCAATTATACGGACACCAAAGATAAACGAAAACAAGGTTGCTGGATCTAAAGCAAATATCGACATAGTCGGAATACAAACCGCTGATACTCTAGATGGCTGTACAGACATTGATGAACATCAATGCCCTCCTACGGACGAAGGGGATGTAGTACAACTACCCAACTCTAGAGATTGTACCACATTTTACAAGTGCAATTATGGAGAGCTTGTCCTGCAACACTGCCCTGCCGGTCTCAAATACAACGCCCAACTAAGGATTTGCGATTATCCAGAACATGCTAATTGCGTAGAATGCGGCGGAAGCGGAGGAGGCGGTGGTAGTGGTGGTGGAGGTGGAGGAGGAGGCGGCGGGGGAGGTGGCGGAGGAAGCGGAGGCGGTAGTGGAGGCGGAAGCGGTGGTGGTAGTGGAGGCGGAAGCGAGGGCGGTAGCGGCGGAGGAAGCGGAGGCGGCGATTGCCCCATCGTTGACAACAGCCATTGCCCAGACAACAACGACGGAGACGTAGTACAGCTACCCAACCCTAAAGACTGCACCACATTTTACAAGTGTAATTTTGGAGAACTAGTCCTGCAACATTGCCCTGCCGGTCTCAAATACAATGCCCAACTAAGGGTATGCGATTATCCAGAACATGCTAATTGCGTAGAATGCGGCGGAAGCGGAGGAGGCGGTGGTAGTGGTGGCGGAGGAGGCGGTGGTAGTGGTGGTGGAGGAGGAGGAGGAGGTGGCGGAGGAGGTGGTGGAGGAAGCGGAGGTGGTAGTGGAGGCGGTAGCGGCGGGGGCAGTGGAGGCGGAAGTGACGGTGGAAGC